>OZ018318.1:199814743-199824743 GCA_963969495.1 Ceratothoa steindachneri | reverse complement strand
GACTATATAAGTTACTATGTCGGTCCGTAGGTCGGACAGTTGGTTGGTAACCGTTTTACTGTTCAATGAGTTTTTCGGCAATAACATTATAACTATTCGGCCTATTCTAACGAAATTTGAAACCCTTATGTTTTCTTACATTCTCCTTTGAATGATATAATTGTCAAGGTCCTCCCAAGATCAGTCCTAGAATTATTTGGCAATGACATCGTAACTATTTGTCTATTCTAACGAAATTTGAAACCCTTATGTTGTTTTACATTCTCTTTCGAATGATACAATTGCTAAGGTTCTCCCATGGTTTGTCCAGGAACTTTGAAAGTCAAAAAATTGAGAGCACGCGACTTAGGTCTATTGACCTAGTTGTAAGTACAACTGAGAGTGGTCCCTTCACAAGCAAATGAATAACGACAATTTTGAGTGTGTTTGTCACCCAATTTTACTAAGCCGAGATTAGCGAAACCAAAATTATTGATGTCAAGAATAGTGAATCTAAAGGTAATGAGTTTGCTCTTTTTCACGTTTCTGTTTACATTTGCGGTATAATATCTACTAAGTTTGCGATCTACTGTCCACTTTTATGGTTGTTTTTATTAGGTTAAGTTACATAAAAAATAAAACCCTAAACTTTACATAACAAAAACTAAACAAACGTCTAACCTAATCGACACTTAACAAGAAACTATACAGTAGAACGCAAACTTAAATCTAAAACCTGACGATTGAGTGGTGACCCAACCCACTTTGTGTGGAAGTAGGCCAACTCAATCTTTACAACTGGGTATTTCATGATGCTGATCAATAAATGGAGAACTTTCTATTTAAAAAAAACGATGGGAAAAAATAAAAACAGAATTTTACGTTTGTGTTCATTACCCAAGCTTTATTTGGCATCGTTATGTATCTTGCTTTAAGGTATATTTTTTACATCTTTGAGATCTTTTAAAAGCCATGAAATCAAATAAACAAATGCTGCCATTGTTAGCTTCGTATGTTACCCTCAATGTTAGATTTCAAAATAGAATTCCCAAATCCTCTTCCCAATTGTTAATGAAATGTAGAAATTTAACTCGGTAATTCTTAAAAAAAAATTAAGCGTACTAGAGTAATTTAAAAAAAGTTTTAATGTATGCTCAGTATTTACCAAATGATTAATGAAATTCCTTAAGGCTACTACTATGTATTTTAAATTGATCGAACAAAGGCAAAGTGTGAACTGAACTCTTATTTTGAGTCCTGGGGCAATTTCAATGTCTCTCGCCTCATCTTTCACTTATCCAATGTGAAAAAACTAAAAGGCTACTTAAAAAGGTCCAACGTTTCGGGTACATAATGACACACAAGTATGTTAGCAGTACACATGGAGGAAGTACAACTAATTATATCTCAGCTAGGTGAAATCATTCTGAGAAAAAAAGATGAGCTTGTTATGGGAAGGATAAACATATAATTTCAAGCAATTAGCTTAATAGTAGGGAAATAATTAGATCGGATTTGACTAATCTCGTTCAAATAGTCTCATTAGGATACAAATTTTGCTTCGTCCAAATCAAATTGATGGTTTGAGAAAGACATGTTATTAGTGACGTTAAATTTGCTCTACCGGGAAATAACAATTTGTAGTATTTTCAGTTTTGATATGACATTTCGTTTTATAAAATGAAATGATCGCCATGTTCCATTAATTTCAAATACACTTGCCTAGCAACCGTAGCTTTAATATCCCTTAGTAAAAATTGTTTCATTCACAACAAGTCCAGTGGGTCAGGGGAGGGGGGGATGAATTGACTCGTTACGTCACAATTCTTTTCCATAGAGGCTATTTTGGTGGTTTCTTGCGAAAGTAGAGCGACTGAAACCAACAACTAAAAAAATAACAATAAAATTAAGAAAAAAATAATAACAGTTTGACAATTAACTGAAAATAGGCAATAATATAAAAATAATAATTACATAAAACAAACAAAAAGCACGCGTGAGCTGCCCTTGAGAAAGTCTGACCCCCTTCCTCCCCAGCATCAAAGCGAGTCACCATCAATTTATTAGAAATTCAAACAGTATGGGAGGAGCCTCTTCTCTCCCAAAATCTGCCCAGCCACAATCAGAAGCAATCCCTCGTTACCCGAGACAGGGGATAGTTACCGTCCTCATCACTAGACAGGGAACTGTGCTAAATTGCATGTTACTATGAATACACCAATCAGTACTTATGGACTTAAAGTTTCTGCCACTATGCAAGTGTGCAACAGTCCTCGACCTCATTTGCGATCATTTCTTTCTTTATAAAACAAAAAGAATTATCATGAAAGAAAATAGTACAAATTGGATTTCCTGAGAGAGTATAATTAGGGATTACACAAAGCTCGAGCAAATCTATTCTTGATTTCACTGTGACAATTCGGATGAATGACTCCAAATGCCTCGAGATTAGAGTCCTTTAGGCCCCGTACTAGATTGCATGCGTTGCTATCAATTATTCTCTTTGTAGGAAAATATGTTGTAAGGGTTTTACCACTGATATACATTTTGTAATGAATTTACCTCTGATATACACTGTGTTAGGGATTTACCACTCTTGTTTCGGAGTTTGGCTCCGAAACCACTAAGCAATGCTCATGGTTGCGGTTTTATAACCGAACTATATTCTCGATCGACGTTTTACTATCGAAGTTCACCTCTTGAAAGGGGTATGACCAGCGATTCTATACTTTGGTAGGGGTTACCGCATATCTCCACTCTTGGTAGGAGTTTTACCACCGATCTCCGCTCATATAAAATGCCTCTTATTACTCAAAAAGTCAATAAAGTCAACTTTATTTTCACGTGATTTTTTGAAACGCCCAAATTGGTTACAAAATGGGCCTAAAATGTATATTAAAATGTTTTTAGGTCAACTAAAACTCATAACTCTTGACTAATCCCCCATAACGCATGATCAGTGTTTTCAGTACCCATGGTTTTTGACTAATGACTCTAAATTGGAGCGATCAAAAGTTAATAAAATCAACTTATTTTTCTACGGGTAAATTTTGCCGGAAGCGGCCAAAATTTGTTTGTGCTAAAAGGTTTTAAGATCAACTAAAAGTATACTTTTTTTGTCGATTTTAGGTTAAGTCAAGCCTTGTGCTCAAATATTTGGTCAACTCTATTTTTAGGCCGACAAATTCGATCAAATTCATTTGGTTAAGTGTCATTTCCTAATATCTCACTAATCAAGTTTCTAACCAATTGAATTTTTTACGTTAAAATAATAAATAAGCAATTTTATTGTGTTTTGATTTGCTGATTTCGGGTTATAATAATATTAACTTATGATTGTCAACAGTAATTTTCTTTCAATATTTGATCTCGAGTACGACGGTTGTGGATTTAATAGGCCAAAAGCAAAACAAAGTACCCGGTAATGGCAAAATATAGTGGTGGATTCTGTGTGAGTCCATAAAATTAATCTTCCTGTACTATTTGAAGTACGGCAGTTAGCTGTGAAAAAGGTTTCTTTGTTGACACAGAATTATTACGAACTATCATTGTGGATTCCAAGATACATCGCGGAGTAAGACTAAACAAGAATTTGTAGAGACTCGATCGAAAGACTTTTCCCCCAAAATTGTAAATACATTTTTAGACGCTAATAATCTCCTCCAGCATAAAGTTACTGTTACAGAAAGTGGGTAAGACTGTACTTGGCTCAAACGAGATGCAAGTACGTTGTTGGTAAACTTGCTAAAGATGAATTTAAACGAGTTAAATTGAAAATGCGTGATACTGATTTATACAATTATGGATGAAAATGAAGCCTAGGATCAAAATTTATTCATATTTTATTAGAATCTTTGGATGACCTTCGGAAAACACCTGTGGCAGTGCGAATCGGCAGAGGAAGCTGGTAATTCTCAATTAATTATCCATACCGTTGAAAATGCAGGTAAAAGGTTAGGAATTCCAAAACCCTTATACCCCGAAAGGGTGGGCAGGGGGCATGCGACCACCATGGTCTCCTGCAAAAAGATGGCTAAAGGGGAACGGGACGAGTGAGCCTCAGCAGCTCCTCCCAGTTGGCCCGGAGACGCGGGGGCCCTCTTCGGAGAAGACGCTCACGGGAATGGCAGTACGCTTCCCGGAGGCAGAACCCCGGGCACTGTTGGCCGGACAATGCACTGAAGGGGCTGTCACTTTTTGGTGACTTATTAGGGGAGGTTGGGCTCGCCATGCGACTTTTTGCCTCCCTCCGCTTCGAACCCTTAGGCGGGCGTTGCGGCCCCGGAGGCGGAAGGGGGGGGCCTCTTTTCGAGGATCCACCGCCTCCGAGCCACCCAGCACACCACTGTGAGTGGGCAAAGGAGCCGAAGCTCCTTTGTTACTGTCCTCCTTTCGGGGGGCAGCATTAGGAGCCCCAGAAGATGGCCTGGTGACCAACTTCAGGGGTGTTGCTTCCTGGGAGTCTAACGACTCGGTGGAGGCACTTGGCCGTTTCGCCTTACGCAAAAAGGTTCACGCTGGGGAAGGGAAGGGGAGCTGTAATTTTAGCCGGGGCTGGGTGTGAACCCATTTTGCCGCTAGCTTTACCAGGGAAGCGCCCAGGTCTAGTAGAGCCCACAGAAGGGGTCTGAATGGGCGCAGAAACAACCGTGCTCGTTGGCCTGGTTGGGCCAGGAACAGATGGTGTCTTTCTTAGCATTGAGACGCAAGACGTCCCAGGCAGAGCCAGGCGCGCAAGGACCAAGTCCTTAGCCTCGCGGAATGCGAGGCGATCCTGGGTCTGAACGTCCAGGATTTCTTTCTCAAAGAGATATGCACCACATTGCTTCTAAGAAGCGGGGTTCGGCTCTCCGCAATTAATACACTTGGTCACACACGATTTGGACTCATCAGGTGCGGCCTTGGAGCAATTTACACAGACTTCGGGTGACCCCGACTTTGCACGTCTAATGAGCAATTCATATGGCCGAGGCGGTGACAGTAATGGCACCTCCGCGGCAGTAGCACTTATGCCTTCACGCGGTTGCGGTAACCCGCACGCACCGACTCAGGGAGCTTGTCACAGTCGAATTTGACGAAGAGTGTAGGGGAGGGTATCGAGCCCCCTCCCTGTTTTCTCATCATACGCTCGACCTTGACCGCCCCGTCGTCGGCCAGCTCTAGAGTGATATCTTATATGTAGTCCACGAGTTCCCTCGCATAAACTACTCCTTTCACAAAGTTCATGGTAGAGTGCGGCGTCACACCCCGAGATTCCATCAAGTGTCCGAAAATCACTTATCTTGGCCACCTCGGAGGGATTCGACGCATTCACCCAAAAGGCTCCCGTCTGAGAAACGGATCACCTTCGGCTCTCTACCAATCACACTAGCTAAAGCTCTCCTCTGATGGATCATGTTGCCCTTAGCCCACATGGTGCCATCAGTGGAGCGAATAACGAGGAAGCGTTTGAAGCTAGCGGGCTCGAAAACGCCGGCTAATCTCTGAATGAGGGGCCCCGATGTAATCGAGTCTTCGCTCTGCGCACTAGCACTTGTGGTCTTAGTCAGGGGCCTTGCACCCTGAAGGGACAGAGGGGCTGGATGTGCCGATCTTGCCTTGGTCGCTTATCAAATTGGCAGCAGACCAATCCGTCCCCACAGCCCCCGCGAAAGGAGGAACCCCGAGTCTTTTTAGTCTTTTTGTTGTTTTTTTTCTTTTTAGGAGAGGATGGCGGGGAATGAACCCTCTTCTACCCTCCTCCGGCAGGAGCCCCCAGGCCGGATGGACCGGCCTCAGCAAGGTCCTTCTCCGAGATGGAGAAGGTCCTGGCAATGGCAGGGGCACCGATTGAAGGAAGAGATCTCTCCCCTTCTTGTATTGCCTTAGAAACCCTAGCCCTTTGATGAGGACCTTGCATAGGAGCGGACTCGGGTTCGGTGCTTGCCGCCAAGCCCGGATTTGCCTCCATAGAGGCCCTAGCTAGCAGGTCTTTTAAGGGAAGCGACCGATGAGACTTGTCTTCCCTCTCTCCCCTAAGAGGGTTTGCCCTACAGAGCCGCTTCAATGGGGAGCGGTCGGCTATGGGCTGACTGCTGGCTTTCTTGGAAGTCCCCTTAGAAAGTAAAAGGGGGACTGCCGATGGAAAGAGGGAGGTGCCTGAAGGCACCTCCATACAAGGGGGTGAGGGGGAGTCCCCTACACCCGTAGGGGAAGGAGAGGAGTAAGCCTCCTATCCAGTTAGAGAGATTTAGGGGGTCCCCTGCGAGAGCACAGTGTGGGAGAACCTCCATTTTCTTCCTGTGGAGCTGCCCGAAGGAGGCAACGTTGATTGTGAGGGGTAAGTGGAAGAAGTTTTTTTTTTATTTGCATCATCGGGCATGGGGACCCTATTCTTTCTGCGGGAAGCAAACGCTCATCACTCTTCGCAGTAGCCCGTTCTGCAAAGGGTGCGTACGGGGCTGGCAGAGCCAGGTGCCGCCATTCAAGGCCACTCCTCCCGCCTGGTGACCTGACAGCCCTTCGGCATAGCTACTCCACCTTAAGCACGGCGTAAAATTGATAAGAGTGTAAAAAGAGAAAGAAAAGGGATGTGGGGAAGGTATGGGTGGGGATGAAGCAGGTTGTTAAAAACCCACCATCCCAAACCGGAGATCAGGAGTTAAGTAACATTACCTCTCCCCCCTCATCCCCAATCCGGGATAGTTGGCTGAGAAGGTCAGCATCTACTTTGTGAAAATAGAGGCCGACCAGAAAAAGTTGTGAGAGAGGTTGTAGGAGAAGTGAGGAAATAGGGGAGAAATAAAAGCTGTCTGAAAGGAGACGAGGCTAAGATGAGGCCGGACGGGGCGTTGAATACCATCAGCATGGCGGCCAGGAAGGCAAATCGCCGCGCCCCTTACGGGGGAAAGTTGGAGGTAAGGAGGAAGTTCGAGAGGTACTTCAAAAGGAATCACGGGAATGACCAAAGGACAAGAATTATAGGGAACTTAATAGATTGCGCTTTAAAGATCAAAGTCGTCACTCATGTTTCCGGACGCTTTGACACGAAACGAGGACCAGAAGCAGAACCTCCTATATCTCGTAGCGGCCACCGAAAACAGATATTAACACCATCCAACGCTACTCTCATCCAAAATAAATGATGAATATATACACCTATTATCATATTCTCTTCTCTTACCTTTTTCATATTCTTTAAGAACCAAAACTAAATTTTGTTATTCATCCATAACACTATATTTTAACTAGGGAAAATTTCGGGATATTTCTTAAGAATTTTTTTCCAAGTTTAAGAAGTATTATGTTTATTACTTTACTGAAAATTTTCAAGAACATGAAACTTCTAGAAAATATATAAGGATTATAAAATGTTTTTTAATTTTGTAAACGAAAAGGGATGCGAAATGGTCAAGTTCAGAAAAAGAATCCTACATTTATTAACATAAAAGCATCCGCTGTTTTTATGTTGTTTTTTCGTATATTTGAAGGTTTTATCAAAGTTCTTTCTAAAAAAATATTGAATTTTAATCTTTATGAAGAGAAAATAACTACTGGACTCTAAAACTAGTAAAGCAAAATGAAAATCTGCTTTTTGTTCCAATCTAAAATGACCAAGACACATTGGGCATAACCAATAACCGATGATGTAGGTTCATGACCAATGATCCAGAACCTATGACATATGGCTATTGGCGCATGACCTATGACTCATAACTTACCACCAATGACCAATAAGGTATAATCAATGAGTCATGACTCATGATCGATAAAATACCCCATGACTACCAACCCGGAACCGATTGACCATAAGTCACGACCCTCAGCGCATGACCAATTCAGTACACAACACTGGTAGGGTCGATAAATCCTAATGGTAGCCTGCATCCCAGGTATCTGAAACTATTTTCCCCTTGCTACTACAATGGTTTAGTTTGGGTTGTATGGTTTAAGTGATGGAGCAAAATTAGCTAATGGTTGCCCACCAGGGCTAATCCCCTAAGTCACGTCTATAGGCTCACTAAATCCATCTTCCTCACAAATGACCCGCTAGCCTTTACTAATGACTAATTTCCTAGTGTTCTTAGTGTTTCTTGGGATATGTTCTGATCAAAATCGCAGAGCTATTAACTAGTAAAGCCGGGCACATAGATTCAGTTTCAGGCTTACCCTCATTGGTTACCGACATAAAGGTTTACGAAATTAAAAAAGTATTCTTCCGAGAACAAGAAAAGAAAATGAAAAAAGACATAATTCTTTAAATACCCAGCGATATATAAACTAACCATACACTTATTAATAGGTAAACCCACAGAGGGGTGAAGGGATAGCAAGGATAAAAGGCCGGTAGACCTGATACCATCCATGTACGAACATTAAAACGTACACATGTAAACTCTAGGTTCGCTGATCTTTACAAAGGGTGTGTTAATGACGTCACTAGTAAGGTTGATGACGTCATTAGTGGATTGTGGCACCTCGAGTGGTGACGTCGATTGCCGTCATCACTCGGGCTATTAGATTTTGGTACAGTTTGTCGACATGCCCCCTGGGCATGTCAATGAGGGAAACCATCGCTATTTTAACCCCATTAAATGGTTCGTTTAATCCTAGTCACAACTACTAGTGCTAGTTTGTGTCTTTTAACTCCTAATTACTTGAATTTGGAGCTACCTCGCGCCTTCCTAGCCTACGATTGCATTTTTAAAACACCTTTGTCTTGCCATCTCTCTCTTATAAATTGTACTTTTTTTCTATATTTCTGCTCTCGATCTACAGTATATTTTTCTCTCAGTTTTTTTAGAGACCATAGCATTATTCAAGTTGGGGCGGCGTAGTACTTGAGTGGTATCCTTTCCTTTTTTGTAATTCGTCATGGAGTTTTTAAGCGCTTTATCTAATCTATTCCTAAAAACATCTACAAGTTGCCTCTCGCCCCCTCCCCAAATATATTTCTTTTGGGGTAAAATATTTTCCAGACACCATGTACTTAAGTTAATTTATGGAGAATTAATCCCAACATTAAACAAGACACTTTCCATCTTCTGACTTAATGGGGTCGTAGAGGTTCTTGGTAACCAATAAATCCCATTAAAAGTCATCGAAAGTGAAGAAATTGGGGCAAAATACGGAGCGTAAGACTGTAATTCGCGAGTGGTAAAAACAGTATTAGAGGAGATCATCTTTAATACGTCCACACAGAAACCGCATTGTGCAAACGCTCACACAACAGCCTTCAAAAGCGAATGAAAACTTGGAAAATTGCTAAAAACAGGTTTTTAATTCAAGATTTTTTTATAGTACAAACTTTTTCTTTTTGAATAACAATGTTTTATAATAACTTTTGGTTATTAAATATTTAGGTGGACAAATTTGAAAAAACAAGTTTTTAATCCTTAATTTTTATGTTAAAAATAACTTTTGGTTTAAATAGAATTTTTTTTTAGTTAAAAAAAGACTTTTTATTTTTGAATAACAATTTTTTTTCTAAGAAAAATTTTGTTTTTTAAATATTTAAACGGGAAGATTTGTAAAACAAGTTTTTAATCCAAAATTTGAGGTTAAAAACAACTTTTGTAATTTAAATATATTTTCTTTTAGCAAAAACAACTTTTTATCTTTAAATAAGAATGTTTTATAAGAAAAACAATTGGTCATTAAATATTTAGGGTGGGATCAGACATTTTAGTTTTCGGCAAAGATTTTTCTTGTAAAAACTTTAATTCTAAATATTTTTTTTAATTATTTCATTAACATCAATATTTCAAAATCAATTGAAAATATACCTTTACTAACAGGATTTGTAATATTTTATGAAAACTTATATGACATTAGGGAAGTCATACAAATAGACCTACCTTTGGAAAAGGATGGAGAGAATATTTTTAAATAATATATTTTATTATTATAGATAATAGAGTAGGAACAATTATTATGGCTTCTCGTTAATACCCATCAATTTCCAGATGGATTTGAAAGCAATTTTATCTGTCACACTTATTATGGTTTCTCGCTAATACCCATCAATTCCCTAATGGATTTG
>OZ018318.1:199797243-199807243 GCA_963969495.1 Ceratothoa steindachneri | reverse complement strand
TCAGAAGCCACCAACGAGGCCAATGTGGCCTGTGTAGAGAGGATGATCCTCGAAAATCGACGATGAAGGTCGAAGAAATCGAGCGAGAACTTGGAATATCAAATAGAAGCGTTATCAACATCATCCACGACAATTTTGCCATGACCAAGATATGTGCCCGTTGGGTCCCTAGAAACCCCACGCCCAATGATTGACTTCAACGTCGTCAAAGTCCACAAGGCCAGAGTTGCACAAGCTGCCCTGCGCGAGTGCGGATTCGAGGAGCTCAACCATGTCACCTACACTCCAGATCTGGCCACTAGCGACTACTTTTTATTCCGCTAACTCAAGGCTGCACTGCGTGGATACTAGTTTGGGGACGATGAAGATGTCCAGCTCGACGTCCACGAGTGGATTGAAAAAAGTCGGGAGATTTCTGGTTGTCGGGAATTCGAAGTCTCAGTGACAAGTGGCGCAAGTGCATTGGAGTCGAGGGTAGTTATATTGAAAAATAATAAAACACTTTTCCTCATATCTCGTTTCCTTATGTCCGAATTGCAAAAACTTATTGCCCGCCCTCGTATATTCGGTTCTACGGCATTTAACAGAGCCGCGGGGTCTATTAGCTGGCCCTTCCTGGGCCTCCCCTTAAAGGGAGGGGGAGGTGTGAGGGTATGGAACGTACACACTAACATGCCGCCAGGCGATCGTGGGAACGAGAGAGATTTGTCGTCTGAGTTGACCTTCGTCTCCTCCCCTCGCCCTCCCCTCCCCCGACATTCTACCACTCTCCTCCACCTCCCTCCTTACCTAAGTCGTTATCCGCCCCCCCCCCTCCCGCCCAACAGGCGACAGGAAGCCTGACGGGAGAAGGCCTATCTCACAGAGAAGCCTAAATTCTATTTGCCTTCTTTATGATACCAAGTAGATTGTCCAGAAGGCGCCGCGATAAGCGAATTGTCGTATAGGGAATCTCTCTCTCGATTTCACACAGTCCGCGGTATCAATGGCAACGCCGTTCATCCCTCAGCAGAAGTGTTCCGGACTTACTCGCGTAATCCTCACGTTGAGAGAGAGAGTCGTTGCCGTAACGTATCGACTGCTAACGCGAACCCGCTGAGTCAACCTGGTCGCTGTCTCAAAGAGTTCTTGAGGCAAATCTCGCCCCGCAGAGTCTGTGACTAGAATAATAAGCTCTGTTGCTTGACGTTACTTAAGAAAGGAAAAGGAACATCCAAATAGTTACTGGAAGTAACTATTTGTTAGTGTCACATCCAGTTAAGAGTGAGCTAACCGGAACTGCAGTCAGCAGCCCCAAACCCGTCGTATTATCGCCGAGAACTCGCGTTAACGCCACCCGAAACACCCAGTCTGGACCTGAGTAGTCGTCTCCCCAATCCATCATAATTAATGGTAATCTTTAAACCCAGTGTCCCTCTATTCTTGAATTACTTATTTAATTAACAGTCATTGATACTCCCATTGAGTCATTATAAATCTAGGCGCTTAACGTCAGTGTTATCCTTCCCTTTTTTTTAAGGAGATTCAAGTGTCATTCCCTGATATTATTATTTAAAATTGCTGTCAACCCAGACTAATCCGTGTTTAATATTTAATCCTTATTTACCTAAATGCCCGTTCAACTATTGGTAAAAATTATTATTTTATGTAAAGTAAAGTTTATTTTTGTACGTGTGTTTATTTGGTGGCTCCTTATTTTTGACGTACCCTTTGCAAGACTTTAATTAAGAATCCGTAGGGCTAATTTATTCAACCTGTATTATGCACTCTTAGAATTTAACAATCACAAACCTCCCCCCAGTAACAAGTGGGACTTTTATAGTGAGAATCCTGGCCGTGGCACAACCCGCCTCTAACCAGCCTTCGCACGTTCAGTAGGAATTAAAGTATATATATATATATATATATATATATATATATATATATATATATATATATATATATATATATATATATATATATATATATATATATATATATATATATATATATATATATATATATATATATATATATATATATATATATATATATATATATATATATATATATATATATATATATATATATATATATATATATATATATATATATATATATATATATATATATATATATATATATATATATATATATATATATATATATATATATATATATATATATATATATATATATATATATATATATATATATATATATATATATATATATATATATATATATATATATATATATATATATATATATATATATATATATATATATATATATATATATATATATATATATATATATATATATATATATATATATATATATATATATATATATATATATATATATATATATATATATATATATATATATATATATATATATATATATATATATATATATATATATATATATATAAATATATATATATATATAAATATATATATATATATATATATATAAATATATATATATATATATATAAATATATAAATATATATATATATAAAAATATATATATAAATATATATATATATAAATATATATATATATATAAATATATATATATATAAATATATATATATATCTATATATAAATATATATATAAATATATATATATATATATATATATATATATATATATATATATATATATATATATATATATATATATACGACATTATAAAAGGGGTGTCAGCTTTAAGGGGCTTAAACTTTCGAGAAAGCGAACTCATATAGCCTAAAACTTGCCAACGTCCAAGGAAGCTCAAATAAACTAACGTAATTTTAATAATTATAGTCTATTCCCCGAAGGAATTTAAATAATAACCATTAATAATCCTTTCCAGAGAGCAAAAACAAAGCTATTCGTTATTTGGGGGGTGAGTTATTAGATTGTATTAGTTAGGAACAATCTCAGCTTCTAATTCTCTTACCAGGTGCGTAAGTTCTTTCGTGAGTCACCAGTTGCGTCAGCAACAGCAGCAATGGCTTCACAATCGTTCGAAGTTTTCGTCAAGCAAGGACAAGCTCTCGGTCTCACAGGACAGGATTTCTTTTTTCCATCAGAGCCCATCTGGAGACTGCCCACTTGGGCATAAGTCACCGGAAATACGACGGGCTAGAAATAGGCCACTTCAAAATGAAATTATGAAAAAATAACAATGATAAATATTGGAAAAATTCAATAATTAGGAAGCAATCTCCAGCGTCGAGAAAGGTCCCCCTCACCCCGGTGCAGGAGCGTGAAACCTACAAAGAATCACAAAAAATAGAACCTACATAAATAAAGGGGAGAAGCCCGGCCTCCCCCCAAAATTCCACAAGTACACAAGTCAATGTGCCCAAACTCGTCCCAAGTAGAAAAGACAGGCGGTAGTAAACCTGCCCATCCCGGTACCGGGACAGGTAACGTGCGCGAAGATCACCCAGACTGGGATATTCGACACGAATGTGGCGAACAGTCTGGGGGACGACGCAGTCGTCGCAATAGGGCGCAGGCGAGCGCTCCATCAGATAGCGATAGGTCACACGTGTGCGCCCGATTCAGAGACGACAGAAAGCGATCTTGAGCCGTCGCGGCATTGGGGGATAGGTCCATGGGAACAGTCGCGGCGCAATGGCACGCAACTTTAAGTTCCCTTCGACCGTCTGCAATCTTCTTTGCCAAGCAGTCCGAAGAGCTGCCCGTATTCCTGCTATGTAGTCAGTGTGAGGAAGAGCGAAACGTTGTCTGGTCGCAGAGTCCTCGCGGACTCGGACTCTTTAGCGCCCTCATAGGCGCGCTCATTCCCCGCAATTCTTACATGTCCAGGAACCCAGCAGAAGATAATCTCGACATCTGCCCGGCTCGCCAAAACCGTGGCGTCACGGATTTCACAAACCAGGGGATGCGGAGATTCCAATGCACCGAGAGCACTCAAGACGCTTTGTAAGTCGCTTTAGATCACAATCCGGTCTACGAACCGAGCACGTCGCGTAATCTCCCGTACCGAGTGGTGTATTGCCACCAGCTCGGCCGTGAAGACAGACGAAGCGCCTGGAAGAGCCCCGCTGACTTCAAACAAAATGGACACGGCGTGGAAGCCGACCCCCTCTTGGGACTTGGAGCCATCCGTATACACTGGCACGGTACCAGCGTGACACGATGTAGGCTTCAAAAAGGTCGAACGCAATACTCCCGGCGCAGTACACGCTTTGGGAGCAGAGGCGTGGCGACAAATAGCCAAATGTGGTACCCTCCAGGGTGGCGTCCTGGGCACAACCAGGGGCACCACCGGCCCGAGAGCTATATCTAACTTTTGAAGGAGTTTTCTGGCCCTAAACCCAAAGGGCTTAGGGTATGACTGGCGTCTCTCGGCGGCATAGGCACCATCGAGATCAGCTGCAGATGCAGTGAGAGCTGTTGGCGACTGAGGGAGGCGCTGGGCTCACACGTACAGGCAAGTGATGCACTGCACGCGGCACAGAGTGAGTGGCATCTATCTCCCCAGCATCGACGAACAGTATCTAAATGGGGGAAGTGCGGAAGGCACCGGTCGCAAGGCGAAGGCCGGTGTGGTAGATCGAATCCACCTTCTGCAATAAACGCTCGGCTGCGGATACATAAAACTCTCATTCGTAGTCGAGCTTCGAGCGAACAAAGCATCGATAAAAAAGTAAGGCAGTAGCCCTATCAGCGCCCTAAGCGCTGAACGTCACGGAACGGAGAATATCCATGGCGCGGGTACAAGAGACCCTAAGGCTGCGAATATGAGACTCCCAGGCGCGGCGTCAGTCGAATACAAGACCAAGGAAACGGTGCGACTCAACCACATTCAGGCGCACCCCATTAAGAAACAAATCTGGGTCGGGGTGAAGCCGTGGATGGCGGCAGAAGTGCAACACCTTAGTCTTTGCCAAAGAAAACCGAAACCTGTGCGCTTCGGCATAGCGAGAGACGAGGTTCAATGCATGTTGGAGTCGACGCTCCAGAGTTGGCATCTGGGCCGCGCCAAAAGAGATCGAAAGGTCGTCCACGTAGAGCGTAGCGAGAACATCTCCTGGCAGCACCGAGGTGATGCCGTTAATGCTCAGGGCAGAGTGTGACAGTGAGGGCACTTCCCTGCAGGACATCCTCTTCCTGCTCCTTTGGGCCTGATAGAGCTCCCCCCACCCGTACGCGGAATCGACGATCTCGCAAAAATTCAGATATAAACATTGGAAGGCGTCCCCTCGCCCCTATCGTGTGGAGAGTCTCCATGATACCGTATCACCATGCGGTATCATAGGCCTTCTCCAGATCGAAAAAGACCGTGACGTAGTGCCCTCTACAAGGGAAAGCCTCGCAGACGGCCTTTTCCAGTCGGAGAAGAGCATTAGAAGTGGAGTATAACTTGCGAAAGCCGCACTGTGCAAAAGAAAGATGGCCTCCGCTCTCCAGGAAAAAGCCTAATCTAACATTTATGAATTTCTCCATCAACTTGCACACGCTAGAGCTTAGAGAAATTGGGCAGAAAAAGGCCGGAGTAGAGTGATCTCTCCATTGATTGCGAAAGGCGATTCTCCAGGAATCTGAGAAAAGACCCTCCACCCAGATCCTGTTTAACAAATCAAACAGAAATGCCATGCCTCGCTCACCCAGGTGTCGAAGCATGGCGTATGGGACATCGTCCGTACCATAGACGGTGTCCGCGTACGAAGCAAGAGCGTAACTCAACTCACTCAGAGTAACCTGCGTTGTCGTTGAATGGTTCTCCGCCTCTGGAGGTTAAGTCTAGCCGGTGGCATTCCGCGCCTTCACAACGAGTATTGAATGCTGGCGGAGCAGCATCCCAGCTAGAGATTGCAGAGAAAGCGGTTGCGAAGGATTCTGCCACAGACGCGGGGTCCGAGATTTCAGGCCCATTCTTCTGGAGAATGGGTGGGAAATCTTGCGAAAACTTTTTCCTCGCTTCCACATCTCTGCTATAGGGGTCTTTCCCGTTAAGTTAAGATACAGATGCCCACCAAGAGGAGTGGGGAGCGTGCTTCGAAATATACCGGAACCCTGCCCTAGCCCGACGAAATTCAGCGACAGTGCAATCGTTCGGGCGGTGCTTATAGCGCATGTAGGTATATCGCTTCTGCTTGAGGGCCGTCTCACACTCGGCTAACCACCACAGGAGTGGTCAGCGTGCAAAACGGCCAGACGTTCTCGGAATAGTAGTTAGGCCCACGGTAATGAGGTTCCTGGAGAAGAACTCAACATCGTCATCTACCGACCTAAACTCCTCGACTGAGAGAGAGAATTCAGCCACTTACTGGAATGCAGACCACTGCGCCCGCGCTAAGGACCACCAGAAAATGATATTTGAATGGGGAAGGGATCAATACCATGGAGTTTATCGACCAACCCCCAATCAAAATCATGCTTTGCATCCGGAGGGCACAAATATAGATCGAGGCAGGAAAATCAAGCGGTTCTCGCGCAGTGATGCGTAAACTCTTGACCCTAGGGATTAATCGAGCAGTCTTCCCAGAGGGGGTATCTAACGTTTAGATCTCCGAACAGGACACAAGGCTTCGGCAACTGTGCCACGACGCGGCAGAAATCCACCGCGTCGAGTGACGGGGGAAGGTAAGCGGAAATAACACTATATCTCCTATCTAGGTGCAGCTGCACATTTACTGCCTGAAAGGAGGAGTCTAAAGCGAAGAGAAGAACGGAGACATCATGCCTGATGTAAATCGCACTTCATCCCGCCGGGGCCCCCTTCCCTGGTAGTCATATTGCCAAACCCTTATATCCCATGACGTTCGACAGGGAACATGCGCCAGGAAATGGTCTCCTGCAAAAAGATAGCTAACGGGGAAAGGGAGGAGACGAGCTTCCGCAACTCCTCACAGTTGGACCGGAGTCTGCGGCAATTCCATTGAAGCAATATACATTCCAGGCCTAGCTCGGAGACGCAGGTGCCCTCCTCGAACTGCAGACCGTCACGGAAATGGCTGTACGCTTCCCCAGGGCAGAACCCCGGGCGCTGTTGCTTGGACAAAGCGCTGAAGGCGCGGTCGCCTTCGAGGACTTATTGGGGGAGGTTGGGCTCGCCATGCAAGTCTTTTCCTCCCTCCGCCTCGAAAATTTAGGTAAGCGTTGCGGCTTCGGAGGCGGGGGGGCCCTCTTTTCGAGGAACCACCGTCTCCGAGCCACTCGCTCCACCACTAGGCGTGGTCGAAGGAGCTGAAGCTCCTTTCTTGCTGTCCTCCTTTTGGGGGACAGCTTTAGGAACCTCGGAAGATGGCCTAGCGACCATCTTCAGGGGTGTTGCCTCCTGTGAGTCTAACGAGTCGGTGGAGGCGCGTGGTCGTTTCGCCTTACGGGGAAACGGTCACGCTGGGGGAAGAGTGGGGTGCCCTGGTTTTAGCAGGGGCTGGGTGTGAACTCTTTTTGCCGCCAGCTTTACCAGGGAAGCGCCCGGGTTGAGTAGAGCCCGCAGAAGGGCTCCGAATGGGCGTGGAAACAACCGTGCTCGTTGGCCTGGATGGGCCAGGAGCAGAGGGTGCCTTTCTTACTATTGAGGCATATGACGTCCCAGGCAGAGCCTGGCGCGCCAGGATCAAGTCCTTAGCCTCGCGGAATGAGAGTCGATCCTGGGCCTGAACGGCCAGGATTTCTTTCTCAAGGATATATGCACCACATTGATTCGAAGAAGCGGGGGGCGGCTCTCCGCAATTGACACACTTGGCCACACACGAGTTCGACTTATCGCGTGGGGCCTTGGATTAACTTACACAGATTTCGGGTAAACCAGACCTTGCACGTCGACAGGATCGACTAGTATGGCCCAATCGGTATTAGTAATAGCACCTCCGCGGAAGTGGCACAAATGCCCTCACGCGGTAATGATACCAACCGGCACTCACCGACTTAGGGAGCTTGTCACAGTCGAACGTGACGAAGTGTGTAGAGGTGGGTCTTGAGGCCCTTTCCTGTTTTCTCATCACAGGTTCGAACTTGACCGCCTCATGGTCAGCCAATTGTAAGGTGATGTCATCTATGGAATAGTCCAAGAGCTCCCTTTGCATAAACTACTACTTTCACGAAGTTTAAGGTAGATTGTATCGTCACACTCACAGGCGTGCTATCAAGTATCCAAAGGGCACTAATCATAGCCGACTCGGAGGAAATCGACGTATTCACCAAAAGGCTCCCGTCAGAGAAACGGGTGACCTTGGACTCCCTACCAATCACATTACCTAAAGCTCTCCTCTGATGGATTATATTGCCCTTAGCCAACATGCTGCCATCAGTCGAGCGAACAAGAAAGCGCTTGAAGCCAGCGGGCTCGAAAACGCCGGATAGTCTCTGAATGAGGAGACCCGACGTAATCGAGGTTCCACTCTACGCACTTGTACTTTTGGTTTTTGTCATGGACTCCGCACCCGTGGGGAAGGTCTCGGCGGTCGTAAGGGCACCAGCCGGAGGAGGAGATCCCTCCTTCCCTTGTAAAATCTTGGAGACCAGAGCCGTCTGAGGAGACCTTTGCAGAGGTGCAGACTCGGGTTCGGTGCTTGGCGCAGAGCCTGGATTCACCCACATGGAAGGCCCTACTGTCTGGGGCTGGGTTGCCTCAAGGACCATGTCTATCTCGGAGGGGGAGGGGTCACGTGCCTTGACCCACGCCTGGTTCAGTATTCGAGCCAGCAGGTCTTTTAAGGAAAACGGCCGATGTGCCCTGTCTTCCTTCTGCCCCCCCTAAGGGGGTTTGCCCCACCGAGCAGCTTCACCGGGAGCGGTCGGTTATGGGCTGCCTGCTGGCTTTCTTTTCGGTCCCCTCCCTGGGGAAGTAAAGAAGAGACCGCCGCTGGAAAGAGGGAGGCACCGGAGGGCGACTCCAAAGAAGGGGGTGAGGGGGATGCCCCTGCGCCCATAGGCAATGGAGATGAGTAAGTCTCCTGTCAGGTCAAATAACTTTGGAGGTTGCCCTGTAAAAGCACAAGGGGGAGGGACCTCCATTTTTTCAGTGGAGCTGCCCAAGAGCGGTGGACGGGTTGAAATTAAAGGGAGGGGAGGGGAGGGGGGGTTAATCTAGTTATTGCGCATGGTGATCCTATTATTTTCACGGGATGCAGACACTAATCATCCTTCGCAGTAGCACACTTAGCAAGGGGTTAGTACGGGGCTGACAGAGCCAGGTGCCGCCATTTTAGGTCACCCCTCCCACCTGGTGACCTGGCAGCCCTTCGGCATGGGGGCTCCACCTTGGGCAGGGCGTAAAAAGATAGATAGTGAAGTGAGAAGGAAAGTAGATGTGAGGAAGGTATGGGTGGGGATGAAGCAGGTTATTTAAAATCCACCATCCCAAACCAGAGCTCAGGGGTTATGGAACATTGTCCCTTACCCCCTCAGTCCCGATGCAGAATACTTGGCTCAGAAGAAGGTCGGCATCTAACCTGTGAAAATAGAGGCCGACCAGAGAAAGTTGTGGGGGAGTTTGTATGGCAAGTGAGGAAGTAGGGGAGCGACACATGCTCTTTGAAGAAAGGAGAAGAGGCTAAGCTGGGGCGCTGAGTTCTGTCAGCATGGCGGCTAGGAAAGCAAATTGCCGCGGCCCTTACGGGGCGGACAACTCTGATACACCGAGATCGCCAAACAAATGTAGATGAATGGACGATGAAGGGTGAAAGAGAATTGGTACAGAAGACGAAGTAGGGGTTAGCGGAAAAAGAAAAAGAATGCTAAGCTGGGACCGGATTGGGCGCTGAGTCCCGTCAGGACGGCGGCCAGGAGAGTAAATCGTCGTGCCCCAAACGGGGTCTCATGTTGGGGAATACAGGTGAGGTAGTATCACCGAGTTGCACGTTTCTAAGCGCGAACTCTTTTGCTACACTCAATATACCAGCAGGAACCGCCCGAGGGTGGACTGTGCTGGAAGACTGGATGATAGAGAAGTGAGCAGATGAGTTTTACAGAGGTGAGGGAAGCTAGGGCTTTGTCCATCATGATAAAGTCATGTGAATACACTTTGAAGGAATGCTGTG
>OZ018318.1:199744743-199792243 GCA_963969495.1 Ceratothoa steindachneri | reverse complement strand
GTGAGGAAGAGCGAAACGCTGGTCCGGTCGCAGAGTCCTCGCGGACTCCTTGGCGCCCTCATCAGCGCGCTCATTCCCCGCAATTCCTACATGTCCAGGAGCCCAGCAAAAGATAATCTCGACATCTGCCCGGCTCGCCATAACCGTGGCGTCACGGATATCGCGAATGAGGGGATGCGGAGATTTCAATGCCCCGAAAGCACTCAGGGCGCTTTGTGAGTCGATATAGATCACAATCCGGTCTCCGAACCGGACACGTCACGTAATCTCCCGTACCGAGTGGTGTATTGACACCAGCTCGGCCGTGAAGACAGACGCCGGGCCTGGTAGAGCCCCGCTGACTTCAAACAGAGGAAAATAGGTCGTGGAAGCGGACCCCCTATTGGGAGTTGGATCCATCCGTATACACTGGCACGGTTCCAGCGTGACACGATGTAGGCTTCAAAAAGGTCGAACGCAATACTCCCGGCGCCGTACAAGCTTTGGAAGAAGAGGCGTGGCAACAAATAGTCAAATGTGGTACCATCCAGGGTGACGTCCTGGGCAGAACCAAGGGAGCCATCGGCCCGAGAGCTATATCTACCTCTCGAAGGAGTTTTCCGGCCCTAAACCCAGAGGGCTTAGGGTATGACTGGCATCTCTCGGCGGCATAGGCACCATCGAGATCAGCTGCGGATGCAGTGAGAGCTGTTGGCGACTCAGGGAGGTGCCATGCTCGCGCGTACAGGCGAGTAATGCACTGCACACAGCACAGAGCGAGTGGCATCTCTCTAGCATCGACCAGCAGGCTCTCAATGGCGAAAATGCGGAAGGCACCGGTCGGAAGGCGAAGGCTGGTGTGGTGGATCGAATCCACCTTCCGCAATTAACGCTCGGCTGCGGATGCATAAAACTCGCATCCGTAGTCGAGCTTCGAACGAACAAAGGATCGATAAAAAAGTAGGGCAGTAGCCCTATCAGCGCCCCAAGCGCTGAACGTCACGGAACGGAGAATGTCCATGGCACGGGTACAAGAGACCCTGAAGCTGCGAATATGAGCCTCCCAGGGGAGGCGTCGGTCGAATACAAGCCTCAGGAAACGGTGCAACTCAACCACATCCAGGCGCACCCCATTAAGAAACAAATCTGGGTCGGGGTGAAGCCGTAGATGGCGGCAGAAGTGCACCAACTTAGTCTTGGCCAAAGAAAACCGAAACCTGTGTGCTTCGGCATAGCGAGTTATCCGGTTCAATGCCTGTTGGAGTCGACGCTCCAGAGTTGGCATCTGGGCCGCGCAAAAGAGATCGAAAGGTCGTCTACGTAGAACGTAGTGAGAACATCTTCCGGCAGCAACGAGGTGATGCCGTTGAAGCTCAGGAAAAAGGGTGTGACAGTGAGGACAGCCTCTTCCTTCTCCTTTGGGCCGGAGAGGGCTCGCCTCACCAGTACGCGGAATCTACGATCTCGCAAAAATTCAGATTTAAACATTGGGAGGCCCACGGCGATGAGGTTGCAGAAGAAGAACTCAACGGCCTCATCTACTTACCTAAACTCCTCGACTGAGATAGAGAATTCATTCATTTCCTGAAATGTAGGCCACCGCGCCCGTGCAAAGCCCAATCGAGTTGGGCTCTCAGGCGGCAGTTGCCCTGAAAATAATATTTTAATGGGAAAGTGATCACTACCATGGAGGTCATCGACCCCCCCCCCCCCAATAAAAATTAGGTTGTGCATCCGAAGAGCACAAAGATAGGTCAAGGCAAGAAAATGAAGCGGTTCTCGGACAATCATGCGTAAACCCATCCACGTCTAGGACACCCATCTTAAACTTGTCGATCAGATCGTCAAGGACTTGTCCCCTGGGATTTATGGAGTAATCTCCCCAGCAAGAATGCCTGCCATTTAGAACTCGAAGCAGGAGATAGGGCCTCGGCAACCGTGCCACGACGTGGCGGAATTCCCCCGCGTCAAAGTCAGCTGACGGTGGAAGGTACGCAGAAATGATAGTATACCTCCTATCCAGGCGCAGCTGCACAGCCCTAGGCGGGCGTTGTGGCTTCGGAGGCGGGGGGACCTCTTTTCAAAGAACCACCGTCTCCGAGCCAATCGCTCCACCTCGGGGCGTGGGCGAAGGAGCAGAAGCTCCTTTGTTGCTGTCCTCCTTTCGGGGAACTGCTTTAGGAACCCCGGAAGATGGCCTAGCAACCATCTTCAGGGGTGTTGCCTCCTGCGAGTTAAACGAATTGGTATAGGCGCGTGGCCGTTTCGCCTTACGGGAAACGGTCACGCTGGGGGAAGAGGGGGGAGCCCTGGTTTTAGCCGGGGATGGGTATGAACCCTTTTTGCCGCCAGCTTTACCAGGGGAGCGCTCGGGTTGGGTAGAGCCCGCAAAAGAGCTCCGAATGGGCGCGGAAACAACCGTGCTCGTTGGTCTGGATGGGCCAGGAGCAGAGGGTGCCTTTCTAACTATTGAGGCATATGACGTCCCAGCCAGAGCCGGGCGCGCCAGGACCAAGTCCTTAGACTCGCGGAATGAGAGTCGATCCTGGGCCTGAACGGCCAGGATTTCTTTCTCAAGGAGATATGCACCACATTGCTTCGAAGAAGCAGGGTGCGGCTCTCCGCAATTGACACACTTGGCCACACACGATTTGGACTTATCGTGTGCGACCTTGGAGCAATTTACACAGACTTCGGGTGACCCCGATTTTGCACGTCTACATGAGCGATTCGTATGGCCGAAGCGGTGACAGTAATAGCACCGCCGCGGCAGTGGCACGAATGCCTTCATGTGGTAGCGGTACCAACCGGCACGCACCGACTCAGGGAGCATGTCACAGTCGAACGTGACGAAGAGTGTAAGGGGGGGTCTCGGGGCCCCTCCCTGTTTTATCATCACACGTTCGACCTTGACCGCCCCATGGTCGGCCAGCTCTAGGGTGATGTCCTCAATGGAATAGTCAACGAGTTCCCTCGCATAAACTACTCCTTTCACTAAGTTCATGGTAGAGTGCGGCGTCACACTCACCGGGGTGCCATGAAGTGTCCGAAGAGCACTTATCTTGGCCGCCTCAGCGGGATTCGCCGCATTCGCCAAAAGACTCCCGTCCGAGAAACGGGTCACCTTCGGCTCTCTACCAATTGCATTAGCTAATCCTCTCCTCTGATGGATAATGTTGCCCTTGTCCAACATGCTGCCATCAGTGGAGCGAATAACGAGGAAGCGTTTGAAGCCAGTGGGCTCGAAAACGCCAGGTAATCTCTGAATGAGGGGCCAAAATGTCATCGAGGCTCCGCCCTGTGCACTTTTGGTCTTAGTCAGGGGCTCCGCAAACTGGGGAACAGAGAAACCAGATGTGCCGATCTTTGATTAGTCTCTTGATAGAGTAGCAGCAGACCCATCCGTCCCCGCAGCCCTGCGGATGGAGAGGAGCCCCGAGTTTTCTTCGTCTTTTTGGTCTTTTTTGTCCTTTTCTTTTTTGGAGAGGAGAGCGGGGAATGAACCCGCATCTCACCCCCGCCGGTAGAAGCCCCTAGGCCAGATGTAATGGCCTCAGCGAGGTCCTTCTTCGAAATGGAGAATGTCCTTGTGGTTGCAGGGGCATCATCCGGAGGAGATCCCTCCTCCTTGTACTGCCTGAGAATTCCCATCCGTTTGAGGAGGACCTTGCATAGGGGCGAATTCGGGTTCGGTGCTTGGCGCCGAGCCCGGATTCTCCCCCATGGAAGGCCCTACCGTCTGAAGCTGGTTTTCCTCAAGGACCATGTCTATCACAGGAGGGGCCTCCAGTTGGCCATCCCCTCCCAGGACATCGCAGGTCCCCTTGGCAGCTTCATGAGTCTTTAGTGGGGAGGCACAGCCCTTGACCCAGGCAAGGTTTAATATTCTTGCCAGCAGGTCTTTTGAAGGAAGCGACCGAAGGGGCCTGGCTCCCCTCTCCCCCCTAAGGGGGTTTGCCCTACCGAGCCGCTTACACGAGTGGCGGTCGGTAATGGGCTGCCTGCTGGCTTTCTTGGCAGTCCCTTTAGAAAGCAAAGGAGGGACTGCCGCTGGAGATAGGGAGGGACCCGAAAGCACCTCCAGAGAAGGGGGGAGGGGGAGTCCCCTACACCCGTAGGCGTAGAAGAAGTATGGAGGGTACCCCACGCAAGCACAAGGCGGGGGACCTCCATTTTCTCGGTGGAGCTGCCCGAGGGCGGCTCAATTGAGGTTCTTGGGGAAGTTAGGGGTTGGGCTTTTTTTTATTTACATCATTGGGCATGGTGACCCTATTTGTGCTACGGGACGCAATAGCTCATCACCTCTCGCAGTTGCATGCACTGCAATAGGTGCTTACAGGCCTGGCAGAGCCAGGCGCCGCCATTTCGGACCACCCCTCCCGCCTGGTGACCTGGGAGTCCATCGGCATGGCGGCTCCACCTTAGACACGGCGTAAAAATGGATAGAATGTGAAGAGGAGAGGAAAAGGGATGTTGTTAAAAAAAACCCATCTCAAACCCGAGCTCAGGGGTTAGGGAACATTTTCCCCTCTCCCCTCAGCCCCGATCCAGGATGGTTGGCTTGATAAGAAGGTCAGCATCTACCCTGTGAAATTAGAGGCTGACCAGAGAAAGTTGTGGGAGAGGTTGTATGAAAAGAGAGGAAACAAGTGTTTTGATTTAGGGAAGAGATGCTAAGCTGGGGCCGGATGGGGTGCCATTTGCTGTACATCTATAAATTCATCTGGATTAGGGGTTGCTTCGCGTATATGTGGAGGGAAGCTGTGGTTTTACCTTTCCGAAAACCAGGAAAGGATGGGACGGAACCCATCCATTCCATTACCGCCCCATTGCCCTTACTAGTTGTCCATGTAGATTGTTTGAGAGGATGATAAATACAAGACTCGTCCTGTTTTAGACAAACCATCTTATACCTCCCTCTCAATCAGGGTTCAGTAGAAAACAGACTACCATCGACCTGCCTGTTAGAATTGAGTCTTATATAAGAGATGCTTTTTCAAAGAGGCAGAATTCTGTTACTGTTTTCTTTGATATTGATAAGGCATATGATACCGACTTGAAGGCATGGTATCCTTAAGCAACTCTATGATTGGGGCCTGCGGGGCTTTCTCCCCTCGTTTGTCGAGCAATTCCTCATGTGAAGCACACTACGTGTAAAAGTTGGAAATGCCCTATCAGAGCTCGTAGAGCAAGTTGAGGGTGTGCCACAGGCAAGTGTCCTCAGTGTCACCTGCTTCTATGTGGCAATCAATAGCATTATCGCAAATCTCCTAGCTGAGATTTCCTCAACTCTATATATGGGTGACTTAGCGCCTATCTGTTCATCGCCTTGACTTCCATTTGTCATCCGTAAGCTACAGCAGGTTATAAATACCCTAGTTGATAATGCTTCTTCCAAGGGCTTCCGCTTTTTCACAGTAAAGCCCAAGGCTGTCCACTTTTACAATCATAGATCGGTGATATGGGACCCTCCCCATTTGTCACTCTATGGTATCCCTGTCACCTTTGAGCCCCATTTTAGGTTTCTAGCGGTGATCTTTGATTCGAGGATTTCTAGGAGGCTTCATTTGGACGCTTTTAAAAGGTCTTGTCTGAAGAGAATGGACATAAGGAAACTACTGTCACACACTTCTTGGGGAAGTGATTGACGCACCCTGTGGCTTCTGTATTCAGCATTGGTCCAGTCAAAGCTGGACTATGGGTCACAGGTGTACTCCTCTGCCTCGCCGTCCATCCTTGAAAAATTAATTACTGTGCGTAACCAAGGTGTGCGCCTGGCTTCTGGAGCCTTTAAGTCCTCCTCTGTGTGGAGTCTCTATGCAGAAAACTAGGCTCTTCCTCTTCCTTTTCACAAGAAAAAGTCTAACCTCAGATATCTTTTTAGACTTGAGAAATTACCATGGTCGCCAGTATATGAGTGAACGTTCAATTTGCGAAGGGTGGACTTATAGGATAGATTTCCATCCCTGGCTCGCCCTTTTGCTCTGCGCATGGCCGAGCAAACAGGACGTCTAAAGGAGTTTTCTGTTATTCCGTTTTCATTACCAAAGATTCCCCCATGGCTCATACCACCTGTAGGGGTATGCAAGGGGCTTGCCTGTAGCCTTGAGAACAATGTATGATCAACACTCCTCCTACCATCGGCCTAGCACCTTTGTGTTTACCGACGGGTCCAAGTCATCGGACGAAGTTGGAGCTGCTGCTGTCTTCCCATCTCAGACAGCATTGGTTCGCCTACCAAGTGCAGCTCCTGTTTTCACAGCAGAACTTGTTGCCATTCTTGCTGCACTCTTTGTTATTGCTCCTATGCCATCTGGTTGTCTTACGATTTTCTCTGACTCCCTTAGTTCTCTGGAGGCACTGAGTGCTTTTGGTTCTAGCCATCAGCTGGTTTCCAAGATCTAGCGGTGGCTTTTTTTATCTTTCTCCTATTCATAAGATTTCTTTTTGCCGAGTGCCCAGTCACGTGGGCATCCCAGGTAATGAAAGGGCGGATGCTGCGGCCAAGGAGGCGGCATCATTGGGGACACCCCCATCAGCCCCAGTCTCACTTCGTGATGTCTATCCCCTCATCACCGAATATGTAGTCGGCTTATGGCAGAAGATGTGGGATGAGCTTCCTCCCACCAAGCTCCATTCCATAAAACCTTCAGTCCTCCCATGGCCACGTACCATGAGACCACGTAGACTAGAGGTTATTTTGTGCCGACTGAGGATAGTCCATTGCCGCCTCACTCATGGGCACTTGATGAATGGGCAGCCCCCACCTTTGAGTATCCTGTGCGGGGTGCAGCTGTCCAT
Organism: Ceratothoa steindachneri; assembly: GCA_963969495.1. Taxonomy (NCBI): domain Eukaryota; kingdom Metazoa; phylum Arthropoda; class Malacostraca; order Isopoda; family Cymothoidae; genus Ceratothoa; species Ceratothoa steindachneri. The sequence goes on along the minus strand of OZ018318.1, from coordinate 199,785,463 downwards.
CCTTCACATCTTTGCCGAGTGTCCCCTTCTGAGAAATCTTGGGAGGAGGGTCTTCCCTTTCATTACTGGGCAGATGGCCCTCCAATAGGTTCTGCGGGGCATCCTGTCTGAGACTCATGTCTCTTTAGTGTGAATAGAATTTTTCAATTTTTTAGAAGAATTTAATCTTTTAGCCAAAATTTAATATATTGTTTCATGATTTTTTATTCTCTATTCTTGTATCTATTGCTTTCTTCTATGTTTTTATCGTTTGTCGAGTTCTCAATAGTTTATTTTTGATATCCTTTTACACCCTTTGATGGTTTTAAATTCCTGTACTTGCATTCTATTGATTTTAATTTCATAGTTATATTTATGTATATTCTCCAGATGTCTATACTTTTATTGAGAATTTTCATGCAAATTACCCGTCCTTGAATTTGGCTGCGGGATAGTTAGTCCGTTTGGGCTTTGCAGCATTTATTTTCGGCACTATTCATTCATTCATTAATATCAATTCGAAAGTCCAAGGGATACTGGCCGCTAGCTAGTGTCTGGAAGGATCGCAGAGTGAGGCGGAGAGTTGCCAAACAGTATTTGCCAGTGTAGCCGCACAGAATGGTATGCTCGAACTCATATCTCAGTAAAGAGTAATCACAGCGGAAAAAGTCATGAGCATTTTTGGTTTAGAATTGCATCCTCTACAACTTTGGTGTCTATGAATTTGTTCGTATCTATGAGGGAAATGCATGGTTGTCTCATTTTTTACTAATTTTCACTGCCAGACGTAAGACTCATTCCCCTCTCTCTGTACGAGTCTACTGAGACAGATGTTGTTTGGGGCCGGATTGCAATATTAATGCTGAGCAAGGTGGCACCGGGTTAGACGCTAGGCCTTTGCGGGCCGGAGCTTGCCCGGCCCGCGAGTGTAGGGGAAGCCATGTTGATGGGGTGGGAGGGTGGGGATGTTGAGTGAGAGTAAGAGAACGGGGCGCGATGGGGAACTAGTGGTAGAAGGGAGTATGGTTGGTTGGGACGAAGAGGTTATCTCAACAGCTGAGTCTGGGGCAGTAGGGGTTGCCAAGCAAGGGTGGAGCTTGTGAGTTGAAACCTCTTCCAGTTCTACCCACCGGGGAATTGAGTTAGTCAGTATTGTTACCCGTAGGAAAGCCGGGTCAGAACCCAATTGGAGTCTGTTGGGGGAGGGGGGGCTCATCATCAGGCATAGAGACCCAAGATAATAACGATATATATTCATAACCCCTTTACCCGGGTCTCCGTTATGAGGAGGACGCATCAGGGTCACCTCTTAAACCCCGTGACTGAACCCTACTTTGGATTTGAGTTATAAGAACGAAAGTAAGGAGAAAGAAGCGAAAGATGAGAGGTAGTGGGGCATGGGATAAGTAATACGCATAATTAAAAGTCTAATTAGCGCCGGCGGCACCTCACGTAATGAGGGCACCGCCAGCCCCACCCTCTCTATCTAGCCTAGGAGGCAAGAGATGACCTGCGGGGTAGCCTGTGGAAAAGCCGCCGGCTAGGGGCGCGCGATTAAAGTATATTTCTTTTTTTTTGCTTTTATTATAAGGAAATAAAGGCTAAACTTTTTTTATGTTTTCAATTCTGATACAAATTTAATTTAGAAAACTGTTTACTTTCTTCGTTTTGGATGGTTTGAAATAGCCAAATAAAAGTGTCCTTGATTACTGCACCACGCGGTTTTTTTTCGCCTGCCTTTTGTGCCGTATTCATTCGTACACTTAAAGTCAACACCCCATTGTGGTCGCGATGTTCCCATTTGTGCCCATTGCTACCAATCCCGCGCCCCTTTTCACCTCCCTATCTCTATATGCCCACCCCATCACTTACCCTTTTATTAACTTTCAATTATTGCGGATTTACCACACGGGAAACATGATAATTAATGGCAACCATAAGCAAGGTCGGAGGGAATAGGTAGGCAGCACGGGAGGTTATGCGAGAAACCACAGCTTGGCCTCTTAATTAATGGGGAAAGTTTGTCCCATTCACAAGACTCCGTTATGGTGGCGCCACCAAAAATATATATACGGTGGCACCCTGTGAAGGGTCTTTAAAGAGAAGTACTTGTATGTGCATTGTTTGAGTAAATTTTAGAATTCTTCAGTTTATATTAAATTTGTAAAAGGTCACAATTTTTTTAAGGCTGCGATAAGAATTTTGTAAAAGGCTACAGTCCTTAATTTAGAAAAGATGACAAAAAATTGTTAAAGACAATAATTTTTTTTAAAGGCCATAATTAAAACAATTAAGGCCACAATAAAAAACTGTATGAAGACCAATAAAAATTTGTTGAAGGCTACAAACGAAAGTTTGTAAAAGTCTCAAATCTCCATTGTAAAAGGCTTCATCAAAATTCTGTATAAGGCTAAAATAAAAAAATATGTAAAAGGCTACAATAAAAAAATGTAAAACAACAATCTGAAATTTGTAAAATGCTGCAATCTAAAATTTGTAAAAAGCCTAAAACAAAAATTTGTAAAAGACCACATTTTCTGGTCATTAAAATAATTGGAAAATGTCACACTAAAAGTTGTAAAAGTCCACAATGAAAGGTTGTAAGAAGGCACAATATTTATTTTTTTAAAAGTCCTCATTAAAAAATTGTACAGAGGCACAATAAAAAAATGTAAATATACACAACTAAAAATTTGTAAAAAAAAAAACAAGCGAAAAGGCATTATTAAAAGTTTGCTAAAATGCCCCTTCCCCCCGCCCCCATTTTAAGGTATTAAAAAATTTGTAAACGGTAACCCTCAAAAATGTGTAGAATAAAAAATTGTAAAAGGCTACAAAATTTCTCTAAAATCCACAATAAAAAATCTGTAAAAGGCCACAATTAAACTTTGTAAAATTCCAAAATGAAAAATAAATGACCATAATATAAAATTAAAAGCTGCAAGAAAAAAATAATAAAAGGTAACAAAAATGTAAAAGGCTCCAACCAAAATTGTAAAAGTTCACAATCAAAAGTTCGGAAAGGACCACAATGAAAAAAAAGTGAAATGCCACAATAAATAATGTGTAGAAATATATAAATTGTAAAAGGCTCCAGCAAAAAATCTGTAAAAGGAATGAATAAAAAGTGTAAAATTATTTAATAAAAAAGTAAAAGTCCATAATAAATAAAAAGTTTACAGAAGGGCATATTTTGGGGGTAAAAAGCCACAACTAAAAATGTGTAAAAAACCACAATAAAATATGTAAAAGTCACCTTTTGTAAAACACCACAACTAAAAATCTGTAAAGGCTACAAAAAATATAAAAGGACATAATCAAACATTTTGTTGTAAATGGCTTCAATAAAAAATAAAAGGCTATCAACAAAAATGCATAAAAGGCAATGATACAAAATTTGCAAAGAGACAGATTAAAAGAATTCTAAAAGCACGCGATAAAAAATCTAAAAGGGAATGTTAAAGAAGTAAAAAGGTTATCCAGAATCTGAATTAAGATTTGGATCAGCCACAAAATTCTAAACTCCCCTACCATAGCCCAATGGTACCCTGCCACAAAATTTCAGCAAAATCCATCATTACCTTTATGAGATATTTTTTAAGACATAACAAACAGTGATCACAAAACCACCACCAGATTCTTTTAACGATGGTAATAATACACGTAAATTAAGAAACTAATGTATGAAAATAACACATTTCAATACTTAGTGATGATTTTTAGTCACTTGATGTATGGGTTAAGAGGTGCATAGGAAAAAAGGTTGAAAATCACTAACAAGATTATCTTTCAACAACTTCAAAATGTAGGGTTTTTTTCAAAGGGATCAGAGGGCATCAATGCTACCCGCTCTCACCTTTAATCCTACGTACAAATCGAAACCAGCTCTCATTTTGACACGCAAAGTTGACCTTCAAAACGATGTGGTGGTGCTATGCGTTGTGGCTTGTATGCGGGGGCTTGAGAATCCCGATAGCGTGTGTCGTAATGGGTGGCTAAACTCACATAAGGGGCCGGTCGCCTTGGAAAGCCCGGTGTGAAACTACAGCAAAAACTATGTAAAAACATGAAAAGGGTGGTTTTAAGTACATTACGTTGACGTTTCTTCGTAGTCCAGAGATGTTAGCCGAGTCATGAAAAGAATTCCTGTCACACTTTGGCTCAATCATTTTCATAACTAGAAAATAAAAGAATTATTATTAATTCGATTGAGAGGAGAATATTTGGCAGAATTGTAGGCAATTTTGTCTAATGAATGCAGATACGAGTATTTTTGCAATTATGTCTCTATGCAACAGAAATTCGATTTAGTTTTTTAAGATGTAACGCTATGCGTAGGTTATGTAAGGGTAAGTTATGTGTAGGCTATGTGAAGTTGAGTTTGGCTATGCGTAGGCTATGTGAGGTTAAGTTTGACTCTGCGTAGGTTAGGTTAGGCGAGGTGAAGTTAGGCTCTGCGTAGGTAATGTGAGGTTAAGTTAGGCTATGCGTAGGTTATGTGAGGTTAAGTTTGCCTATGCGTAGGTTATGAAAGCTTAATTTAGGTTACGCGTAGGTTATATGAGGTTAAGTTTGAGTCTGCGTAGGATAGTTTAGGTGAAGTTAGGCTCTGCGTAGGTTATGTGAGTGAAGTTAGGCTTTGCGTAGGTTATGTGAGTTAAGTTAGGTTATGCGTAGGTTATGTGAGGTTGTTAGGCTATGCGTAGGTTATGTGAGGTTAAGTTAGGCTCTGCGTAGGTTTGATGAGGTGAAGTGTGGCTCTGCGTAGGTTATGTGAGGTTAAGCTAGGGTCTGCGTAGGTTATGCGAGGTTAAGCTAGGCTAAGCGTAGGCTATGTGAGGTTAATTTAGGCTAAGCGTAGGTTATGTAAGGTGAATTTAGGCTATGCATAGGTTATGTGAGGTTAAGTTTGACTCTGCGTAGGTTAGGTGAGGTGAAGTTAGGCTCTGCGTATGTTATGAGGTTGTTTGACTATGCGTAGGTTATGTGAGGTTAAGTTTAGCTATGCGTAGGTTATATGAGGTTAGGTTTGGCTATGCGTAGGTTATATGAGGTTGTTTGCCTATGCGTATGTTATTTGAAGTTATGTTTAGCAATCCGTAGGTTATGTGAGGTTAACTTAGGCTATGCGTAGGTTATGTGAGTGTCGTGGAATGGCCAGACTTTATATATATATATATATATATATATATATATATATATATATATATATATATAGGTTCTTTGGTGCGAAGATGGTTGAAGACCGTTAGTGAATGGGGAAATTGTTATGAGTCCAGTGGTGGGGATGGTTTATTATTAACTTTGCGGGGTCCTTTTTAAAACAAATATTTCAGAGGGCAAGTTAGCCAAAGATTAACAGGTAGCTGATACGCGTTGGGATTTCAAAAGAAAGAAAATGACGAAAATATATTTTTACTAGCAACAAAAGAATATTTAAAGGTACACAAATATTGGGTTTAAAGGTAATGGTCGTACAGACGGAGTTAAATCTCTACGCGAGATACAAGTGGATTAATCAGGGGATTAATAGGTCAGATTCAGGTCGTTGATTTAAAGGGGGATTTTAAAACCTGGGCGTACACACAAAGAATGGTTCTATTAGGCGAGCCAGATTTTAGATCCATCTGCAGGCAGCAACGGTTACAATTGCTTACGTGCTATTTGCGGAAAAGGGGCGAAGGAGGAAGTCGGGTTACCTCTCGTTTCAGATGAGGGAGCAGTAGTAGATGGTCTTCGGAGATGGGAATCCTCATCAGATACTTGACTGCGAAGGGGGAAGTCGGGTTACCTCTCATTTCAGATGAGGGAGCACTAATAGATGGCCTTCGTAGATGGGAATCCTCGTCACATACTCGCCGATTGACTATGGCAGAGTTCGCGGATGTCGATTTAGCCTTCGTCCTCGAATTGAAATCGCCGATGGGGGAAAGACGAGAGTTTTTCAGCTCGTTCGCGGTAGTAGGTGGCAAGTCTATTAGTGCTGCTTTCTAAACTGAGTCGAAGGATTATATAGACGCCTGGTGAGGTGGCTTTGGCAGCCCTCCACACACACGTGCGATTTTGGAAAAAAGTTGTCGACTTCTTCGGGGGGAGGGGGGAATTGTGATAACATTGGCTTGGAATGTCCAACGGACTTCGATTTTACGACGGAAGGCAAGAATATTTGCTGAAAGGTGGCCGTGGGAGACGATGAAATCGGTCCCTAGGCAAATACAGCTGGGGCGTGATAACCGCGTAGGCTGTACCCTACCCCTGGCTCAACGATGCTTCCAAAGCTCCACGCGGTGATCTGTAGGACCACGTGGGTACAGAAGGGCACGTGGTCGCCCTTCGACCTTATTCTGCTACAGTGAGATTAAGTTAGGCTATGCGTAGGTTATGTGAGGTTAAGTTTGGCTATGCGCAGGTTATATGAGTTTAGGTTTGGCTACGGGTGGGTATGTGAGGTTAAGTTTTCCTATGCGTAGGTTATGTGAGGTTAAGTTAGGCTATGCGTAGGTTATGTGAGGTTAAGTTAGGCTATGCGTAGGAAATGTGAGGCTAAGGGACAAAGTATACAATCATCTACTAGCTAAATTGACCGAATAAACCAACAGTTTATCTCCATTCCTGATTGATTCGCCTTATATTGGAAAGGACAGGATCGCACGATTCCGATGTAAATATTATAATCTTTCTATTGACCAAATAGTTCTTATATTGTGATCTATTGATTTATTTATTTCTGTTGTATGAACGTCTACTAATTTCAAACTTTTTTCTTGGAAACAAAATTTGGAAATGGTTAGAAAATAAACCCGGTAACCTGTCGGACGTGAAAATTCTTGACTTCTAATGTATTTAGGTGAAACAGTCTGAAATCGTCCGATCGGCCGTTACTGGGATATTTACTAACATAACATAACATAATTTCACGGATGACAAAAGCCACAAGGGCCTATCAAAGGTCATCCGCATCTGTCAAAACCCACCCACAAAAAGCACCATCGCTAGGGAAAGACAAAATGAAAGTCTCCCACAATATAATATAACAGATGACAAAAGCTACAAGGGCCCATCATAGGTCATCCGAGTCAAACGGCCTCTTTCTTAAGGCACCCAAACTCCCAAGAAAACTACATCCAGAGGATTGCGTCCAGAAACAAGGGTATCTCCAATCAAGGCTTGTCAAGAACTAAATCATGCAGCTATAGATATATACAAACAATATTAATATATACAAAACTTAGGAACCATCACAACCTTCCCTCCTCATAAACTCATCCAACCTACTCTTAAATACATTTAAATTTGGAATACCTACAACCCTCTGCGGCAATTTGTTCCAGAAGTCTACCACTCTATTGGTGAAAAAAATATTTTCTTAAATCCAACCTATACCCTTGCTTTTTAATTTTTAAGTGGTGACCTCTAGTCCGATTTCCATCATCTAACTCAAAAAACTTGCTAACATCCAATTTATCTATCCCGGAAAAAAATTTAAAGAGCTCAATCATATCCCCTCTCACACACCACCTTTCGAACGAGAACATATTTGATACCCTCAGTCTATCTATATATTCAAGGTGCCTCAGGGAAGGAATAATCTTTGTTGCCCTCCGTTGCACTCACTCGAGAAGGTTAATATCGTGTCTAAAATGGGAGGACCATGCCTGTATATAGTACTCTAGATGTGGCCTAACATAAGAGTTACCTTTGTAACTGAGATTTCTTTTAATGAAACCCAGCACTCTATTTGCCCTATTTCTTGCTTCAATACACTGCTTAGAAAACTTTAATGACTTATCTATTACTACTCTTAGATCTTTCTCATCTTCTACTGAGCTCAGCCAATGCCCATCCATTTCATAGTTAAATTCTCTATTATCTTTTCACATGTTAATAACTTTGCACTTATCAAGGTTGAAAGTCATTTGCCACTTATGTGCCCAGGATAACAATTTATTTAAATCCCCCTGCACTTTAAAATTATCATCAATATCTTTAACTACAGCTGATAATTTGGTATCATCCGCAAAAATTGACACTTTATTATTAACTGCATCCCCAAGATCGTTTATATAGATGACAAATAATAATGGACCGAGAACTGATCCCTGAGGAACCCCACTGATAACATCCCTCCACTCTGACTTTAAACCATTTAGCAATACCCTTTGCTTCCTATCTTTCAGGCACTCAGCTATCCAATTTGAAACCCCCCCTCCATATCCCAATCATTTTTAATTTATGAACTAGTCTCCTATGTGGTACCTTATCAAATGCTTTACTAAAATCCAAGTAAATTACATCTACATTCTCTCCATTATCTACTTGATTTGTTACGAACTCCAGAAAGTCTAGTAAATTAGTCAAACATGATCTACCTGATCTAAACCCAAGCTGAGCATCGCTGATTAACCCCTCCCTCTCTAGATGTTGGCAAATCCCTTTTTTAACTATTTTCTCAAGAATTTTACAGACTACAGGAGTTAGGCTAACCGGTCTAAAGTTATTTGGATCCTCTTTACTACCCTTCTTGAAAATGGGGACTACAGTCGCTCTCTTCCAATCATCGGGTATTTCTCCATATTCCAGTGACCTAGTATACAACTTCTCCAGAGCTATTGAGATACTTTCTACCCCTTCTTTAAGTATCCTAGAATGAATATTATCAGGGCCGGAGGCCTTGGTAGATTCTAACTCACCTATTAGTCCTTTTATCGTCATCCAATCCACACTAATGGTAGTAAACACCTCTTTCCCTGACCCATGAGTACTATACATAAGACTATTTAGTTTCTCCTTTGTAAATACTGATGTAAAATGACCATTTAGTACCTCAACTATTTCCTCATCAGTTTCTCTCACAACCCCTTCATATTTGATAGGTCCTATTTTAACTCTGCCAGACTTGTTATTAATTTTATAGTAACTAAAGAACTTTCTAGGATCTTTGTTGCTATCCTGAGCTAATTTAATTTCTGACACCCTTTTGTTCTTCTTTATAATCTTATTTAACTCATTTCTAGCCATTCTATAATCACTTAAATTTTAAATATTATTTTGTACCTGTAATTTGTTGTATGCCCTTTTCTTCTCTGAATTTTTTCTAGCTATCTCCTGATTCTATTTCCTACTTTTGTTCCTAATGGCCTTCATTGGGATACATTGCTCTTGGACTACATTTATTATATGCTTGAAAGTATCCCACATCACATAAGCATTTTTACCTCTGAATTCTACATCCTAGTCTACAAAATTTAGCAAGCTTCGAAGTTTTACATAATCTTCCTTTTGAAAATTTGGAACTTTTACAGCATTCTCGGTTATTTTACCCTTCTTAATTCCCAAGTTAAAACGAACTATGTGATGGTCACTATTTCCCAATGCTTCCACAGCAATTCTTGAATTAAATGATATCACTGTTATAAAGTACTAAATCTAATATATTGTCTCCCCTCGTTGGGTCATTAAAAAATTAATTAAAAAAATTATCTTCAAAGCATTCTATGAACCTGCCACTTGTTCTATCCCTACCTATCATATTTTCCCAGTCCACAGAGTTTGAGTTGAAGTCCCCAATAATAACTGCATCTGTTTCACATCCCTTACTTTTTTTCCTGGGGGAATATTGTTCACTCTAAGAGTGGATTGACCAAGGGGTTAGGTATTATACTAGAGACTAAGACACGAAACCGGTAGAGCGTTTACGAATTGTGCCCCATATGACCAAACGATAGTTTCAAATAATTTACTTTTTATGAGATCTCCTTGAGAATTTAAACATCGAGAGCGACCTTCAAATCTATTGGTAGATTACTTTTAGGCCTTGGTGAGTAAGTGAACTCTACGGTTTTAATGGGTTGAACCAGCCTGGGATTTTTAAAAGCTCGGCCGCTCAAAGCGGTGGAATTCGATTTCTTTTATGGGGGTAAATACAAAGTAATTAAGTAGGGGACTGGCAAAGACCTATTGGAGTAGCATACTGATGATTACTTATGGCAATAAATGCGGATAAGGACCTTACGGTGGTAGCATAGTAATCGCGATTGGAATAGTAGCACATTGATGATGGCAATGGCACTGGCATATTGATGATTATTTATGGTATTGATAATGAGGTGCTGTATGGTAATGACATAGTGATGATCATTTATAGCAGTGACATACTGATGATTTTATATAGCAATGAATAGTGGAGATCACTTAAGGTGGAGGCATACTAATGATGATTACGGTAAGGGGATAATGGTGACGGTTATGGGAGTAACATACTAATAAAGACTGATGACAATGGCACTGAGGTGATGTATGGTTGTGGCATACTAATGCTCATTTATGGCAGCAACATATAGAAAATATATTGAAAGAAGCATGCTGTAAATGACTTATGGCAGTGACATACTGATCATGACTTATGGCGGTTACATACTGATCATGACCTTTGACAATGGTAATCTGAAGATAACTGACGATGATATAGCAATTGCATACTGATTATGACTGGTATCGGTGGCATTCAGACGATAAGTGGCAGTGATATACAGATAATGTCTTATGGCAATAACATTATGAAAGCAAATGGCAATGACATACCGATGATTTACATAATGAAGGTGATGACCTATGATGATGACATACTAGAAGTTTAAAGCAGCTACATAGTATAGATTTATAGCAGTGAAATATTGAAGACATTCGTAACATACATATGGCTTGTGGCGGATTTACTTATCATTTATGGCACTGGTATATCGATGGCGAGTGATAGTGACATAATGATGGCTTAAAGCGGTAATATATTGATGGCTTATGACCGTGACACCTTCGTACTGAAGTGACACATATTTTGAGGCGGTGACGTACTGATACCTCATAACATTGAAATACTGATGGATTATGGCAGTGAAATACAGATAGCCCATAGCAGCGAAATACTGATAGATTATATCAGTGACACACTGATGCCTAATAACATTGAAATACTGATGGATTATAGCAGTGACATATTGATGGATTGTAGCAGTGACATATTGATGGATTAACGCAGTGAAAACTGATGAGTTATAGCAGTGACATACTGATGCATCATAACATTGAAATACTGATGGCTTATAGTAGCGATATACTGATGGATTATAGCAGTGACCTACTGATATATAATATCAGGAAAATGGTGATGGATATTTTATTTTTAATTTTAGGAGCCTATCTGGCGACTGCCCACTTGGTCATAAGTCGCCGCAATCACGACACCTTAGCACTATGATACTTTAAAATAAAATATGAAAACAACAACAATAAAAAGGAAAAAGGCAACAATTAGGAAGCAAGCTCCGGCGTCGTGGGGAGGTCCCTATCCCCCCGTCGCGGGAGCGTGCCACATACAAAGAAAACAACAATAACCCCGCCAAAAAACCTAGTTAAATAAAGGGGGGAAGGCCGGCCTCTCCCAAAATGTCTATAGGTCTACCAGTCAATGTGCACGAACTCGTCCTGAGTAAAAGCGACAAGCGGTAGCGACCCCGCCCATCCAGGGAACGGGACAGGTACGTGCGCGGAGATCGCACACACTGCAACATTCAACAAGAATGTGCCGAACAGTCTAGGGGACAACGAAATCTTCATAATAGGGCGCAGGCGAGCGCTGCCTCAAATGGCGATGCGTAACATGAGAGTGCTCGATTCGGAGACGAGAGAAGGCGCCTTAAAGCCGTCGCGGCATTGGGGGATAGATCGATGGGAACAGTCGCGGCGCAATGGCACGCAACTTTAAGTTCCCTTCGACCATCTCCCATCTTCTTTGCCAAGCAGTCCGAAGAGCTTCCAGTATTCCTGCCATGTAGTCTGTGTGGGGAATAGAGAAACGCTGGTCCGGTCGCCCGGTCCTCGCCGACTATTTGGCGCCCTCGTCGGCGCGCTCATTCCCCGCAATTCCTACATGTCCATGAACCAGCAGAAGATAATCTCGACTTCCACAAGGCTCACTAAAACCGTGGTATCACGGATATCGCGAACTAGAGGGTGCGGAGATTCCAATGCCACGAAAGCACTCACGGCGCTCTGTGAGTCGCTATAAATCACGATCCGGTGTCCGAACCAGGCACGTCGCGTAATCTCCCGTACCGAGTGGTGTATTGCCACCAACTCAGCTGTAAAGACGGAGAGAGCACCTGGCAGAGCCCCGCTGACTTCAAACAGGGGGGATATGGCGTAGAAACCGACCTCCTCTTGGGACTTGGAGCCATCCGTATACACCGGCACGCAATAATCCCGGCGCTGTACAAGTGTTGGGAGCAGAGGCGTGGCGAAAAATAGCCAACGGTGGTACCCTTCAGGATGGCGTTCTGAGCAGAACCACGGAGATCATCGGCCCAAGAGCTATATCTAGCTCTCGAAGGAGTTTCCTAGCCCGGAACCAAAAGGGCTTATGGTATGACTTGCGTCTCTTAGCAGCATAGGCACCGTCGAGATCAGCTGCGGATGCTTTGAGAGCTGTTGGAGATTGAGGGAGGCTCCGGGGTTCGCGCCTACAGGCGAATAGTGCACTGTGCACGGCATAAGGCGAATGCAATCTCTCCAGAATCGACAAATAGGCTCTCAATGGGGGAAGTGCGGAAGGCAGCGGTCGCCAAGCGAAACCCAGTATGGTAGATCAAGTCCACCTTCCGCAATACACGCTTGGCTGCGGATGCATAAAACTCGCATCCGTAGTTGAGCTTTGAACGAACGAAGGATTGATAAAAAATTAAGGCAGTAGTGCTATCAGCGCAAGCGCTGAACATCACGGAACGGAGAATATTCATAAGGCGTGTAGAAGAGACACTAAGGTTGCGATTCAACCACTTCCAGGCATACCCCATTAAGAAACAATTCTGAGTCAGGATGAAGCCATGGATGGCAGCAGAAGTGCACCACCTTAGTCTTGGCCAAGGAAAAGCAATCCTGTGCGCTTTGGCATAGCGAGAGACGCGGTTCAATGCCAGTTGAAGTCGACGCTCCAGAATTGGCATCTGGGCCGCGCCAAGAGAGATCGAAAGGTCGTCCAGGTAGAGCGTAGCGAGAACATCTTCCGGCAGCACCGAGGTGATTCCGTTGATGCTCAGGGCAAAGATTGTGACACCGAGGACAGTTTCCTGCAGGACAACCTCTTCCTGCTCCTACGGGCCGGAGAGGGCTCCCCCCCACCCGTACGTGGAATCGTCGATCTCGCAAAAATTCAGATATAAAGATTTGAAGGCGTCCCCTCACCCCCATTGTATCGAGAGTCTCTATGATACAGTATCGCCATGTGGTATCATAGGCCTTCTCCAGATCAAAAAACACCGTGGCGGAGTACTGTCTACGAAGCAAGGCTCGCAGACGGCATTTTCCAGTCGGAACAGAGCAATGGACGTGGGGTGGAACTTGCGGAACCGCACTATACAGAAGACAGTTGGCCTCCTCTATCAAGCAAACGGCTCATCTGACATTTTCCAATTTTCCCATCAACTTGACACGCAAGAGGTTAGAGAGATTGGACGGAAACCAGCCGGAGTACAGTGATCTCTCCTCGGTTTGCGAAAGGCAAGCACAGTAGCGATTCACCAGGAATCCGAGAGGAGACCGTTCACCCAGATCCTGTTGAACAATTTTGAAAGAAAGGCCATGCCTCGCTCACCGGGGTATCGAAGCATGGCGTACAGGACATCGTCCGGACCATGGGCGGTGTCCGCGTACGAAGCAAGAGCAGAACGCAACTCATTCAGAGTAAACCTGTCGTTGATGGGTTCTCCGCCTCTGGAGGTAAAGTCCAGTCGGTGGCCTTCCGCGACATCCCGACGTGCATTGAATGTTGGTGGAGCAGCATCCCGGCTAGAGAAGGCGGAGAAAGCGGTCGCAAAGGATTCTGCAACGGACGCGGGGTCCGAGATTGCGTCCCATTCTCCTAGATAACGGGAGGGAAAGTCCTGCGAAAATTTGCCCCTAAGCCTTTTGACTCGCATCCACACCTCTGCTAGACGGGTCTTCCCGTTAAGTGAAAACATGTATGCCCGCCAACAAGAGCGGCGGGCGTGTTTTAAAATATACCGGAACCTAGCCCTAGCCCGACGAAATTCGCCGACAGTGAAATCGTTCGGGCGGCGCTTATAGTGCATGTAAGCATAACGCTTATGTTTGAGGGCCGTCTCACACTCGGCCGACTACCATGGGAGTAGTCGGCGTGCAAAACGGCCAGACGTTCTAGGAATAGTAGTCAGGCCCGCGGCGATTAGGTTGCCGGAGAATAACTCAACAGCCTCATCAACCGACCTAAACTCCTTGACTGAGATAGAGAATTCAGTCTTTTCCTGAAATGCAGGCCACCGCACCCACGCCAAGCACCACCGAGGTGGGCTCCTAGGCGGCAGCTGATCAGAAAATGATATTTGAATGGAAAAGTGATCACTACCATGGAGGTCATCGACCACCCCCAACTCAAATTCAGGATGTGCATCCGAAGAGCACAAAGATAGATCAAGGCAAGAAAATGAAGCGGTTCTCGGGCATTGATGCCTAAACTCATCCATATTTAGGACACCTATCTCAACTCAACCTCTTCGATCAGATCGGCAAGGAATTGTCCCCTGGGATTTATTGAGTAATCTCGCGGAGAGGATGTCTGCCGTTCAGATTCCCAAGCAAGAGATAGGGCCTCGGGAACCGTGTCACGACGCGGTGGAAGTCCACCGCCTCTGAAATTTTTGTAAAACAAACTCCGGTGCATTATACGACCATTATTTTTTTTTAACTTTTTGGAGGTAGGACAAGGATTTATGCTTAGTTTCTATTACAAACTCTTTCCCTACCAAAAACATTTTAAACTCCTGATTCCCCAAATTATCGCGAGGGCCTCTCGCTCAATCACAGCGTAGTTCTTTTCGCGGGGTAGCAATTTCCGACTGGCATATTCGATTGGAAAGCTCTCATCATGTTTCCCGTACTGGACTAGAACACAGCCTATTCCCTCGTTGCTGGCATCTGTTTGAATGCCAAACGTTTCATCGTGATTGGGCAAACGTAATCTGGGCGCCGACGCGAGTTTTCCCTTAAGTTCATTAAAACTCTTAACCGACAACGGGTTCCATACGAGGCGCTCGGAGCCTTAAAAAAAATAGTTCACACAAGGGAGCGGAGAGTGAGGCGAAATTCTGAATAAAGCGTCTGTAAAAGGACACGGAACCCATAATGGATCTTAATTGCTACTTGGCCGAGGGCAGAGGCATTCCAACAATGGCTCGAATTTTATCTTCTTGGGGAGCTAGCTGGTTATTTCCAATACGGAAGCCTAAATAGTCAATTGTACTGTAAGCAAAATGACACTTAATGGGACCGATAGTTAGATTATGCTCCAGAAGTCTTAGCAAAAGTGCTTGTAGAGCAGTTAGGTGATGATTCCATTCATTCTTAGCCACATAAATATTATCAAAATAGAATGATATACTTGGTTATCCATCTAATATTCTTCTCATCACCCGATTATAAGGGGAGTCGTCGAAATTGCATCAGCCCCTTTTCAGTTGGGAAAGCCGTGTATTTCTGACCTCTTCTCGTAATGGATTCGATAATAAGCCTTGCACAAATCCAGCTCGGTTATGAATTTGGCTCTTTCAACAGATGAAGATTCTGGTCAATAAGTGGGATCGGTTCTGCATCGAATACGGTAAATGAATTTAATTTCCTAAAATCGATGCACATCCGGTATGATCCATTTGGTTTCTTAATCATAACAATCGGAGAGCAATAATCTGACTTTAACAGTTCAATTATTTTTAAATTTAACAGCTTGTCAACCTCAGCATTAAATGCTTCTCTCAGATGTATGGGCAGCGGATACGGCTTAGATCAGACGGGTTCTTGGGTGGTCAATTGGATATTCTGTTTAAATTGGTCTGCACAACCAGGAATTTCCGAAATGATGTCACCGAATTGCTTCAGGAGCGCTTGTAAATGGGTTTTCTGAAGAGGCGACAGCTGGTCGCTCACTTTTAGTTCGGCCGATGAGGATTCAGTTGCGTCTGGCAAGACGTGTAGGGGGTATTCGCTATCATGCTCTATGCAGGCAACTTGTATTACACTTAAGGGGTCCATGGGATAATTGGCCTCTACAGGGTGTCCACAAAGTTTGGGTACATAGGGGATAAATACATACCTTTAGAACAAAACAATATTATTAAATTATAATGTTAAGAAATTATATTTTCAATATGATTTCCATTATTTGCAATGCATAATTCGATGCGCCTTGCTAAATTCTTGTGAATTCGATTAAATAGGTGTACATTGCCGTCGATTTCAGAACACTGACTGATAATGCGTTCTCTCAAGTAGTTTAGATTTGCAATCTTCATTGAGTAAACTTTCTCTTTTAACATACCCGAGAAAAAGAAATCAAGGGAAGAAAGGTCTGGTGAACGAGGAGACCACTCCACATGACCTCTTCTTCTAATCCAGTGAGGAAAAGTGCCATTCATCCAATCTCTAACATTTGTAGCAAAATGGGCAGGGGCTCCATCCTGCTGAAACCAGTCCGGAAGTCCCTCGCCTAGGCGCTTGATTTGAGGCGTTAATTTGTCTCTCAACATGTTCAGATAAGTCTCACCGGTTACATGTTCATCAAAGAAGGAGGGTCCTAACACATGAGCTTTCCACAAACCACACCACACTATCACCTTTTGGCAGCCTTGCTGTTTGGATGGATCCATCCAATGTGGATTGTCTTGAGACCAGTATCGAAGATTCTGTCTGTTGACTTCACCATTAACATAAAACAAAGCTTCATCACTGAACAACAAAAGGTCTTTAGTAAAATTGATATTTTCATCCAATTTATCTGAAAACCATTCGCACATCTGCATTCGTCTATGTGGTCGTCTTTATTTAAGTGATGCAATATCTGTAATTTGTACGGATGGAACTTCTGCTCTACCAGGATTTTGTGGATAGTTGACCTTGGAACACCTAACTGCATGGATGTCCGACGAAGGGATTTCTTTGGGCTAGCAGCAATCTTGGCCATGACAACCTCTTTCGTTTCGTCTGCAGTCTTTGGTCGCCCGGAACGGGGTTTGTCCAAGACACTGCCTGTTTCTTTAAACTTCGTGACCAATTTCCCGATGGCAGTAAAATAAATAGGTTGCCGATCAGGGTGTCGAAGGTTAAATTCATCAGCGATTTTACGATAAGACCATCCTTCTCGTCCACTTAAGAGTACCAACTCGATTCTTTCTTCCTTAGACAGAGCCATCATTCGATCTGGGGAGGAAAAATAACATAAATAAATAAAATATTAAAATTCCTATGTACCCAGACTTTGTGGACAACCTGTATAGGCAATTCCTCATATATAGCTACAATCTGGTTACTGCGTGTGCATCGGTGATACTTCTTGAGAAGATTTACGTGAAAAAGCTTCCTTCCTGTTGACGTTTCAATCAAATAATCGACGGGGCGCGTTTTTCGATCACTTGATAGGGGCCCTTCCATTGGCTCAGTAATTTGTTGTTTTCAGTTGGGAGCAACAACAAAACTTCCTGACCTGGCTTGATACGCTATTTCGGCGCATTTCTCCAACCTCTGTCGTAATTCGAGCAGATACGAGTACGAAAATTGGATTTCCTGATCGATTAATTGATTGGTAAATAGCTCCTTCAAAATGTTCAAGGGGCCTCTTACATTCCTTCCGTATTGTAATTCCAACACAGCGAAATACAAGGTGCGATGGAGAATTTCTATATACGCAAAGAGAGCTCCTGGAAGATATATGTCGCATTCCTTGGCTGCTCGGCACATAATTTCTTCAGAATGGCTTTGAGGCTGCCATTTACCTTTTTGCACATTCCACTTCTGGTTAGGTGGAACGGAGTCGTAAACAAGGGTTTTATCATGAGCATCTTGCCCACATATGCTATCAATTGGGGCGTAAATTGGTGGCCACAATCCGACAATATCTTTCGGCAGTCTAACACGGGAGAAAATCGTGATGAGTGCTTCGGCACAAGGGATGCTGTCAATCTTCTTATGTGGCACAACCTCGGGGAATCTGGTGGAAAAATCGACCAGAGTTTAATCATAACTATGGCCCTCACTTGAAGGTGATGAATCAGCCCGATCAAGTTAATCGCCACTCGGGAGAAAGGTATGGGGATTATTCGGCCCTTCTGTAAGGGTGCAGGCTTAACTCGCCCTCTAATCGCGGTCTTCTAGCAGATGTCGCACGATCGACAGTAACGCAGGATTTCGTCCGATGCACCTGGCCAATAGAAATATTTAAAGACCCGTCGTGCCGTCTTAGAGTGGCTAAAATAACCCGAGAAAAGACTATCGTGGGCGTAACGAAGGAAGAGTTGGACATGGGAGCGGGGGGACACATAATACTTGTGAGTCTGTGTTATTGTCTGCCAAGCACACGTGGTAAAGGTCATCCTTGACAATGAAATAAATTATCTAGTTGCCTCTAATGGACTTTCGCGTCTTGTTTTATGCCTTTATCCATAGGTGGCTAAGAGATTCGCACTCTATCTGATTTTTCATAAAGTCTTCGTTCAGGACATTTGGGCAATCTGAAGCGAGGGGGGTTTCCAGGGGTGCAGGCGCTTCCGATTCTTGAACTGTTTGAGATCGGGTCAAGGGTTAAGCCACGGGGGTTGGGGCGGATACCCATTGACTTTAGCCAATTAAAGCAGCACAGAACTTGATGGGCGGTGCGACGACCTTGGCCCAGCCACTGAAGTAGGCGCGCTCGATGTAGCATCTCACAATAAGGAATCTTTTAGCGCACCCTAGGTAATCGTACACTGTTGCAAACTTGTCGTGATGCGGGGCAACAGGTGGAATTAATCTGTCAGATATCACGATGCACGTGGACGCTGTGTCGAGCACGACAGTTGAGATCCGGCGACCGTTCACCGCGCGAGTTTCGAATTGGAAACCTCCAGGAGTGCTTTTATCAAGTAGAAAGTTCACCTGGTGGCCGGCGGGACACGGTTCCCTTGAAAGGAGATGTGCTTCTGGTTGCACTGGCGGTTGAGCAGGCGTGGCACTTCTGGGGATGGCCGCCTCTAAATTGAGAATTTTGAGGGAAATTAGTTTTTACATGACACTCTATTCCACAGGTGTAACAGACGATAGTTCTCCGGGGGAACGACAAAGCAGGGGGATTAGAGTAAAAGAGTTTGATCTCGCGTTTGTCTAGCAGGAAGACGGGTTTAGGCTGAGACGGACCAGTCATCTTGATGAACTTATCCCTGTTGTGGAGAAAGAATTTGGTTTTATGAGCCTTTGCTTTGAGAGAGTGTGGCTCCGTTTTCTTCCCTTCTTTTGGATAGCAATTATGACTAGCTGCATATACATCAGCTTCCTCTATGCACTCTTCAAATGTTATGTACTTCCGGTTTATAACGAAGGACCTGATCTCCGACGGAAGTGACTCCAA
Organism: Ceratothoa steindachneri; assembly: GCA_963969495.1. Taxonomy (NCBI): domain Eukaryota; kingdom Metazoa; phylum Arthropoda; class Malacostraca; order Isopoda; family Cymothoidae; genus Ceratothoa; species Ceratothoa steindachneri. The sequence goes on along the minus strand of OZ018318.1, from coordinate 199,766,046 downwards.
GAGTTGGTCTTTGAGGACAAAGTCAACCAAAGCATCGCATTCCTGGGGAACTCTGGTCGCGTCTAGCCAGATATTAGAATTACGCTGCAGAGAATATCAAAATTAACGAAATGTTTTATTAGGCTGGATTCGACAGTGCTGGAACTTTGCACGGCCAAAGGTTGGAGTCATGTTATATTCAGCAAGCAATTCGGCTTTTAACGTGGAATAATCAATGGTTACCTCTGATGGGAGCGAGGTGAAAATGTCACTGAGCTGGTTACTAGGTAAAGGCAAGAACTTGGCTACGCGGTCTGTTTAAATATCCCAATGATTCACCTCTTGCCTTCCGTCATAAGATCGAAGTTCATCGAACATTCCACAGCAACGTTATCACGCTCGCCTCCCCCCTCACCCCCGTGATCGGAGACATCGACGATAACGTTTCGAGAAGGATAGCTAAATCGACATCCGTAAACTCTGCCATAGTCACTCGGCGAGTATCTGAAGAGGATTCCCATCTCCGAAGGCCATCTACGAGTGCTCCCTCATCTGAAGTGAGAGGTAACCCGACTTCTTTCTTCGCCGCAGTCATAGTATCCCAACTGGCCCTTTTCCTGCAACGAGCACGTAAGCAATTGTAACCGTTGCCGCCTGCAGATTGATCTATAATCTGGCTTACACAATCGATCCATTCTGTGTGCGCGCGCTAGGGCTTAAAACCCCCCTTTAAATCACAGAACTGAATCTGACCTCCTTAATCCCCTAATTAACCCACCTGTATCTCGCCTAGACATTTAACTCCGTATGTACGACTATTCCCTTTAAACCCAATATTTTGTTGCTAGTAAAAATATATTTTCGTCATTGTCTTTCCTGTGTAACCCCAACGCGTACCAGCTACCAGTTAATCTTTGGCCAACTTGCACTCTGAAATATGTTTAAAAAGGACCCCGCAAAGTTAATAATAAACCATCCCCACTGTACTCATAACAATTATCCTATTCACTAGCGGTCGTCAACTAACTTCGGCCCAAAGCCCCCAAAGTACCTACTACGTATATATATATATATATATATATATATATATATATATATATATATATATATATATATATATATATAAAGAAAGCAACTACAGGCTCTGTGGGTGATAATACAACCACCACAGGGCTATGCCATTTTTATTTTCTGTCTTTCAAATAAAATTTGAAGACAGAAAGAAAGATGCAGAAACCTGGTGTAGCTGACTATAAACACATATAGTACAAGAGAAAATAAGAATTGAACGCAAATGAGCAAATGAGACAAGAAACCGGAGGTTTTTTTAAAGGCAAGAGAGGGACATTAAAAGAATCCAGAATCAAAGGGAGCAGAGGGCGGCACAGTGAAGGCGATCCTTTACCGAGAAGACGGAAATAACGCCAGGGGAAAAAAGTTTTGAATTCCTGGCCGGGACTCGAACGGGTAAGAGGATGTGGTATAAAAGTTCCTTGAAAGTTCCTAGCCTAGGGAGATACTGGGTTTGATGGGGTAACGATTTGGGCGAAATATAGTTACTGTGCCTGGTAGCTTAGCGGTAAAGCATCTGGGAGGAGCTATATTAATATTTCCTCCCTGAATGGTTGTTTGCTTGAAAAAATAAATATTGGGATAATTTTTTCGAAAGTTTTTATTTGGGGGTTGGGGGCTCTCGCCTCGAATTAACGAAAACAGGTTATATTAAATTAAACCTCAAATCTCAATATTTTTTTTTTCTCTTTTAATTAAGCGTATAGTTGGAATTCAAATTGATTATTTATCATGTTTTAATCAGATTAATTCATTCAAATTCACTCGTTTGCCCAAGGGTTAAATTTATCTTAGGCTGCTCTTCAATGCATAAATTTTGAAAAGAATTTGCTTTTCCAGAATTTATATTTGCTAATAATAATGTTTTTGTATGGCATTCTTTAAAGCCAGAGGCACTCAATAATGAGAATAAATTTTTACTGAAAAATATTTGGGTTATTTAACAAACGAGGGAATTTTCATTCGGCGAAAAAGAATGAGGGAGATTTGTGAAAACAAACAAAGAATTGCATAATCGAAAAACAAAAAAAGGCTAATGAAAAAGGTGAGCTGTATCTGTCATACAGCTGTTCACCTTTTTTTAATTTCCAAGATTTTTAGACCAAAAGGAACGTACGAGAGGCGGTCAATAAGTTTTGCAATTCGGATATAAAGAATCGAGATATGAGGAAAAGTGTTTTATTATTTTCAATATAACTACCCTCGACTTCAAAGCACTTGCGCCACTTGTCATTGAGGCTTCGAATTCCCGACTGCTGTTCAATCCACTCCTGGACGGCGAGGTGGACATCTTCATCGTCCTCAAACCGGCGCCGACGCAGTGCAGCCTTGAGCTGGCGGAATAAACAGTAGTCGCTGAAGATCCCATTTATGGACCCACGTCATCACCTGTCACTATGCGTGACTCGAATCCCGCCGGATCTTGGTTGTCAGGAGCAGCAGCTCCTCCGAACTTTGACGACGTTGAAGTCGATCATTGGGCGTGAGGTTTCTAGGGACCCAACGGACAGAGACCTTGGTCATGGCCAAATTGTCGTGGATGATGTTGATAACACTTCCATGTGATATTCCAAGTTCTCGCTCGATTTCTTCAACCTTTGCCCATCGATTTTAGAGGATCATCCTCTCCACACGGACCACATTGGCCTCGTTGTTCACGTCTGACGGAGGTCCTGAACGGGGGTCATCTTCAAGGGACTCATGAACATGGCGGACCTGCCTACTCCAGCGAGCAATGGTTGCATAGGAAGGGGCGGTGTCGGTGTACACTGCAACCATGCGTTCATGGATCTCTTTTGCATTCTTGCCTTCCTTCGTCAAAAATTTGATCACTGCGCGGTACTCAACCTTCTCCATTGTTGAAAAATTTGTGACTGACGATCTGCGATCAGCTACTGCTTCTTAAATAAATGAGGCAGGAGCGTGCGGCTGCAGGTCCTGACTTGTCATAACTTGCCCTAACACCCCCACAAACAGCCATCCACCTTCCTCTGTTTTGCCCTACTGATTCGAAAAACTTATTGACCACCCCTCGTATACTGTAGAGATATAAGAGTTTAACAAAAACTGTTGTGAAATAGCAAATGTATATATGTATCGAGACCTCCCTCTTGGCGAGGAGAACTAAGGTTATAATAACAAAAGAGATCTGGGCTTAGCTTTGCTCCTCCGATGTTCTCCGGTAACATAGGAAAACGGACTTCCCTAAGTTGAAAATGCCGAGTAGACAAACAACAGACACCAAAAAGGGAAATTTCATTTGCGGCCCATCTGGGAGTCCCCTACACCTCCATTTACCCCGCGGCGTTAATTGAGGTATATAACAGGTTGACAGGAGAAAACGAGGCTTTTTCGTTTTCTTCAGAGATAGAAAAGTCACCGGTAGAGAGGAGGCCTTTTCGCGTAGGAGAAGAAACAGAAAAGTCACCGGTAGAAAGATTTTCGGCAAGTTAAGAAAGACTTGCAGTTTCTTGGACAATAGCAGATTGTTCGAAGGAATCTTGGCACAGTTCGAGAGCCCCAAGATCATCAACGATCAAAAATGCAAATACTCTCGACACAGTTTGAGTACCTAAATCTTACGCTATCTGAGTTTGATAAACCCCAAACTAGATAAAAGAAAACTCAACATTTTCACCTCGTTCGGAAGAAAACTATTTCAAGGTCACCACGACCGCCGAAATCAAAGGAATCATCCGTTTTGTTTTAAACCTTCATTCGCTCATTTGAATTTCCGCGTGACGTCACTCGTCCGCCTTTATGTCGGAGTGACGCCATCTTGTGAGGAACCAACAAACTACTCGCGCTAGGCGTCTCAGGACCAGATTAAACGAAGGTATTTAGAGTGGATTCTTTGGGGTAATCTCCATTACCTTATATAAGTAAATAACTCTGTTGTTTATGTCCCCGTGCTTTAAAGTAGTTTATTTTATGAATGTTTAAGGACAAAATGTAGTACGAGTAAATTGTTCGCCCGTAAAATCTACCTAGAATCGAGCCTCAAGAGCTGGACAGTAAAACCCATTTTTTTTTATCTCTACATTATACGAGTATGTGTATATAGAAATTTTGTTTGCTCTGATTAATGATCAGTAAAAGTCTATTTTGGTTGAAATTTTTTAATTATTCTTGAACGAGTTGCGTTGGCAGTATTTGGTAAATTCCAAAACGAACTTCCCTTTTATTGATTCATTAGAATAAAGCTTTAGTAAAGCACTCTTAGAGAACGATCCTCAAGCGATCACCGAGGCACGAACCTACGCCTCAAGTCAAAATTCATTTGGTTTATTAACCATAATAAAACAAATAAATATATATATAATCTCGGATAACCCACGACATATATTATATATATATATATATATATATATATATATATATATATATATATATATATATATAAGGGTCTTTCAACATGGACCCTCGAGCTTTGTCAGGCTTAGTGGCCATGTTGTTAAAGCGACATCTGGCAACCTCACTATGAACTGTTCAGTAGTACTTGGCAAGTCACGATGGAAGGTCATAGATTTGAATAGCGTGTGTAAATCATCAAATTCAGTGCTCCGTTCGACAAACGTTCCGCACATTACGTGATTTCTATCCTCGTCACAATCGTCCTGCTGAGTCCACTGTTCGACGCTTGGTGGCCAAATTCGAGGCAAAAGGGTCGATCAACAATCAGCCAACATCCTTACGTCGCCGAAACGCAAAGTCTGCTGAAAACATCGCTGCCGTAAATGAGTGTCCTGGAAAATCCGAGGCATTCAATTTCTCGTCATTCACAAGAACTTGGCCTTACTGCGACTTCAGTTTGGTGAATTTTGCGTAGGGATTTGGGTCTACACCCGTACAAAATCCAAATTACCCAGGAATTTAAGGTAAAAAACCATAGACAAAGCAGTGTGTTCGCTGATTGGGCTCTAGAGCAGTTGGAAGTTGCCCCAAATTTCCCCCAAAAAATCATCTTCAGTGACGAGGCCCATTTTCGGTTGAATGGGTTTGTGAACGAGCGAAATTGTCGGATTTAGGACGAAAACAATCCACATTAGATACACCATCACTAATTGTATCCCAACAAAGTCACTGTTTGGTGCGGATTTTCGTCTAACGGAATCATCGGTCCGTATTTTTTGAGAACGAAGATGGGATTGCTATAACCGTTAACGGGGAGACCTACAGATCGATGAAAAGCAACTTCTTGTGGCCTCAACTGGATTACATGCCTGATATGGATACTGACGACATATGGTTCCAACAGGACGGTGCTACGTGCCACACTGCGCACACCACGATAGACATTTTGCACGAGCGATTTCAGGGCAGGGTCATTTTGCGCGGCGGCGACGTCAACTGGCCACCTAGATCATGCGATTTAACGCCATTAGACTACTTTCTTTGGGGCTACCTTAAATCGCTGGTCTATGCGAATAATCCGCAAACAGTTGATGTAATATAAGTCAACATAATGAACACCATCCAGCAAATTCAGCCAGATTTAGGTGAAGAAGTCATCGAAAATTGGGCTTCCCGAATACGTTCCACCAAGCAAAGCCGTGGCGTACATTTGAACTACGTCATATTCTACACTTAATGCCATGAAATGTACTTTCAAATTCAAATTAAATTGAGTGCATATATCACACACAACTTGTTTTATTTTCATTTAAAAATTGAGTGACCTTATTGAAAGACCCTTTATATATATATATATATATATATATATATATATATATATATATATATATATATATATATATATATATATATATATATATATATATACCACTTAGAAAAAAAAAACACTCTCTCCACCCATCCCACCCCTCAACATTCACTTTCTCATTTAAGACTGTTCTAAACTCTTGACCTTTTTTCCACCATACAATAGTGTCATTCCTATACCTTTCTTTCTCCATACTCTCCCTACCACATCATAACTTCAGAGCCAAAGAAAAACAAAAGAGGAGAAATTAGATCTGGTAAATCCATATTTTAAACTACGATCACCATTTCCATGCAATTACTTTCCTTCAATGCACATGCAAATATAATTTGTTTATTCCATTCACCATCCCTTGATCTATTTCACGTTTCACTTACACTGTGCGAATGTTTCATTGATTTCCTCCCTTTAAAGCAGATATTCCACCTCTATAGTCAAAGAAAATCTCTATAAACTGAACGAGAGAAAGCGCGCTTCCTACTCCTTATTTAGAGGCAGGAGTATTGTGAGAGGAACAAGGCCTGCTCCTTATTTACAGCAAGGACTATTCTGAGAGGAACAAGACACTCCTTATTTCCCCATCAGGATTGTTGTGAGAGGAACAAGGCTTGCTCCTTATTTCCAACCAGGATTATTCTCAAAGGAACAGGACATACTCCTTATTTCCCCATCAGGATTATGGTGAGAGGAACAAGGCGTGCTCCTTATTTCTAGCCATGACTATTCTGAGAGGAACATTACATAATCCTTATTTCCTCATCATGATTATTCTGAGGGGAGCAAGACGTGCTCCTTATTTCCATCCTTGATTTTTCTGAGAGGAACAAGACATGCTCTTTATTTCCCTATCAGGATTATTCTGAGAGGAACAAGGCGAGCTCCTTATTTCCTCTTAGAAATTCGGCCGTTATTTAGCCAAAATCACAAAAGCCTACTAAAAATAACAAAAATTCTACTCAAAAGCATAAATTCCATATTAAGATTAGAAAGCTACCCAAAATCATACAACTACTACTCAAAACTATACAAATTTTCATTAAAATTATTAAATCTACGACTCTCATAAAATTCCAACACTCTACTAAAAAATGCCGAATCTTTCTCAAAACTCCAAATATTCTCCTCAAAATGATAAAATCTTTCTCAAAACAAAAACATTTCTACTTAAATTTCTTCGCAAAATCACAAAATCTTATTCATAATAAAAAAAATCCTTCTCAACAATCCTAAAAATCATAAAATCCTTCTCATAACTACAAAAATCCTTCTCGACACTCCTAAAAATCATAAAATCCCTCTCATAACTACAAAAATCCTTCTCGACACTCCTAAAAATCATGAAATCCTTCTCATAACTACAAAAATCCTTCTCGACACTCCTAAAAATCATAAAATCCTTCTCATAACTACAAAAAATTAAAATCATTCTCAAAATCACAAAATATTTCTCCAAACTACAAATATTTCCTCAACCCCCTAACCCTGATCCTTTTATCCTTCTGCCTGTACTTCCCATGCAGTCCTCCAACCTTGTATAAAAAGCTCATTCACAGCTTAACTCTTCAGGCTTCGTCCTCTGGCCAATTTTTCAATACTACAGAATCGGTTCCTACATTTCTCTTAACCACTCCCAATTTGGGATTCATCCCCAGTATCATAGGCGCTATCGAATCCCACTAGGAATGTATAACTCGAGGAAAAACAAATCCATACATAATCTGTAGAGCCACTCACAAATCCTGCTTCAGTCTCACTCTTCTATGCCATGCGGGTAACAGTCAGCCCTTTTCCTCGTTATGTAATCCACCAATGAATCCTATATGCTTATATTTCCCTTGATTTTTCATCTTTTTTATGAATTTCTGAAATGAATTACCTCTGGAGTTTTGGTTTCTGTCTAACTTAGTTGGATTATCCCTTGTTATCTAGAGTAACTCTCCTGAAAAGGGTAAAGGTCTCTCCTGTTGAGATAATCAAGTTCTGTACCAAACCGTGACTGAATAAGAAAACAGTTGCCTTAGCTGGAGAGCTTTATGAAGGGTACTCGTTTCGAAGCCGTACAACACGGTCTTGTTTGCCTTAAGGACATAAATGAGCAAACGAGGCATAATTGACTGGAAAAATCTAACAATGTTTAATTATTCAGCACACAAGGGGGGTGGTTTCGCCACTCCTCCTTACATGAGGAGCTTGCGCATCCATCATGGACAGACTTTCAGTCTGTGGCCTACGGCCTATCTGGCACTAGCAATAATAGGGTTTTGGTCTAAAAAGTTGAAAAGGTTTCCAGTACTTATCTCATAATAATTTACTTTGGGTTTAGTTTTTCAGATTCTTGCTCTTTTTTTTATAATTAAAGGCAAGAAAAAATTATCGGAATTATTCTGATATACGGAAATAAATTTAGTTTATATACGAAAGATGCAACAAAAAAGCCTTCCATGCCTTAATTTTAATACATTTTCTGAATTTGACAATTTGAAATTATTTTTGCTTTTAAAAATTCAAAACATTCGATAATCATATTTATTTTTTTCTGAACTCTTAGAAAGAACTTTGATAAAAGATTCAAGTGTACGAAAAACCAGCACTGTTTTCCGAACTGCAAACAAAATCTTAGAAAGTATGATAAAAGCATTAAATATACCTAGTGACTCAAAAACTAAAATTCAAACTGTTAAAAAAATTGCATTCGTAAAATATAGTTATGGCTAAAGTTCATAAATCTCTTTTCAAATTTCTTGGACAACTTTCGTTCCGCTTTCTCTTTCCGAATATCCAGGATGCCCCTACATCATTTCCGGCTTGTTTAAACCCGTCGTTTGGGATGAGGGAAGGGAGTAAGCTAGGGGTTTCTCTCCCTTTTTTTTACTAACTCATGAGACTATGTGGGGGGAGATGCAGACTCAAACACAATAATATAATGTCCATTGTATTTAAAAAAACAAGCAAATGATGTATGTGAGGGAAAAAGCACGTGATGGGAAAAATAACTGCTTTTCAGCATGACCTCCACGTGATGGACCTCGTTGCCGCTTAGAAGCATTTTACCAAGCTCTAACCGTGAGAAACAACAGGAGCGGGCTGAGAAATGCAGCCCTTATCAATCCGAGTATTTAGACAAGGAGTCTTCCCCGCATCCTTCCCCTTTCCAGCCACGTAGGGATTGCCTAAGGTAAACGACAGCCGAAGCCGCGTTCGCATTACTCAAACGATGGACGATAGTCCCCCCCTTCTATGGAGTAAGCTCCCTCACTCCAGGCGTACATATTTACCCGTGTCGCCAGGAATCAAGGAGATTGTGCGAGAAAAGCTCGCGTGGAACAGACTATCTTACTCCTCCTCAATTCGGGTTGTCATACGCCGAAGGCAAGGACTTTGCGGGATAAAATCGAATATCCCTCCTTGGATAAAACAAATATCCACCCTGGATTAGCAAAGAATCCTCTCCCCGTAAGAATACCCGTCTGACTCCGTGCAACGTCTCCATCTCCAAAGAAGAACCCAAGTCTTGTCCCAAAAAGCTTCATTGAAGATTGATCTTCGCGTAATACCCCCTTAATTACGCCTAGTCGTCCAAACAACCTGTTGGTCTCATAGAAAAACTTACCTTCCGTTTTCTTCGAAGAAATTACTTTGGAGGAATTCACAGCCTCCAGTCTCGAAGGCTATGCTCTCCCCCCCCCCCTCCCTCGTCATCTCAAAGGAATACTTCGACTGCGAGCAAGTTGACCGTGGACCACCCCGTCGAAATGACTTGACCTCTATCCCCACTTCACAGGACACAACCATCGCCCCCCCCCCCGCCTTCATTTTGTACAAGGTATTGTGACGAATATTTTAGCTTACCCAAATTTATAATTGCCGCCTAATGTTTCCCCATTATCATTGTGTGCTTACTATGTCCCTGTGTAAAGCTCAATTTTAATTGCATCCAGCCTACCCATTTTATTGCATTTTAAATACCTAATCTTAGTACTAGCCCGTTAATCACTGTAACTATTTGTCTTATTATATGTCTTTTATAGTTGTACCATTTAACCTAAATTATTAATATTTATTAAAAATCTATTTTTGTCGACTCCTTTAATTCCAACAAAGTGAGACTTTGAATACTCAGCCAATAAAGAATTGAAGTAACTATATTGGATTAGCTCTCCCTTACGAGAATCTGACCTCGTAATCGGACCCGGCCGACCAAAGGTATTAAAAGGAAACCCCGCGCACTCTAAAATCGAATATAATAGATATATGTATGGTATATAAAAACCTATACCACGACAATGTACTAAATGAAAGGTTCGGTAAAGGTCGGTGGCAAGGGTCAGGGAAAACTTCGAATCCGTGGTGGCCTATAGAAATCTAACTTCGGAGTAACCTGACAAACTAGAAAATAGTGAAAATGAATCCAGTGTTAGAAAAATCCCTCTGGGGAGTTGAAGTTAGGGATTTCCGTGATTAGGGTTCAGTTAACTATTATTGGTTTTACAATTTGGGAAATATTAATAAATAACTTTTGCTTAAGGGGTCGATTGAGTAGATATGGCTGGTTGACTGAATGTAACTACCTGAGCTTTCTTTGCTACTACTAAGGTTATAATTCGTCCATGGAGCTGCTTAGTGAAGGGGCGTTATGTTTAATGAAATATTTGGGCCCATTTCTGTAGGGAATGATGTAAAACTGCTTGGAAGTGCCTGCATTTCACCGTAAATTCGAGAGAGCGGGAAGGGGGAGTTATACCTACGTGTACATCAAAAGCTTAAATACAATCAGCTGTAATGTCCGATTTAATAGTTTTTTTATGAATTTATCATCAAATAATTCTTGCAAAATGGTGTATAAATTATTAGACATGTAGTACTTGGCCCAACCCCAACACTTGCTTGAATCTTAGTCACACTTTAAAAAGCTACATGTCCCTATGCTTAAAGCCTAGTTTTTAATCAATTTAACTTACCAGTTAAGTGAATTTCGGTCACTGAAAAAAAATGGGTGACATACATACAAACAAATAAGAGCTCTTAAATGGAAATTGGAAGGACATATTCATATAAGAGATAACACCAAATTGGTAAAAGGAATTCTAAAATGGACATTGATACATAAGAAGGCACATAAGACTTGTGCGATAGACAGTCATAAGTGGAAGCTTCTTTGCCCAACAGTGAGAAGAAATGGGCTGATGAAAATTTTCTACATACACTTTTAACGAATAGAGAATATCACTGGCAATTATCACCGATCAAATTTGCAATGAAATATTCTTTGATAAGGACGCCCTGGAAGAGAGACTTCAATATCAACAGTGGTTTCGATTCAAGGCCTAAGGAGTTTTATTCAAGGCATGGATAGATTCTTTTATTTTTTTGTAAAAAGATGTCAGGAGATTGATAATAGCTCTCAATCTAGACTATTCACTCCACCTCGCATTACGAATACGATGTGTTATCGTACATTATTATGAAGAGCGCTGGATGCTTTCGAAAAACTTCCCCTTGAACTCTGCAGTTGTGCTGCGTATATTTTACTTTATTTGTCTTTAGAATATTAAATTGGCAATGAAAGATTCTTTGATAGAAACGTACTCGTAAAAGCAGAAAAATTATGGGATTTGCCTTGCAACTAAAGGCATAAAAACATTAATATCGATGGACAATGAACTGAGATTATTTGGCTCTTCTTCAGGAGCGCCACCCATACGAATGGGCTTTCATCCATTTCTCTAAAATGAGAAATTTACAGAAAACGAGAAATTCGGAGATTTCGCGGCTCTTTACCCATCTAATATTTTTGTCAATGTCAATCCGGTTGCTATTACCCTTATCTAACCGCATTGAAATGGACGTTATAACTTATTTGGGGTTTCATATTATGTTGCTTAAATGAGCGTTGGGAAACAGCGGTATAAGGCGAGTAATGAGGCATGAAAAGTGGGATACAGGAGTTGTGGCTATATGTAATTTAGACTGATAGAATAGTAGTTAAGTGGATGACTTATGACATTCTCTTGCGGCTTTTTTAATGAAAAAGATTATCTATGTACTTAAACTGCAGGTGAGAAGAATGGAGTTACGTGAAAGAATAACATAAGGTAGAGAGAACACGATAACGATTTAATCGTTATGGAGCCCATTCCTACTAGTGCATTTTATTCCTGTTTTATGCTAGACACGGTTTTGATGCTAGAGAATTACCTTTTGCCCCAAGGTAATGAAAAATGACTACATTAGACAATTTGCACGGCGATTTTAGGAAGGAATGCTCAAACAGGTGTGGTCACATCACACTTTTACCACCAGCTGCATAAATTATGCCCTGGGTAAAGTTTGGATGAGATAGTTTCGGGGTTTACTAAGTGCCTATTTCCTCATTTAATGGTGCAATATACTCAACTCCACATTTCACTCAATGTGAACAAAATACGTAGCTTAAGAAATAATATACGGGTAAATCGTTAGCTATAACCTTTCAACGCCATTTTTGGTTGCTTCTCATGGTTGTATATACCGATATGAAAGGGCGGAGCAAGGACTTTATGGGTTGGACCTAACTTAATGATGCGGAGTTTGCTCTTTTTATGGTTTTATAGTAATGCTGCCGGCAACTAAGGTGACAGTAAATAGAGTTTTATATGGCGTGTTCATAGCTTCCGGAAAGGCCACATTTCTTAGCTGTTGTCATTTAGAAGAATGGCAATTGAATAGTCAACTCGGACTTGTACACGAGATACTTCTTTGTTTGTTTAATATAACCAAGGGCTTTTTAAAATTATTTTTTGTTTATTTACAGTTTTTTTTGCATTGCATTCTTTTACAAGCTTGATTTCCACCTTCCAATAAGCTGAACGCTTTTAAAGGTATAAAATGATTCCAGTCACACTCGCATGAGAGAAAAGTGTAGCGAAAAATTCACGTAAATGTTTGTTAAAATAGGAATCCGTAGATTTAAAAATATACAATTGCACATATGAAAAGTATGAAAGATGTTATCAGGCCTCGATCGTGTAGCAAATAAAAGAATCGCACCTATCATTAATGCGTTTTTAATAAAATAAATTCCTGAAAATAAGAATTTAAGAATTCTGATTATAGGATTTTTTATAATTGATATTTTGGATCCAATTTTTAAAAATTTAACTTTTATGTTCATGATTTCGAGAATTTATCTTTTACCCATGATTTTTCTTTAGAATTTAGGTTTTCTAGCTATGATTTTTTAAATAATGATAGATATTACGAAATTAAATGATGTTTGACTGAGAATTGGCACGAGACACTTAAACCAAGAGAGGAGATATTGGAAATTTTGTTTGAAGCGAAATCAAAAGACAATCAAGTTTGATGCGAGTCAAACGACTCAGATCTTCCATGACTCAGAGCAACGAGCGGTTTGAATACAAGCGGTCAAGACGTTCTCACTTTTCCACATTCTCGCCTCAGCAGTGTCTTTGAGACCATCTCACATCGTTGATGTATACCACCTCTAAATGACGAGCCTCTTCCTGTATTTGCACAGCTCGAGATCAGAAACGAATTATTATAAACCTTTTGTGATAAAGTACGCACATCGCGGAGGTTTTTTAATCAATATATAGGTCAATTTTTAAGATCTTTCAAAACATTTTCCCGTCTTATGTATGGCTTACCTACCGTGTTCTGTTCATCAGTATCTTCACTTTTAAGATTTTCTTCGAATGTCCCATCTGTTTATATGTAATTTAAGTCAATTGATATAAATAAGGTCATTAAATATGTACACCTATATGATGAAAAAAAAAACGTATGTTGTCAAAGTTTCAATGCTTCAATCTTTTTACGAATCTGTTTAAAGACAAGCAAGTGAAGTATACGCACTACAACTGCAGATTTCAGGGTGAACTTTTTTGAAAGTATTCAGCACTAGCCAACCGCTTAAGATCATTGAAGTATACGCAGCACAACTGTAGAGTTCGAGGTGAACAGAATCGAAAGCATCCAGCGCTGGCCAACCGAAGGGGATTTGCGATTCTGCAGAATAATGCACGATAAGACTTCGCACGCGTACTGCGAGAGGAAATGAATCGTCAAGGTTGACAGCTAATATCCCATCCGCTATAATCTCCTGATATCTTTTTATAAGAAAACATGCCATACTTCGTATTCTTTCTTACAGAAAGAACTTGGTTCCACAGGCACTCCTTCGGCGTGTGGCCTACGGCCCATTTGCTATTCTAAACCGCTATTTTTAATCCCCTTTATAGACTTTATTTTAACACCCTAAACACCTTTTTCAACATAGATACCTTGAAACATTTTTTTAAAGTTATTTCACCTTTTATTATATTGTCTTTATCCCTTGAAAATTTATATATAGTTGAGAATTTCCCAAACACTTTTTTCACCCGGTTTGATATATAAAAAAACCTTCGTCAGATCTCTTTTTTCATCTAAATTTGTTTTATATACGAACTGATAGTAAAAAAACGCCAAAGCCTTAATTTTAATACATTTTTTGAACTTCACGATTTGTATGTTTTTTTCATTCCAAATCATTCGATAATTATATTTATTTTTTCTGAACTCTTAGAAAGAGCTTTGATAAAAGCTCGAAACATACAAAAAACAGCCCTGCGAGTAAAAGTTTCAAATAAACCTAAACTCAAAACATGAAAGGTTACTTGTCCACTAAGCAAAAAAAACATTTTCAAAAATTTCAAAAATTCACCAAGTTAAATTATAGAGTTAAGGATAAAGTTCATCTATACTTCTTCGAGTGCGTTTTTATCAAAGAATCTTTCATTGCGAATCTAATTTTGAGTGTATGAAGTGGTAGGATTGAATGGGCATTTTTTAGTATCAATGCGCGCCAACCACATCATGCTGGAAAACGGATGCGGTCACTTTAGCAATCAGTTCTGCAACAGTTATTTCTGCAATTGCTGATTTTTTTATCATAGTGGGGTTTGCAATAATCTCGAGCATGATTTTCAGTTTGCGGAAGCATTTTGACATACAGAAAATCGCAAATTTTCCTTAAGTTTTCGCAACCGCAAACAAATGCCGAATTAAGTTGCGCAACATATTACGGAAGTGAACGAAAATAAAACAAAAACAATAAGGGGAAGGCGCTCTAGGCTTATGGATAAAGAGCGCTGGATTTCCACGCCGACGAACCAGAATTCGAGTGCCGGCGAGAGTGGACAAAACGCATTTTTGGGGGGTGAGGGCCCATCTAGCGACTGACTACATGGGCGAAGCTCGCCGTACTCACGACAGCCGGGTACTAGGCTAGAGTAAAATCAGAATATGTAAGAAAAAAGAGTAACAGCATAAAAAAGGGGGGAAAAAGATAAGGCAACAAGCGGGAAGCACGCTCCGCCGTCGGGGAGGGGGCACCCTTCTCCGACGCAGGAACGTGCAACCTACAAAAAAAAACAAGAAAAGCTGCCCTTATTCCTGCCATGTAGTCGGTGAGAGGAAGAGCGAAACGTTGGCTCGGTAGCCCAGTCCTCCTGGACTCTTTCGCGCCCTCATTAACCGCAATTCCTACATATCCAGGAACACGGCACAAGATAATCTCTAAATCTGCCCGGCTCGCCAAAGCCGTGGCGTCACAGATATTGCGAAGATTCCAATGCCAAAGAGCACTCAGGGCGCTTTGTGAGTCGCTATAAATCACAATCCAGTCTCCGAACCTGGGACGTTGCGTAATCTTCAGTACCAAGTGGTGTATTACAACCAGCTCGGCTGTGAAGACAGACGCAGTGCCTGGCAGAGCCCCACTGACTTTAAACAGAGAGGATACGGCATGGAAACCGACTCCCTCTTGGGACTTGGAGCGATCCGTATACACTATCACCGTTCCAGCGTGACACGAAGTCTGCTTCAATAAGGAAGAACGCAATACTCCCGGGGCTATAGAAGCTTTGGGGGCAGAGGCTTGGCGACAAATGGTCAAATGTGGTACCCTCTGGGAAGGCGTCCTGGGCAGAACCAAGGGTGCCACCAAAGGGGTTAGAGGCCTTAAACCAGAAGGGGTTAAAGTATGAGTGGCGTCTCTTGGTGGCATAGGCACCGTCGAGATCAGGTGCGAAAGCAGTGAGAGCTGTTGGCAACTGAGAGAGGCGCCGAGCTCGCGCATACAAAAGGAAAAGGCACTGAGCACGGCGCAGAGAGAGTGGCATCTCTCTAGCATCGACAAGTAGGCTCTCAATGGGAGAAGTGCGGAAAGCACCGGTCGCTAGGCGAAGGCCGGTGTGTTGGAAGGAATCCACCTTCGGCAATACACGTTCGGCTGCAGATGCTTAAAACTCGCATCCGTAGTCGAGTTTCGAACGAACGAAGGATCAATAAAAAAGTAAGGCAGTAGCCCTACCAGCGCCACCGGCGCTGAACGTCACGGAGTAAAGAATCTCCAAGGCGCTTGTACAAGATTATCTAAGGCTACGAATATGAGCCTCCCAGGTGAGTCTTCGGTCAAATACAAACAAGACCAAGGAAACGATGAAAGTCCACCACTTCCAGGTGTAAACTATTTAGAAACAAGTCTGGGTCAGGAAGTCGTGGATGGCGGCAGAATTGCACCACCTCAGTCTTGGCCAAAGAAAACCGAAGCCTGCGCGCTTCGGCACAGCGAGTTATCCGGTTCAATGCCTGTTGGAGTCGACGCTCCGGAGTTGGCATCTAGGCCGCACCAAAAGAGATTGAAAGGTCCTCCATGTAAACCGAGGTGATGGTGTTGAAGCTCAGGGCAAAGAGTGTGACATTGATGACAATTCTCTGTGGGACACTTTCTTCTTGCTCCATTGGGCCGGAGAGGGTCCCCCCCATCCGGACGCAGAATCGACGATCTCGTAAAAATTCAGATATAAACATTGGGAGGCGTGCCCTCGCCCCTATCGTGTAGGGTATCCATGTTACCGTATCGCCACGCGGTAACATAAGCCTTCTCCTGATTGAAAAAAACACCGTGGCATAGTGCTGTCTACGAAGGAACGCCTCGCAGAGCAGATTTTCCAGTCGGAGCAGAGCATCAGAGGTAGAGTGGAACTTGCCCAAGCAGCACTGTGCAAAGACAGATGGCCCTCGCTGTCCAGAAAAAAAGGCTAATCTACAATTTACTAATTTCTCCATCAACTTGCACACGCAAGAGGTTAGAGAGATTGGGCGCAAACTGGTTGGGGTAGAGTAATATCTCCCAGGTTTGCGAAAAGCGAACACAGTGGCGATTCGCCAGGAATCTGGGAGGATACCCTCTACCCAGATCCTGTTTAACAAACCTAACAGAAAGGCAATACCTCGCTCACCCATGTGTTGAAGCGTGGCGTACGGCACATCGTACGGACCAGGGGCTGTGTAGGCGCACGAGGAGAGACCGGAACGCAACTGACTCAGAGTATACAAGTCGATGAGGGGCTCTCCGCCTCTGGAAGAAAGGTTCCGGCCTTCAGTGACATCACGACGTGCATTAAATTCTGGCGGAGCAGCATCCCGGCTAGAGAAAGTAAAGAAATCGGTCGTGAAGTATTCTGCCACGGACGAGGGGGTCCGAGATTGCGGTCACATTCTCCTGGAGAACGGGAGGGGGGTCCTGCGAGAACTTGCCCCGAAGACTTTTGACTTGCTTCCACGCCTCTGCTAGAGGGGTCTTTCCCGTTAAGTGAAGACACATATGCCCGCCTACATGCGCTTATAGTGCATGGTAATGGTCGATGACCATTACCATGGTCATCAACCACCCTCTACCCAAAATCATGCTGTGCATGAGGAGAGCACAAAGATAGATTGAGGCCGGAAAATGAAGCGGTTCTCAGGCAGCGATGCGTAAACTCATTCACATTTAGGACACCAATCTCCAACTCGTCGATCAGGTCGGCAAGTATTTTGACCCTGTGGATTAATCGAGTAGTCTTCCCAGAGGGGATGTCTACCGTTTAGATCTCTGAGCATGAGAATGGGCCTCGGTAGCAGTGCCATGACGCGGCGGAAGTTTCCCGCGTCGAAGTCGGCTGACAGTTGAATATCCAGGGGCAGCCCCATAGCTATTGACTGAAAGGAAAGTATCTAAAGCGAAGAGAAGCAAGAAGACCATGCGGGGTGTAAATCGCGCATCCTCCTTCCCAGCCCCTATCCAGTGGTAATGGGGTCGCAAAACCCTTATACCTCGGGAGGGTGGGCAGGGGCCATGCGCCCAGCATGGTCCCTGCAAAAATATAGCTAACGGGAAACGGGACGAGACTAGCTTCCACAACTCCTCCCAGTTGGCCCGGAGGTCGCGGCAATTCCATTGACGGAATATGCCCTCCAGGCCTAGCTCGGAGGAGACGCAGGGGCCCTCTTCAAAGAGAAGACCCTCACAGAAATAAACGTATGCTTCGGGAGGCAGAAATCAGAGCGCTATTGGCTGGGCAAAGCGTGAAGGCGCTGTCGCCTTCGAGGAAGTTCTAGCGGAGGTTGGGCTCGCCATGCGAGTCTTTTTCTTCCTTCGCCTCTGAACCTTAGTTGATCAGGTTGGCTTCGTAGTCGAGGGTCCTTCTTTTAAAGGACACACCGTCTCCGAGCCACCCAGCCCACCACTGGATGTGGGCGAAGGAGCTGAAGTTCCTTTAGTGCTGTCCTCCGTTCAGGGGGCAGCTTTAGGAACCCAGGGAAATGGCCTCACGACCAACTTCAGGGTTGTTGCCTATTGTGAGCTAGCGACTCGGTGAAGGTGCAAGGCCGTTTTGCCTTATGGTTTAACCAGGCCTGAGTGTGAATCTTTTGTGCCGCCAACTTTACCAGAGGAGCGCCCTGGGTGGGTAGACCCCGCAGAAGGGTTCCTAATGGTCGGAAAAACGACCCTACACTTAGGCCTGGATGGGTCAGGAGCAGAGGGTGTCTTTCTTATTATTGAGGCATAGGATGTACGAGGCAGCCCGGGCGCGCCAGGACCAAGTCCTTAGCCTCATGAAACGAAAGACGATCCTGTACCTGAACGGCTAGGATTTCTCTCTCAAGGAGATACGCACCACATTGCTTCGAACAAGTAAGGTGCAGCGCTCCGCAATTGAGAAATTTGGCAGCACACCATTTGGACTTATTACGGTATTGGAGCAACTTACACAGACTTCGAGTAATCCCGGCTTTGTACGTCTACACGAGCGATTAACATGGCCGAAGCGGTGACAGTAGTAGCACATCCAGGGCAGTGGCACGAATGCCTTTACGCGGTTGCGGTACCAACTGGCACGCACCGACTCAGATAGCTTGTCACAGTCGAACGTGATAAAGAGTGTAGGCGTGGGTCTTGATGCCCCTCCCTGTTTTCTCATCATACGCTCGACCTTGACTGCCTCATGGTCGACTAGCTCTAAGGTGATGTCTTCTATGGAGTAGTCCAAGAGTTCCTTCGCCTAACTACTGCTTTCACACAGTTCATGGTAGAGTGCAGCGTCACATTAACCGGCGTGCTATAAAGTGTCTGAAAGGCATTAATCATGGCCGCCTTGGAGGGATTCGACGTATTCACCAAAAGGCTCCGGTCTGAGAAACGGGTCACCTTCGGCTCTCTACCCATCACACTAGCAAAAGCTTTGCTCTGATGGATCATGTTGTCCTTAACCAACATACTCCCATCAATGGAGCGAACAACGAAGAAGCGTTTGAAACCAGCGGGCTCGAAAACGCCGGGTAATCTCTGAATGAGGGGCCCCGACGTAATCAAGTCTCTGCTCTGCACACTTGCACTTTTGGTCTTTTTCAAGGACTCCGCAGTCGGCGAAGCAACGGAGCCGGACGTACATATCTTGGCTTGGTTGATTACCGAAGTGGCAGCACACCCTTCCGGCTCCGTAGCCCCCACGGATGGAGAGGAGCCCCGAGTTTTGGGTCTTTTTTTCTATTTTTTTCTTTTTATGATAGGATGGCTGGGAATGAACCCTCTTCTCCCCTCCACCGGCAGGAGACACAAGGCCCGATGGACCGGCCTCTGCAAGATCCTTCTCCGAGATGGAGAAGGTCTAGGGTTTCAAAGGGTCACCAGTCGGAGGAGGAGATCCCTTCTCTCCTTGTACAGCCTTGGAGACCAGAAAAGTCCGAGGAGGACCTTGCATATGGGCGGACTCGGGTTCGATGATTGGCACTGAGCCCTAGTTCGTCCCCATGTAAAGTCCTACCTAATGGAGCTATGTTGCCTCAGAGACCAGGTCCATCTCAGGAGCATCCCCTCGTCCAGGACATCATAGGTCCCATCGTTTTTGATCGAGTAAGAGAGGGGGCACGTACTGTGACCCCCTTTAAGCTTAAAATTCGAGCCTTCGGGTCTTTGGAGGGAAAGGGAAAGAGTTTGAATATTTAGGTTCTCATCATCTGGTATAGGGACCTTATTAGTTATACAGGAAGCAAATGCTAATCACTCCCCGCAGTAGCCCGCTCTGCAAGGGGTGAACACGGGGGGCCAGCAGAACCAACTACCTCCATTTTAGACCACGCCCTTTCGCCCAGTGGTCAGGCAGCCATTCGACATGGCGGCTCCTCCTTGGGCTCGGCATAAAATCGATAGAGATTTAAAGGAGAGAAAAAGGGGCCTGTGAGGAAGGTGTGGGTGGGGCTGAAGCAGATTTTGAAAAGCCCACCACCCCAAACCGGAGCTCATGGGTGAGGGGTCATTGACCCCCCCCCCCCCCGCCTCGATCCGCGATAAATAGGCGAGAGGAAGCTGGTAGGCGTCTACCCTGTGAAATTAGAGCCGACCAGAGAGAGTTGTGGGGAAAGTGAGGAAGTAGGGTAGAAATGCAGGCTGTCTGAAAGTGTGAGAAGAAGCTACGCTGGAGCCGGACCTAACGCATTTCGGCGCTCGCTGGCGAGAGCCGTCACACAGGTAGAGCTTCTAATTTGAGGCATGTAGGAGCAAACACTTTCACCCTCATCACTCTTCGCTCAACGAAATCTGCTGAGATAAAAAAAGTCATTTGGGCAATGATGGGTTCCAACCACTTGCTGGTTAGGATAAAGTACCACCATTCCTTCGCCACCACTACCAGGAGGATTGGTCCTCGGCGCTCTCGGGATTTACGTGATTGTCATTATGATCTTAATGTGAACTTCATTATTCCTAGTGGGACCACGCTAAGAAGAAATGGACGAGTAGAGTTATTAAATAAAAATAAGCCAATGAGGCGAACAAATGAAGACCTCATCTTTACCGGGAGGCGAACAAATGAGGACCTAATCTCTAGCGCAAAGCGAAAAAATGAAGACCTCATCTTTACCGCAAGGCGAACAAATGAAGACCTCATCTTTACCACGCGCTTAACAAATGAAAACCTCTTCTTGATCACAAGGAAAATAAATGGAGAGACCTTTACCACAAGGTAAACGAAATTGTTACCCACGTAGATCTGAATGAACCAATAATGTTTCGCGTTTTTTTTGTGTGCACAGAATTTCTCCCTAAACTTTTAATTATTTCAACACAAAAACTCGAAAATGCAAACATTTTGGCTGCTTCTGACACAAGAAACCGGGCGACTGCTTCTTTGATGAGGGTTTGTGGCAAACATTTATTAAAAGAG
>OZ018318.1:199732243-199739743 GCA_963969495.1 Ceratothoa steindachneri | reverse complement strand
CAAAGGTTTCAGTTTTCTTTGGCCAAGACTAAGGTGGTGAAATTCTGCTGCCATCTACGGCTTCACCCTGACCCAAACTTGTTTCATAATGAGATACGCCTTAAAGAGGTTGAATCGTACCGTTTCTTTGATCTTGTCTTTGACCGACGCCTCACCTGGGAGGCTCATATTCGCAGCCTTAGGGTCACTTGTACCCACGCCATGAATATTTTTTTAGTTCCGTGACGTTCAGCGCTTGGGGCGCTGATTTGTTCGTTCAAAGCTCGACTACGGATGCGAGTTTTATGCACCCGCAGCCGAACGTGTATTGCGGAAAGTGGACTCGATCCAACACACCTGCCTTTACCTGGCAACTATTGCCTTCGGCACTTTCCCCATTGAGAGCCTATTACTTGATGTTGGGAAAGATGCATTTCGCTCTACGCCAACCAATTCATTATTCGCCTGTACGCGCGAGCCCGGCGCCTTCCTCAATCGCCTACAGCTCTCACTGCATCCGTATCTGATTTTGACGGTGCCTATGCCGCCGAGAGCTAGGTTTAACTCTCAGGCAGGTGGCGCCTCAAGTTCTGCCCAGAACGCCACATTTATCTATTTCTCGCCACGCCTATGCCACCTAAGCTTATACAGCGCTGAGAGTATTGCGTTGACCTTTTTGGAAAAATCCTCGTGTCACTCTGGAACCGTGTCAGCGTTTACGGATGGCTCCAAGTCCCAAGAGGGGGTCGGTTTCCATGCCGTATCCCCTCTGTTACAAGTCAATAAGGCTCTGCCAGGCGCTTCGTCTGTCTTCACGGCCGAGCTGGTGGCAATACACCACTCGGTACGGGAGATTACGTGACGTGCCCGGTTCGGAGACCGGATTGTGATGTATAGCGACTCACAAACGCCCTTAGTGCTCTCGGGGCATTTGAATCTCTGCATCCCCTGTTTTGCGATATACGTGACGCCACCGTTTTTTCAATCCGTGCGGATGTCGAGATTATCTTCTGCTGGGTTCCTGGACATGTAAAAATTTCGGGGAATGAGCGTGCCGATGAGGGCGCTAAAGTGTCTGCGAGGACTCTGTGACCCGACCAGCGTTTCGCTCTTCCTCACACCGACTACATGGCAGGAATACAGGCAGCTCTCTTGGTTGCTTGACAAAGAAGAAGAGAGACGGTCGATGGGAACTAAAGTTGCGTGCCATTGCGCCGCGACTGTTTCCAAGGACCTACACCCCAATGTCGCGAGGGCTTCAGGTTGTTTTGTGTCGTCTCTGAATTGGGCACACTCGCGGGACGCTCCGCCATTAAATGGAACGTTCGCCTGCGCTCTACTGTGAAGACTGCGTTGTCCCCTATCCTGTTCGATACATTCTTATTGAATGTCCCTGGCTTTGCGGTCTTCGCGCACGTTTTCTGTCTAGGTACCGGTATGGGCGGGGTTGCTACCCCCTGTCCCTTGTACTCGGGACGAGTTCGTGCATATTAACTGGTAGACTTACCGACTTTTGGAGAGACGCCCGCCATCTCCCCTTTATTTAGCTAGTTGTTGTTTTTTTCTGGGTTATTTTTGTTATTTTACTAGGTCGCACGTTCCAGCGCTGGGGGGGGGGAAGCGGACCTCCCCCCCCCCCGATGATGGAGCTTGTTTCCTGCCTCTTGCCTTATTCCCTTTTTTATTTCATTGTTTTTTTTGTAGTGTTTTCATGTTACTATTTTAAACTAGCCTAGTACTAGGCAGTGGGGAATACGGCGACTTATGCCCAAGTATGCAGTCGGCAGATGACCTCTTAAAATCTTATCTTTTAAAATAAGATTCAAAACCCTCCTTTATGCTTAATTACCAAAAAACAACCAGGGCATCCTACCCAGAGTGCGAGGTTCGTAAAGAATGTGGGGAAGGGAAAATGTGAAGAAAATAAGCTGAGTAGTAAAGTGAAGAATCCACTTTTGGCGCCTCCAAGAGTTCCCATTTCTCCAAATCTTCCATAACAGTGGGATTGGGGAAAACAGGGCTGGTAATCCTACAGAGGCCACTGCAATAAAGTGAATAAGACTATGAAATTATTTGTTACGGTAGGAGGTGTAGATGTCCTCGTTATTTTATGGGAGTGGTTAATAATGATGATAAAATATCCCCATCACATCCTCTGCTCTTTTTATCACGAATTACAGGTAGCAACCAAGTTGTGGCTAACGATGGTAGTGAGTCTATATTTTTGTGTAATTTTTTTTTTTAAGAGCTCATCTGGCGACTGCCTACTTGGGTATTTTTGTGGAGATGTATTCAATTTTATATATTAACCCTTATCTGAAATATTGAGCACTTATTTCTAACTCTTTTGCATTCAACAAAATAAATTATTTTTTTGTGATGAAATTAGACGTTCAATTTTTTTTTTTGATTAAGGGGCTATCTGGCGACTGCCGACTTAGGCATAAGTTGCCGTAAACAAACAGCCTAGTTCTAGGCTACTTCAAAATAATTCAACAAGAAACAAAAATAAAAAGAAATAACAATAACAAAGCAATAACAAAAACGATAACAAAAACAAAAACAACAATAAAACAGGGTTAAATGAAAGGGAGAAGGCCGGCCTCCCCCAAAAAGTCAATAAGTCCACCGGTCATGGTGCACGCACTCGTCCCGAGTACAAGGGACAGGCGGTAGCGACCCCGCCCATCCCGGTACCGAGACAGGTATCGTGCGCGAAGATCACCCAGACTAAGACATTCGACAAGAATATGCCGAATAGTCTAAGGGACGACGCAGTCGTTGCAATAGGGCTCATGCGAGCGCTCCATCAAGTAGCGATGCATCACACGAGTGTGTCCGATTCGAAGACGACAGAAAGCAACCTGAAGCCGCCGCGGCATTGGGGGATAGATCCATGGGAACAGTCGCGGCGCAATGGCACGCAACTTTAAGTTCCCTTCGACCGTCTCCCATCTTCTTTGCCAAGCAGTCCGAAGAGCTGCCCGTATTCCTGCCATGTAGTCGGTAGAGGAAGAGCGAAACGCTAGTCCGGTCGCAGAGTCCTCGCGGACTCTTTGGCGCCCTCATCGGCGCGCTCGTCCCCGCAATTCCTACATGTCCAGGAACCCAGCAGAAGATAATCTCGACATTTGCCCGGCTCGCCAAAACCGTAGCGTCACTGATATCGCGAACCAGGGGATGCGGAGATTCCAATGCCCCGAGAGCACTCAGGGCGCTTTGTGAGTCGCTATAGATCACAATCCGGTCTCCGAACCGAGGACGTCGCGTAATCTCCCGTACCGAGTGGTGTATTGCCACCAGCTCGGTCGTGAAGACAGACGCAGCGCCTGGTAGAGCCCCGCTGACTTCAAACAGAGGGGATACGGCGTGGAAGCCGACCCCCTCTTGGGACTTGGAGCCATCCGTATACACTGGCACGGTTCCAGCGTGACACGATGTGTGCTCCAAAAAGGTCAAACGCAATACTCCCGGCGCACTACAAGCTTTGGGAGCAGAGGCGTGGCGACAAATAGCCAAATGTGGTACCCTCCAGGGTGGCGTCCTGGGCAAAACCAGGGGCACCACCGGCCCGAGAGCGATATCTACCTCTCGAAGGAGTTTTCTGGCCCTAAACCCAAAAGGCTTAGGGTATGACTGGCGTCTCTCGACGGCATAGGCACCATCGAGATCAGCTGCGGATGCAGTGAGAGCTGTTGGCGACTGAGGGAGGCGCCGGGCTCGTGCGTACAGTCGAGTAATACACTGCACGCGGCGCAGAGCAAATGGCATCTCCCCAGCATCAAACAACAGGCTCTCAATGGGGGAAGTGCGGAAGGCACCGGTCGCAAGGCGAAGGCCGGTGTGGTGGATCGAATCCACCTTCCGCAATAAACGCTCGGCTGCGGATGCATAAAAGTCGCATCCGTAGTCGAGCTTCGAACGAACAAAGGATCGATAAAAAAGTAAGGCAGTAGCCCTATCAGCGCCCTAAGCGCTAAACGTCACGGAACGGAGAATGTCCATGGCGCGGGTACAAGAGACCCTAAGGCTGCGAATATGAGCCTCCCAGGTGAGGCGTCGGTCGAATCCCAGACCAAGGAAACGGTGCGACTCAACCACATCCAGGCGCACCCCATTAAGAAACAAATCTGGGTCGGGGTGAAGCCGTGGAAGGTGGCAGAAGTGCACCACCTTAGTCTTGGCCAAAGAAAAGCGAAACCTGTGCGCTTCGGCATAGCGAGAGACGTGGTTCAATGCCTGTTGGAGTCGACGCTCCAGAGTTGGCATCTGGGCCGCGCCAAAAGAGATCGAAAGGTCGTCCACGTAGAGCGTAGCGAGAACATCTTCCGGAAGCACCGAGGTGATGCCGTTGATGCTCAGGGCAAAGAGTGTGACACTGAGGACACTTCCCTGAGGGACACCCTCTTCCTGCTCCTTTGGGCCGGAGAGGGCTCCTCCCACCCGTACGTGGAATCGAAGATCTCGCAAAAATTCAGATATAAAAATTGGGAGGCGTCCCCCCTCGCCCCCATCGTGTGGAAAGTCTCCATGATACCGTATCGCCATGTGGTATCATAGGCCTTCTCCAGATCGAAAAACACCGTGGCGTAGTGTTGTCTACGAAGGAAAGCCTCGCAGACGGCATTTTCCAGTCGGAGCAGAGCATCCGACGTGGAGTGGAACTTGCGAAAGCCGCACTGTGCGGAAGACAGATGGCCTCCGCTGTCCAGGAAAAAGGCTAATCTAACATTTATCAATTTCTCCATCAACTTGCACACGCAAGAGGTTAGAGATATTGGGCGGAAACCGGTCGGAGTAGAGTGATCTCTCCCCGGTTTGCGAAAGGCAAGCACAGTAGCGATTCGCTAGGAGTGTGGGAGAAGACCTTCAACCCAGATCCTGTTGAACAAATCTAACAGAAAGGCCATGCCCCGCTCACCTAGATGTTGAAGCATGGCGTACGGAACATCGTCTGGACCGTGGACGGTGTCCGCGCACGAAGCGAGAGCGGGACGCAACTCGCTTACAGTAAACTTGTCGTTGAAGGGTTCTCCGCCTCTGGAGATAAAGTCCACCTGGCGGCCTTCCGCGACATCACGACGTGCATTGAATGCTAGGCGGAGCAGCATCACGGCTAGAGAATGCAGAAAAAGCAGGGCGCGATGGATTCCGCCACGGACGCAGGTCCGAGATTGCGGTCCCATTCTCCTGGAGAACGGGAGGGGGGTCCTGCGAGAACTTGCCCCGAATCCTTTTGACTCGCTTTTACACCTCAGCTAAAGGGGTCTTCCCGTTAAGTGAAGACACGTATGCCCGCCAAGAAGAGCGGCGGGCGTGCTTCGAAATATACCGGAACCTAGCCCTAGCCCGACGAAATTCAGCGACAGTGAAATCGTTCGGGCGGCGCTTATAGCGCATGTAGGCATAACGCTTCTGTTTGAGGGCCGTCTCACACTCGGCCGACCACCACGGGAGCGGTCGGCGTGCAAAATGGCCAGACGCCCTAGGAATAGTAGTCAGGCCCACGGCGATGAGGTTGCCGGAAAAGAACTCAACGGCCTCATCTACCGACCTAAACTCCTCGACTGAGATAGAGAATTCAGTCATTTCCTGAAATGCAGGCCACTGCGCCCGCGTCAAGCACCACCGAGGTGGTCTCTCAGGCGGCAGTTGCCCTGAAAATGATATTTGAATGGGAAAGTGATCACTACCATGGAGGTCATCGACCAGCCCCCAATCAAAATCAGGCTGTGCATCCGAAGAGCACAAAGATAGGTCAAGGCAAGAAAATGAAGTGGTTCTCAGACAGTGATGCGTAAACTCATCCACGTTTAGGACACCCATTTCAAGCTCTTCGATCAGATCAGCAAGGACTTGTCCCCTGGGATTTATGGAGTAATCTCCCCAGAGAGGATGCCTGCCGTTCAGATCTCCAAGCAAGAGATAGGGCCTCGGCAACCGTGCCACGACGCGGCGGAAGTCCCCCGCGTCAAAGTCAGCTGACGGTGGAATATACGCAGAAATGATAGTATACCTCCTATCCAGGTGCAGCTGCACAGCCACTGCCTGAAAGGAGGTATCTAAAGAGAAAGGAAGAACGGAGACATCATGCCGGGTGTAAACCGCGCATCCCCTAGCCCGGCCATCCCGCGGTGGTGGGGTCGCAAGACCCTTGTACCCCGGGAGGGCAGGCAGGGGGCACGCGCCTAGCATGGTCTCCTGCAAAAAAATAGCTAACGGGAAGCGGAACGAGACGAGCCTCCGCAGCTCCTCCCAGTTGGCCCGGAGTCCACGGCAATTCCATTGAAGGATTTGCCCTCCAGGCCTAGCTCGGAGGAGACGTGGGGGCCCTCCTCGAACTGAAGACCCTCACGGGAATGGCCGTACGCTTCCCGGGGGCAGAACCCCGGGCGCTGTTGGCCGGACAAAGCGTTGGAGGCGCTGTCGCCTTCGAGGACTTATTAGGGGAGGTTGGGCTTGCCATGCGAGTCTTTTCCTTCCTCCGCCTCGAAACCTTAGGCGGGCGCTGCGGCTTCGGAGGCGGGGGGGCTCTCTTTTCGAGGAACCACCGTCTCCGAGCCACTCGCTCCAGCGCGGGGCGTGGGCGAAGGAGCCGGAGCTCGTTTGTTGCTGTCCTCCTTTCGGGGGACAGCTTTAGGAACCCCCGAAGATGGCTTAGCGACCATCTTCAGGGGTGTTGCCTCCTGTGAGTCTAACGACTCGGTGGAGGCGCGTGGCCGTTTCGCCTTGCGGGAAACGGTCACGCTGGGGGAAGAGGGGGGAGCCCTGGTTTTAGCCAGGGCTGGGTATGAACCCTTTTTGCCGCCAGCTTTACCAGGGGAGCACCCGGGTCGGGTAGAGCCCGCAGAAGGGCTCCGAATGGGCGCGGAAACAACCTTGCTCGTTGGCCTGGATGGGCCAGGAGCAGAGGGTGCCTTTCTAGCTACTGAGGCATATGACGTCCCAGGCAGAGCTGGGCGCGCCAGGACCAAGTCCTTAGCCTCGCGGAATGAGAGTCTATCCTGGGCCTGAACGGCCAGGATTTCTTTCTTAAGGAGATATGCACCACATTGCTTCGAAGAAGCAGGGTCCGGCTCTCCGCAATTGACACACTTGGCCACACACGATTTGGACTTATCGTGTGCGACCTTGGAGCAATTTACACATACTTCGGGTGACCCCGACTTTGCACGTCTACATGAGCGATTCGTATGGCCGAAGCGGTGACAGTAATAGCACCGCCGCGGAAGTGGCACGAATGCCTTCACGCGGTAGCGGTACCAACGTGCACGCACCGACTCAGGGAGCTTGTCACAGTCGAACGTGACGAAGAGTGTAGGGGTGGGTCTCGAGGCCCCTCCCTGTTTTCTCATCACACGTTCGACTTTGACCGCCCCATGGTCGGCCAGCTCTAGGGTGATGTCCTCAATGGAGTAGTCAACGAGTTCCCTCGCATAAACTCCTTCTACAAAGTTCATGGTAGAGTGCGGCGTCACACTCACCGGGGTGCCATGAAGTGTCCGAAGAGCACTTATCTTG
>OZ018318.1:199397243-199724743 GCA_963969495.1 Ceratothoa steindachneri | reverse complement strand
AAGGATTGATGCGTCTATAGACTAACCCCGACATTTTTTGTCAGCTTCGACTAGACAGGCAACCTGAGTCGTTGTGTGCTGGCTGATACAGTCGTGCCATTGCCACTGGGATGCTACGACTACCACCGTTTTAGCCATGTGAATACAACTTGTAGACGTGCTAAGTCAATTCAAAATTTGTGGTTCTGTAAAGGTTGCGCCAAGTGTGTGAATTGTGGCGGATCGCACCTTGCTTCCAAAAATCACCCTTGTTACACTTGGGAACCCCCGTCATAGGGTTGTCTTGAACTCTAGGATGGGGCCTGGGAAAGTTGTTAGTGCGCTTTCTCATCTCCTACACTCAGCACTAATTTACTTTTTTATTCGTATTATTATCATTTTTCATTATTATTATTAGTATTATTATTGTTAAAATTCTTATTTGTATTTGTTATTATTTAGTAAAGTTTTTATATTATTTATTACTATTTATTATGATATATTAGGGATTATTATTATTTATATTATTAATTAGCAGTATTATTATTAGTAGTAGTACTATGTTATTATTATTATGAATAATAATTATTTATTATGGGTATAAGTTATTAATATTTTGATTATTATTTAATATCTATTATAAGTATTATTTATTATTATCATTACGGCCCTCCATTCAACGTTTTCTCCCCGCACTTTGCACCAGGAGGAGTGTTTCCACCTGTGCAGAGTTCTGACGGTAGCCATGGTAACCTAGTGGACTGCATGCCATCTTGGAATCATCTAGCTTCAGGGTATGATAATAATAAGTGATCATCCACTCTATTCATTAGTGGACCCGCCTATCTCCACTTTTGTATATTACATACCCTCATGCCCCCTTTGCCACTTGCTCTACTATCCACATAAGTTCTGGCTGCTCGGCGCACTTTTTTCATCTTATGAGCCTTAGTCGAGTGGTAGTTTATACGGTGAGGTCCCAACCTGCTTCGAGGGCAGAAAGCCCGCGGCTAGGGCAAGTATTAGGGACGGTGTGTGCTGGACCGTCGACTCCGCTCACCTTCCTTCAGTAGTCATATAAGGTGGCTACGCCGGTCCTATCCTTTATAGTAAAAGGTCCAGGACCATTTCGCTTAAATAGGGGACCGGGTTGGCCAAGCCAATCAACAGCGCCGGGAGTATTGCGGTTGTCCTTTTGGAGCACACTTCGTGTCACTTTGGATCCGTGTCAGTGTATACGGATGGCTCAAAGTAGCTGGGCTCTACCAGGCGCTGTATCTTCCCTTCACGGCCGGGCTGGTTGAATTGCACCGGTCGGTACGGGGGATAACGCGTTGTGCCCGGTTCCATCACACCTTATTCGCGGTATCCGTGACGCCACGGTTGCCTCGAGCATGTCGGATGTCGATATTATCTTCTACTGGGTACCAGGACATGCGAGATTAGCGGAAAATAAGTGCCCCGATGAGGGTGCCAAAGCTCTGCGAGGAATGAGTGACCATTCCAGCGTTTCGCTTTTCCTCACACTGATTACATGGCAGGATTCAGGGCAGCCTTCCGGTCTGCTTGGTAAAGAAGATGGGAGACGGCCGAGGGGAAGTGAAAATTGCGTGCCATTTCGCGGCCACTATTCCCATGGTCCTGCTTTCCCAATGCCGCAACGGCTTCAGGTAGCTTTCTGTCGTCTCCGAATTGGGCACACTCGCGGGATGCACCGCCATTTGATGGAGCGCTCGCCTGCACTTTATTATGACGGCCGCGTTGTTCCCAAGAATGTTGGGCACATTCATGTTGAATGTCTCAGTCTGGGTGATCTTCACGCACGTTACCTGTCCCGTTATCGGGACGTGCGGTATTGTTACCGATGGTACCTTCTAGTCAGGACGGGTTCGTGTACACAAACTTGTGGAGCGTACTTCCTTCTTCTTCTTCTTGCTTTTTGGCTTCTTGTTTTTTTTGGCTTGTTTCTTTGAATTTTTTGTATTTTGTTATTTAGTTATTTCATGTTTTTTAATTTATCTAATATTAGGCTGAAACCTGATTACGGTGACTTTTGCCTTAGTAGGCAGTCACCAAATGGCTCTTTAAAAAAACCAGCTCCAATATCTACACCTTTGTGTCTGATTGACGCCGACGCCGACACTTTGCTGCCATAGATTAATACATTTGATATCAACCACCACTACTTGTTTTGGTACGCTACATGCATGTATCCAGTAGAATACAGAATAATAACTGAACGATTGGCTTTGTTCACAGATACAGAAAAGTCGTTCTAAGAGCATGAAACCGCGAGTAGGAGGGTTTCAATCTTTCATTGATATGATCAAATTAATTGAACATCTCTTATGGGCAACCTTCTTGGGGGGTAATATTACCCGTTTCCGACCTTCATTACAATTATTGGTATCATTACGAGATGCGTGGGTGTATAATGGATGCGCATCGCTGATAAAGTAGGTTCCGCCTCTTTCAACCACAAGATACCAGTAATTCTTGGAATTACAAGCCAGACCTTTGAGGGGGCGAGTGGTGATGACATGAATATTTAATTATCCCGGCAAATAAATTGGAGCGAAAAGTTTTCCAGCGTCGAAAGGAGTTTGAGAGAGGAAAGGCGTGTTCTTCACTGCGGTCTGGGCAAATAAAGGACGTGTGTGATTCTCCTTTTGACTTCATGGACATAATATGCACATAATTTCGGCCAAAGGAGAACTTAATGAAAATAAAGGGGGCATATGCGCTAAATTGAGTTTGGCCGCCTCGGAGGCATCCGGCGCATTTGCCAGTAGGCTCTCGTCCCAGAAACAGGACACATTCAGCTTCTAATAACATTCGTTTTGTTTTGCTTTGTTTCCGAAAGGGGATGCCCTCCACCATCTCAATTTGAACCTGCCTCTCATACTTATGATATTTTTTATTACAAAGAGCACCTCTACAAATGCATTAGCGGAACGTTTTAGGCCCATTGCATCATAGTCCAAAAATTTTGATAACCTTTATGTTGCTATCTGATCTTTGTCTGAATTATGGCCTCCCTTTTATAACACATATGTGTCTCTTGGCACATTACACATACCACCCCATACCCCTCGTTCATGGACGTTATTTGATTCTTCTCAAGCAAGTGTAATAATAATAATAAACCTTACATTATTACCACTATGTACATGGTCAACCGCAGCTTTGCTTTCCTCGTATTTCCTACACGTAACTGTCACATGATGCCAGAAATAATGCACTAAATGCAATGATCTAGCCTTTTTTTTTTTAGAAAAATGGACCATGTAACTTGGTAACCATGGTAACTTCTATAACTCCGACGCATCTCCTAAACATCCTGTATCTACTCTAACCCTGTATAGACACGTATATTTAGCTATCAATTTGATCAACAAATTAAAATACAAATTTAGGAGTAAACATATTACTCTTTTTAATGATCAAACTTGATATCAGCAAACAAAAATGAATTATAATAACCTTAACCTACATCAACATCTTTGAGGTTTTCAGAACAAATAGCTTGAATAAAATCAATGAGACTTTATTAGAATAATTTGGACGGTGGTCTGCTGCTATTGCAATTGCTCCTACTCTTATCAGACGAATTCGGTATTTTAATTATTGTACTTATAACACAGTGATAGTTGCAATTATTACTTGGCAAAGGTTAGATTTTACCTACATAGTACTCGGGTTAATCGGAGGAGAGATGTAGGTCACTTGTTTTTCGGACGGGAAGTTCCTTTCGAATACGGCGAACACTTCTAATTGCGGTCATTATTCGTGCTCTTCAGACTCACAATGGCTCAGTTGTGCACCGACTTGCGTGAAAGAGGTAGATGCGAGGAAACTTGTGGACTATTTATTAGAAAAGATCGCGGAAGAGTTGGCAGACCATGGAGCGGTCAAGGACCCACGTGTTATTATACTCGGGAAACAAACCCTCTAAGTAGTTGTGAGACCATCTTCTAACGTTTCTAAAGCTGTCCTCCGAAAGATCGCCAGCACTAAGAGAGCAAAGGCCACCACAAACCCGCACAAAACTGGACGGGGCGACTCGGATATGCGAGACCCTCCAAAGGAGGGACTATCGGCTGCTCGGAAGCCGCCCCGCCCTACAAAAGTTTGAAGATGGAGGGAGGAAAAGACTCGCGCTGCGAACCCAAGCTGCGGAAGTTCTGCCTGGGGAAGCATACGGCCATTGCCCTGACGGTCTTTACGTCAAATACGACACCCACATCTCCACTGAGCTATGCTGAAAAGGCATAGTAGGAGAACAGCGGAGACTCTTCTCCTCCAGTTCTCCGTTAGCTATCTGTGTATAAGACACCATGGGAAGTGCATGTCTTATGTCCACTCTCCCTGGGTATGAGGGTATTGTGACTCCACCACTCCGAGATGGGCCCACGATTTACACCCGTGATGATATCTCTGTTATTCTACTCCATTTAAATACCACCTTTCAGGCATTGGCCTTGCAGCTACAGCTAGACAATGAGCTAGATTCCGGTGTGCTTTGAAGCAGGCTCACCGCTCTTCTTGGTGAGCATCTGCGTCTTCACTTAACGGGAGCAACTTTCTTGCAGAGAGGTTGAAGCGACTCAAAAGGATGCAGGCAAGATCTAGCAGGACCACTTATCTTGTCTCCAAGGAGAATGGAATCGCAATCCCGGACACCTCGTCCGTGATGGAATCCTTCGTGACCACTTTCTCCACATTCTATACACAGGATACTGATCCACCAGCATTCAGTGCACTTCGTGAAGTCGCTGAAAGCCACCGACTCGACTTTACCTTTACTGGTAGAAACCCTTAAACCAAAAGTTTACGTCGAGTGAGTTGCAATCCGTTCGCGATTCCTGCACTAACACCTCCCTTGGCCCTGACGATGTCCCGTATGTCATCCTTTGATACCTAGGTGAGTGAGGCATGGCATTTATGTTAGATCTATTCAACAGGATCTGGATAGAGTGTATCGTCACAGAATCATGGAGAATGGCTACCGGCACGTAAAAAGTGCTTGCCGATCTGATCGAGAAGCTTGAGATAGGTGTCCTAAATGTGGATGAGTTTACGCATCAATGCCCGAGAACCACTTCATTTTCTTGCCTGATCTATCTTTGTGCTCTTCTGATGCACAGCCTGATTTTGATTGGGAAAGGGCAATAAACATCTAATCTCCCTTAGTTCCCTTTGTAATAGGCTCCGAGAGCATGGTCTGACTATGGGTCCTTCCAAGTGTCATTTTGCTTACGACACTATCAAGTACTTTGGATTTCACATTGGGGAAAATCAAATAACACCCCAGCAAGAAAAGGTCAGGGCCATTTCAGATATGCCCCGTTCCCGTACTAAGAAGCAGCTACGTTCCTTCTTAGTTTCAACCTCCTTCTACCGATGCTTCGTCTCCAACTTTGCAGCCTTAGCGTCCACGCTGTACTCTTTCATTAAGAAAAACTCCCCAGATTCCCTCGTTTGCAACCCCAAGGCAATTTCCCACATCCAGCAGATGAAGGATAGGCTAATATCTGCCTCCATATTGCGGTGCCCAAACCCAAACATATTGTTTGGAATCCGTACAGATGCCAGCAACGATGGCATCGGTTGCGTGTTGCTGCAGTACGAAGATGGGAATAACTATCCTATCGCTTATGCAAGCCGAAAGCTGTTACCGCGCGAGAAAAAGTATGCACTAATATAACCTGAGGCTCTGGCAAGAGATTTTGGTGTCCGAAAGTTTAAAATGTATCTCATAAGTCAGGAGTTCGTGATCGAAACGGATCACCTTCCTCTGGCGTACTTAAGAAATTGTAAAAGCAAAACGGAAGGCTTATGCGCTGAAATCTGCTATTGATGGAATATCAATTCCGAATTTTGTATTTAAAATGTAGTGAAAACTGTGTAGCAGACAGTCTTAAGTAGAAATACAGTAGAGAACCCTCCTCCCTCAAGGTATAACTCCATATATCCTATAAGTTCATGTATATATTCGAGCTCGTTGCTCGCCCATATAAAAAAAAATTTTGTTCGTGTGTGCGCGTACGCCCGTATTTTAGTGTATTGCTTGTATATACGTGTTGTCATTATTGATTTTTATTATTTCCCGGATTGTCCCTCCGCTTGATCGATTCCCTATTCTAAATTGTGGTATTGCTTTTATATGAAACTATATCTATTTTAATTATGTAATTAATTACCCATTAAACTAAATGTATGTGCAAGTTTTATCCGTCGTCTGGGATCAAACGGAACAAATCCTTGTCGTAGAATTGCTCATAGTCTGGTCCAATAATTATTCTAGTCCTTGATCTGGACACACTGCTTTTGTTTAAGTCGGTGGTATTGACCCTATGACTCAATCCTATGATCATATATATATATATATATATATATATATATATATATATATATATATAGGTAGGCATTAATTCCTACTGAACGTGCAAAAGCTGGTTAGAGGCGTGTCGTGCCGTAGCCAGGATTCTCACTATAAAAGTCCCATTTGTTACTGAGGGGAGGTTTGTGATTGTTGAATTCTAAGAGTGCATAATACAGGTTGGATAAATTAGCCGAAGCGATGCTTAATTAAAGTCTTGCCAAGGGTACGTCAAAAGGGAGGAGCCACAAATAAACACACGTACTCAAAATAAACTTTACTTTACACAAACATAATAATTAGCAATAGTTAACTGGCAAAATTAAGGATTAAATATTAAACACTGACGTTAAGCGTCTAGATTTATAATGACTCAATGGGAGTATCAATCACGGTTAATTAATTAGGTAATTTAAGAATAGAGGGACACTGGGTTTACAGATTACCATTAATTGTGATGGATTAGAGAGACGACTACTCAGGTCCAGACGGGGTGGTTCGGGTGGCATTGACACGAGTTCTCGGAGAGAGGGGGTATAAGACGACCGGTTCGGGGCTGTTGGCTGCAGTTCCGGTTAGTTCACTCCTAACTGGATGTGACACTAACAAATAGTAACTTCCAGTAACTATTTGGATGTTCCTTTTCTTACTCAAGTTACGTTGGGCAACAGAGCGTACTGTTCTAGTCACAGACTCTGCGGGGCGGGATTTACTTCCAGGAACACTTTGAGACAGCGACCAAGTTGACTCGACGGCGCGTTGGTAGTCGATACGTTACGGCAACGACTCTCGTTCAACGTGAGGATTACTCGAGTAGATTTGGGACACTGCTGTAGAGGGGTAAACTGCGATGTTATTTATATCGCGGATTGTGGGAAATCGAGAGAGAGATCCCCTTCACGACAATTCGCTTATCGCAGCGCCTTCTGGACAATCTCCATGGTATCATAAATAAAGCAAATAAGATTTAAGCTTCTCTTTGAGATAGGCGTTCTTTCGTCCGACTTCCTGTCGCCAGTTGGGGAAAGGGTGGGGGTAGAGAGAGAGGAGACGAAAGTCAACCTAAAAGACAAATTTCTTTCGTTCCCACGATTGTCTGGCGGCATGTGAGTATGTACGTTCCATACCCTCACATGCCTTTCTATTTCGAGGAACATTATTCTGCCATGAAATAAGGAATAATTTGAAAATTAACTTCACTGGGGGAATTTGTCATTATCTTCCTCGACTCGAACAATTGAGTCGGTAATTTTGTCAAAACCGTTAGGAATTTACCTTAGTATTTAATGGCTACAAAATACTACTGCTACGTCAGTTTCTCCAATTTACATATACAAAACAAAACACATACGGAGTACAGGCAAGAAATAATTATTAATACAAAGAGATACACACAAAAAAATAAATAATGGACTATTAATCGCTATCTGAAATTGGGTTTCTCGAAAGGCTGTCTGCGAGTACATTGTCAGACCCTTTTAGATACCTGATTTCATAATGGTACTCCGCTAGCAATAATGACCAGCGCATTAGCCTGCCGTTTCGGTTTTTACAAGTTTTTAAGTAGGCTAACGGTCTATGATCAGTCTCTATGAGGAATGGACGACCTACCAGATACGTCATAAATTTTGTAATCCCAAAAACAATCGCTAGAGCTTCTAATTCTACCGTAGCGTATGCCCTTTCGCGAGCCGTCAGTCGGCGACTCGCATAGCTTATAGGAGCGGGTTTTTGGTCCTCGTCGTATTGGAGTAATACGCAGCCAATACCCAGTTGGGAGGCATCTGTCCTTATGCCAAATTTCTTGTGTGGGTTCGTCAATTTTAAGATTGAGCGGAGACTAGCTTCTCTTTGAGTTCTTCAAAGTACGCTTCCACGTCGGGGTTCCACTGGAGGGGGTCCGGGAGTTTCTTTTTTAGCAAATCGTTTAGGGGAGCTGCTACAGAAGCGAATTGGGGTACGAAGCGGCGGTAAAATGACGCAGCACCGAGGAATGACCGTAATTGCTTCTTGGTGCGCGGTAGGGGCATATTTACAATAGCCTTTACCTTCTCTTTCTGTGGGGCCAGATGACTTTCGCCTATTTAAATCCAAGGTATTCTATGGATTTATAAGAAAAATGGCATTTTGAGGGTTTAATAGTTAAGCCATGATGCTTTGAGCGTTCTAAAAGTGGGCGGAGGGACAAGATATGGTCGTTCCATGAACGTGTAGCCACATACACGTTATCAAAATAAAGAGAAACGTTT
This sequence comes from Ceratothoa steindachneri, assembly GCA_963969495.1. Lineage (NCBI taxonomy): Eukaryota > Metazoa > Arthropoda > Malacostraca > Isopoda > Cymothoidae > Ceratothoa > Ceratothoa steindachneri. The sequence goes on along the minus strand of OZ018318.1, from coordinate 199,716,133 downwards.
TTTCAACCGTCTATTACACGGCGCATTATGCGGTTGTAGCTACTGCAGGCAGTGACTAGGCCGAAAGGAAGACGAGTGAATTCCATTAAACCTTTGTCTGTAGTAAAGGCTGTTAGTTTCCTCGCTGATGCCTTTAGGGGGATCTGATAATAGGCCTTACATAGGTCTATCTCAGTGATGTAGGCGGCTCCTTCGAAGAGATGTAAATTTTGGTCGATTATGGGGAGAGGCTTGGCGTCGAACACGGTGACGGTGTTTAACTTCCGAAAATCGACACACATCCTAAAGGACTGGTCTGGCTTGTGGACCATGACTATTGGGGAACAGTAGTCGGACGTAAATGGCTCTATAATCACTAATAGCAAAAGATTCTCGACTTCCTCAGTGAAAGCGTCTCTTAGGTGCATGGTATGGGATAGGGCTTACATCGCACAGGTTCGAGCGTAGTGAGGGCGATATCATGTTTGAACTGAGTCGAGCATCCTGTGGACTCGGAAATGATGTCACTAAATTCTTCCAAAAGCGCCATCATTTGGTTCCTTTGGGCAGGTGTGAGCTCGGAGTTTACATCTAACTCGAGGAAAGGCTCTTTTACGGGAGTCAGCTTGGACGGGAGGACGGGGAAGGGACAATCTTCGCTTGACTCTACGCAAATCGAATTAACAATATTTAGGGGGTTGTTTGGGTGGACGGCGTCAATTACCCTTTCTTCGTCGAGGCGACTAAATTGTTTATACAGGCCCGTCTATGATACTTTTTTAGCATGTTCATGTGATATAACTTATCACCTGCCGGTGTCTGAATAACGTAATCGACTGATCCGTGGGTTTTCTGAACGGGGTAGGGGCCTTTCCTTTGGGAGAGAAGTTTATGGAAATCCGAGGAGAGTAAGAGTAGAACTTCATCTCCGGGCTTCAGTTTTCTGTGTTTGGCCTTTAGATTAAAGTATGTCTGATACTTTTCCATATTAATTTCGGAATTTCTGACTGCTATGTCAGAACACCTTTTTAATATTTCCCTTAGTTAGAGGACGAAGGAATAAGTGTTCCTTAATTCTGGACACAAACGGGAATTTGTCAATAACTCCTTCAAAATACTGAGGGGCCCCCGAACGTTTATCCCGTACAGAAGCTCAAATAGGGAAAATCCGATGGTCCTATGGGGAATTTCGCGGGATGCGAATAACGCAACTGGCAAATATCGGTGCCATTCTTGGGGTTGTTCTATGGAAAGCTTCTTAAGGACGCTTTTCACGGTCGCATTGAACTTTTCGCACATGCCGTTCGCGCTCGGACGGAAGGGGGTGGTAAATATAGGTTTGATTTGGAGCAGGGTTTTCACGTGTTCCATGAGCTCTGTGATAGAACGGTTTGAGGTCGCTTAATTTCAACTGTTATCACATGTTTTTAGAAACACGATGCTACCCACGTGCATCTTCGCCTTGAAGCCGGGAGAATTATAGCCGCCACCTAAGTCAATGTTTAACCAAGGAGGTTTATCTTCCCCCGTTTCGCCCCATTCACCGACCACGCCAGATTGAGTTAGGCTTATGGGCAGATAAGGTATTGTTCTCAGGCGTGGCTGTGCATTCCCTCGAAGCCCCCACTCCATCGTCCCCTAGGCCAAGGGGATGTCTCGACTATTTATATCGAAACTTTACCACTAAGAGAGATTCGAAATCCAGATTTTCTTCGCGGGACATCACTACGATCCAGTCTCACATTGTGCACCAAAGGGCCCTCTACCTCGAGATCCACCATAATTTGTCCAGAAGAGGACAATATCCCTTGAGTGCCAAGGTTTGAGCCTTCATGACGCCAAGTCCACAAGGCTTCCCCTGTTTTTCAGAAAGAGAACAACGTTAGAAAAGCCATTGTTCTTTGAGCCCGTTGACAAGAACCGGTTCTCACCCTTTCCCCCTGTTGTTCAGAAAGAGAACAACATTAGAACAGCCATTGTTCTTTGAGCCCGTAGATAAGAGACGGTTCTCACCCCCCCCCTGTTGTTCAGAAGAGAACAACGTAGAACAGCCATTGTTCTTTAAGCCCGTTCGCCAAGAATCGGTTCTCATTCCCAAGACGCCACGTCAGGATTATTTAATTCCCGCCGCCCCCTGCGGTTGGAACTCGCCAGCGGACCGAAGATTCCTTCACCTCGCCTTCCTCTGCACAACAAGTGTAATTACGTAAGCTGAACGTTACCTTTGAGTATTTAACCCTTTTGTCAACCCTATCCTGTGCTTTAAATGGTTTAGCGAACCATCCCATCCCTTTAATTTTTATTTGTTTTACCTTTTTAAATCTCTTCCAAATCTTAATCCTCGGATTAGCTAGATTCCCCACGACCCTTTCCATTCTCTGTTTATGTCAATATTTTCCGTTTTGTGCGTTGTTGATAGTTTTTTTAATAAAACTATTTTATTAATGATAGCCATATTATTATCCTTGAGCTCAGTTCCACTTCTTAAGCATATTGAAAATAAATAACCTCGGCGACCAGACACCACGCACTCTAAATATAATTAAATAAGTTCCCTCAACGAATAGTCATATATGGTATATCTTCGAGAGTCCATTCTACGACATATATATATATATATATATATATATATATATATATATATATATATATATATATATATATATATATATACTATTTAAATTTGGTATTAAGTGTGTAAGGTTAACGCTATATCTTTGCAAACACTGGTCTCAGTCGAGTAAAGCATAGCGTTATTCGTTATAAGAATAGAGTATAGTAGTTCCCTTTTGTTTTAACGATTGCTATCCCCTTTTTTGAAACTTAAGAAGCTGGAGTAGCTCAATAAACTGTTATAATAATTTGTTTGTGTTTTTTTTGTGTGATTTTAGTCAGTGGTTATTTAGATCGAGAAACCAAGTAAGAATAGGTCAGTGCCCATATTTAGGTAGGCTAACTCTCTAGAAGGCATAATTCTTATTGCAAGGAATTTTAGTTGGTTGACTATTGCGCCCCCAAGTGCAAAGATGACTCAGTTCGAAATCTTTAAAGCGCAAGGAGAATCCTTGGGACTTTCCGGAAAAGAACTAATTGAGTACGTTCAAGAGGAGCAAAGAAAATAACGAGAAGAAAGAGAAAGAGAAAGAGAAATCCAACGACAAGAAAGAAAAAGAGAAATCCAACGAGAAGAAAAAGAAAGAGAAATCCAACGAGTAGAAAAAGAAAAAAAAAAGAGAGGAACGAAAAAGACAAGCTGAGCTTCACCATCAGATTGAAATAGCTCGTGTTGAAGCAGAAATAGAGTCAGCCAGTTCACGTTCAAAAGCCCCCCCCCCCCAATCTCCCACTTAAGCTCCCCAATTTCATAGACGGAGAGGATTTCGGAGCATTTTTAGCCCACTTCGAAAAGATCCTCGAAATCAATAGCATGGATCTGGAGACTGAAGTTGTAGTCAGATTACTTCCCTTGTTAAATTGTAAATTGCGCGAAATTTTCATATCTTTACCATCTGAATGTACAATTAATTACAGCACCTTAAAAGCTGAGTTATTGGCTGCTCATAATATGACTCCCGATTTCTACCGCCAAGAATTTCGAGGAGGTCGTATTAAACGCGGACAGACATTCCTTCAATTCGGATACATTCTTCAGAGGAATTTTAAATTTTGGTTAGAATCCTCAAAGGTTGATCCTAACTACGAGTCCTTAACAGACTTCGTGTTGCGGGATCAATTTTTGGCGTCTCTCCCGACGGAAATCCGCGCGTTCGTCAAGAATCGTCAGTGCCAGCCCTTTAACCTTTAAAGAGTGTACCGAAGAAGCGGATGTCTATGCCGCAAGCCATAATTTATACCCAAAGGAGAATCGAACTTCTCACCAATCCCCCTACAAGGAAAGAAGGAAGGATTCGCGTCCCTTCACAGAAAAGCCGACGAAGTTTCCGAGCCCCGTAAAACCCCAAAACTTCTTTCCCCAAAACCAACAACAGGACACCAAACCTCCCGTTAAGATTTCTCCTCCATCTCTCTTCCCGAAGTGACCAATCATATGCTTCACCTGTAGTGTAGAAAACCACATGAGCTGGAATTGCCCCCCAAATTCTAGGCTTAAAAGCAGACCAGCCCACCAAGTTTACCAGATTAATGCCACCCTGGCCTCCCCGGTGGTGCAGACCCATGCAGCCACTTCTCCCCCTCCGTCAGGTCACCAGGTAAATTTTATTTTTGACAAAAGTTCACCGGGAACTTTGAAATTTGAGGAGGGCAGCGTGAGCGGCTGCCGAGTATCGACTCTCGTCAGGGACACAAGATGCACGTGTTTCATCGTGTCCGACGAGCTCCTCCCCCCAGTGGACCCTAACCACGAAAAATTTGCGGTGGTACATGACTACCTTGGGCGGGCGAACCAATTCCCCGTCGTTAGATGGAACCTGCAGTATCAATATTATAATGGCTGGGCTGAAGTCATTTCCGCACCCATACAGTTCTGTTCCGTACTTATAGGACATAGCCCTCTAGTAAGTTTCGACCCTGTGTCTCAGGCCACCCTTCCTCGAGGCCGAGATAAGAAAGAAGCCCAGGAGCCCGTCCCCATCAGAACCCCGATACCGTCCGATTTCTCGGAGACCCTTAACCAGGACTTTAGGAAGGCACAAAAGGAATGTGAATTACTAACACCCTTAGGCGATAAGGCCCAAGACAAGGACACGGAGACTGTCCGTGGACCTAAAGAAAGAAAGTACCCCCAACGCACCCATGGAGATACGTTCGTAGCACTGGACGAAACATCGGCGCTTGAAGAAGATTACACCGCTGAGTCCCTTAATGTAATACAGACACTGTGCCTTCAACCTGATGCCGATTACCCTCTTCCTTTCCTACCAGGCGAGTCTTTTGAACCCTCTGACCTGGATATTGACGCGCAGCTGACACCACATCAAAAGAGTCAGCTAAAAGAACTATTTCAATGGAGTGACCACCATATTAGCTCTCTTCGAGCGACTGCGCGAAAATGGCACCACCATTGGCCCCAGCAAATGCCATTTTGCCCACGAAACCATAAAATACTTGGGTTTCGAAATAGGACAAAGCCAGTTAGGTCCCCAGGAGGACAAGATTAAGGCAATCGCCGACATGCCCCTCTCGATTACAAAGAAGCAATTAAGATCGTTCCTAGGATTAGCTTCTTACTATCGGCGATTCGCCCCGAATTTCGCTGCAATTTTGGCGCCCCTCAGCTCCCTTTTAAAAAAGAATTCCCCCGATCGTCTACGTTGGAATGATGTCGCTGTTTCCCATTTTAATCAGCTCAAGAGTAAGTTCATTTCTGCCCCCATTTTAAAGTTGCCCAACCCGGAAAAATCCTTTGGGATTAAGACCGACGCGAGCAACGAGGCATTGGAGGTGTACTCCTTCAATACGAGGATGACGGAACGAGTCATCCAGTTGCATATGCTAGTCGCCAATTATTACCACGCGAAAAGAGATATGCCACTATAGAGAAGGAAGCTCTATCAATTATCTGGGTTATAGACAAATTCAAAATGTATCGTCGAGAGTCCATTCTACGACAAGCTCATAGGTAAACTGGCGGCCTCTATCTGACAAGATTTCTTTGGGCAATCCTACTCTAGAAAAAATGGAAATAAGGGCTTCAGAGCCAGAGATACTATCGATTCTTTTTAGAGCGACAGCGTCTGGGAATCGAGTAGCGCAGTCTATCAGGGTTAGTAAATGCGTATGACCTTCGGCGGAAGGGGGTGGATTGGTCCGATGAGGTCGATGGAGACTCTCAAGAAGGGCTCCGAAATGACTGGGGTTCTTTGCAGGGGAGCTGGGGCTATTCGACCTTTTGCAGTGGTTTTCTGACACAAGTCGCACGTTTTGCAGAATTCTGCAATATCTTTGGCTTCACCGGGCCAAAAAAGTATTTAAATACTCGCTGAGAAGTCTTGTTATGACCGAAATGACCGGCCATGGGACTTTCTTGTGCTACTCGCACGATTTGGTCTACATGTGTTCGTGGAATACACATTACCTTGGAAGGTGAGTCCGACTCATCTCGTGAGGTGCGAAATAGAAAGGAGTCGTTAATGATGTACCTTATAGGTTGGTTCCCTCGAACGATCACCTCTTTTTTCTTTCGGGCCTTTTCCCAAAGAATTGAAGTAAAGGGCAGCTCTGCTGAGCTCTGAGGAATTGTGCATTACTCGTTCGGACCTCTAAAGGAGCCTCTGGGGTGAAAAGGCGTGTTCGGGGAGAGGCCTCGCGGCTAGCTGGCGCTCGAGTGACGACAGCTTGAGTCACTTCACTCGGGGAGAGTAGTGCGCTCTGGCCAATGAGTACCGAGCAAAATTTGATGGGGGCTGCCACTACGTCGGCCCAACCAGTGAAATATTTACACTGTACATGGCAGCGGATTACTGGGAATCTATTTTCTCGACCCAAGAAGTCGTGTACAATTGCGTACTTCTTATGTTGGGGGTCGACAGGGGGGAGCAATTTGTCCGACACCACAATGCATGTGCACCCGGTGTCTCTGACGAGGGTAGACACTTTACAGCCATTGATCGAGCCGGTTTCGAAATTTAGTCCTCCAGGGGTACCCTTGTTGAACAGGAAGTTCACTTGAAAGTCCTGTGGGGATGGAGACGAGGGGGATGACGTAAGCGCGGCCGGCTGTTCCGGGGGAAGGGTAGCAGTTACTTGGTGGACTTGTTGGCTCTGGGTGGGACGTAGGCTGGAATTCTGTACACATTGGGACATATAATGGCCGGGGGAACCACAGGAGTAGCATATAACCTGCTTATTCTGGTGCTGGTTATTGCAGGGGGTATTGAAGACTGAGTTTTTTCTGTCTTTGTGGGCTACAAAAAGCTTATTCTTTGGCCTGAGTGGGGCTGTGGTCTTTATCAATGGAGGGGGTTTCCTTTGTTGGGACTTCCATTGACTAAATTTATTCTTCGGGGACGGGAAACTATTCTTCCGGGTATTCTGTGGGTATAGGCGATGATTTGTCGCATGGAGATCAGCTTCCTCGAGGCATTCTTGAAAGGTAGACGCCCGGCGGTCTTGCACGAATGCTCGGATCTCCTGGGGAAGGGTGGACAATAGATGGTCTTTTAACATAAAGTCAATCAGGGCCTCATACTCCGATTCGACTTTGGAGGATTCTAACCAGAACTGGAGGTTTCGCTTCAGGATATATCCAAAATGTCGGTAAGTTTGACCGGGCTGGATTTTAGCCGATCTAAACTTAGCGCGGTAAAACTGAGGGTTCAAGTTGAAGGCGGATAGCAATTCGGCCTTCAAGGTGCTATCGTCTATTGTAGCTTCGTGTGGTAACGAGATGAAAATTTCTCTTAAGCGCGGACTGAGCAATGGGAGCAATCTACTGACTCCTTCGGATTCTAGGGCCCATCCGTTTACCTCGAAGATCTTTTCAAAATGTGTCAAGTATGAGCACAAATCTTCTTCGTCTTTATATTGGGGAAGTTTCATAGCGGGGGCCTGGGGTTGATGATCACGAGATCCAACAGAACTGACTTCAACTTGGTCTCTGCTTAATTCCCTTTCATGTTTTGGAATCCTTTTTCTTTCTTCAAATTCTAACGCTTCTTTTCTTACTTCCATTTCTCGTGCTCTTTCCTCTTGCTGTTCGCTTTGGACGAATTCTTTCAGTTCCTGTCCTGTGAGACCGAGAGCTTGTCCTTGCTTGACGAAAACTTTGAACGATTGTGAAGCCATTGCTGCTCTTGCTGACGCAACTGGTGACTCACGAAAGAACTTACGAACCTAGTAAGAGAATTAGAAGCTGCGATTGTTCCTAACCGATACAATCTAATAATTAACCCCCCCCCAAAAAATATTTTCCTAGCTTTGTTTTTGCTATCTGGAAAGGGTTATTAATGGTTATTATTTATATTCCTTCGGGAAATAGACTCTAATTATTAAAATTTACGTTAGTTTAGTGGGGCTTTCTTGGACGTTGGCAAGTTTTAGGCTTTATGAGTTCGCTTACTGCAAAATTTAAACCCTTAAAGCTGACACCACTTTTATATATGTCATAGAATTGCTCATAGTCTGGTCCAATAATTATTCTAGTCCTTGATCTGGACACACCGCTTTTGTTTAAGTCGGTGGTATTGACCCTATGACTCAATCCTACGATCATATATATATATATATATATATATATATATATATATATATATATATAGGTAGGCTTTAATTCCTACTGAACGTGCGAAAGCTGGTTAAAGGCGTGTTGTGCCGTAGCCAGGATTCTCACTATAAAAGTCCTACTTGTTATTGGGGGGAGGTTTGTGATTGTTGAATTCTAAGAGTGCATAATACAGGTTGGATAAATTAGTCGAAGGGATGCTTAATTAAAGTCTTTCCAAGGGTACGTCAAAAGGAGGAGCCACAAATAAACACACGTACTCAAAATAAACTTTACTTTACACAAATATAATAATTAGCAATAGTTAACAGGCAAAATTAAGGATTAAATATTAAACACTGACGTTAAGCGTCTAGATTTATAATGACTCAATGGGAGTATCAATCACGGTTAATTAATTAGGTAATTTAAGAATAGAGGGACACTGGGTTTACAGATTACCATTAATTTTGATGGATTGGAGAGACGACTACTCAGGTCCAGACGGGGTGGTTCGGGTGGCATTAACACGAATTCTCGGAGAGAGGGGGTATAAGACGACCGGTTCGGGGCTGCTGGCTGCAGTTCCGGTTAGTTCACTCCTAACTGGATGTGACACTAACAAATAGTAACTTCCAGTAACTATTTGGATGTTCCTTTTCTTACTCAAGTTACGTTGAGCAACAGAGCGTACTCTTCTAGTCAAAGACTCTGTGGGGCGGGATTTACTTCCAGGAACAATTTTGAGACAGTGACCAAGTTGACTCGTCGCGCGTTGGTAGTCGATACGTTACGCCAACGACTCTCGTTCAGCGCTTATCGCAGCGCCTTCTGGACAATCTCCATGCTATCGTAAAGAATGCAAATAAGATTTAAGCTTCTCTTTGAGATAGGCGTTCTTTCGTCCGACTTCCTGTCGCCAGTTGGGGGAAGGGTGGGGGTAGAGAGAGAGGAGACAAAGGTCAACTCAAACGACAAATTTCTTTCGTTCCCACGATTGTCGGGCGGCATGTGAGTATGTACGTTCCATACCCTCACAATCCTGTACTTTGACGGCCGCAGTGTCCGCGGAAATTTTAATACCGATGGGTTTTGGTCGAGATACCCTTTTTCCTTCCCCTTCGTTTCGGGGAAAAAACGCCATCTTTATAAGGGAGGGATGCAGGGCAAAGGGACGCCAAGAAGAATACCCCCTTCATTTGTTTCATGAATTAATTCCTTCTCTATGTCTCCTAAGTATAACACCACGTCGAGTAATCTCTGAATCCAAAGAGAAAAATAAAAGAAGAATTTTAATATCCGTCAGCCGCCTTACAGGCAGTTAATTGAGTTAGGCGTGTTAAAAGCTTTTACCTCGCCGATGAAGCGCTAATTTCCATAGTCGGGAAACTGCTAGCCAAAAGTTTACCGCCCGCATCGTAAAGGCTATTAAGATTTGTGTCAGATGACAGACGGTAATCCATCTGGCCGCCGGAATGGTCAACCAACGAGGAGAAACCCCCAAAATGGCCGTCATGTAAATACCCTGGGTTTTCGAATATCGGCAGATTGAGTTCGAAACCCGTCGCCTTCGGTTCAGACCATGAGCCTGTTTGCCCAAGTCCCTGGTATTCCCTTATACCATCGAGATTGAATCTCACCAGGCAGATACATCTCTTTTGTGAAGGCTTACTCTGTTCAGAGTAAGCCTCGAATCGTTTCATCCCCGAAAGATTGGCCGGGATTCCTTTCGTCTCATCTGGAACCTCCCCCGCCCCCTCCCTCAAGGATCTCCAGTTTCCCGTATGTGACTTCGCGCCGAGCCGCAAGGTACCAATCGTCCGTCTTCAAGGAAGATCGTGAACTCGTCTTCTGCCCCTCCCCCCCCCCCCGCCCATTCACCCTCATCACAGTCAGGATATTCAGCCGAGATTCACGTCCATTTTCCGTCTCTATTCCCCCGCGCCGACTTGCTAAATGATTCCCCTTCCTCGATGTGAACCCATTAAGGTCAAACGACCCTTGCTTGTATCTCCCGTTAATCGACCCACTTTCCGACATATAAATAATCCCTCTGTATAAATGATTTATAGTATCCAATTTAAAAGCTAATTAACGAGTAATTAACGTTACCTGATTGCCAACTAATCTATATTCTGTCAGAATTGTCCTTATTTACATTACCTATATATATATATATATATATATATATATATATATATATATATGTTAACTAGTGACTTATTAAAATTATATTTTTAAGTTTCACTCTTTAAATATATCCTTTAACTGCAACTTGGTAAACTCATTAAACGCTATCGGCCCCTGTAGTAAAATCGCACTCTTATACCTCGTAATCAACGGATTACTTTTACGAAGTGAACGTACTTGTACTTAACGAAGGATGCGTTCGTACATTATAGGATATATGTATATATAACTATATAACTATATATATATATATATATATAACTATATATATATATATATATATATATATATATATATATATATATATATATATATATATATATATATATATATATATATTCTCGTGACTTTTATCTCTTTCCTCTCAACCAATAGATACATATATGTATATATAGACGTATTGTTTGGGGAGGTGACCTATTTCTTGACAATAAGCTAATGGATATATTATTAATATAATAGGACTAATAAATACGTATACGCTAGGAATCCCTACTTTCCTTTTCTTAAAGGTTTAGCATAATTTGTGTCTTCCCATAAATTCTTCAAACAGGTGTCAGAATCATAATACAAGTGCGATTTATATTTCCACAGACCCAGTATTATTTAAATAAGTAATTATAAATACTTCCCTCAGTAATTCTAAATATTCCCCGTAGTATATTTCAACATTCCTATTAACAATTCTAAATACTCTCCTCAGTAATACTCAATACTAATCTTGGAAATTCTCAATATTTCCATTAGTAATTCTCAATACTTTAATTAGTAATTATCGGTACTTGCCTTACTAATTCTTAATGTTTCCATTATATCTCTCAATACTTTCATTAGTAATTATCAATGCTTTAAATATTAATTATCGGTAATTCCCTTAGTAATTCTCAACACATCCATTATATCTCTAAAAAAATCCTTTAGTATTTCTATATAATTCCATTAGTAATTCTCAATACTCCCATTACTAATTGTAAAAACTTCACTTAATATTTCCATTAGTAATTCTCAATACTCGCATTACTAATTGTCAAAACTTCCCTTAATATTTGCATTAATTAATTCCCAATGCTTTAATTAGTAATTATTGGTACTTCCCTTACTAATTCTCAATATTTCCATTATCTCTCTCAATATTTACATTAGTAATTATCAATGCTTTAATTAGTAATTATCGGTAATTCCCCTAGTAATTCTTAATACTTCCATTATATCTCTCAATAATTCCTTTAGTAATTCTATGTAATTCCATTAGTAATTCTCAATACTCCCCTTCCTACACTAATTCTAAATACTATCTTAAATCTCCCTTGAAATCATCTAAATATTTATTTCTCACGATACTTCTCCCCCCCCCGCACCCCCCTGGTCCGTTTGTCAACCCCCCTCCTCTTATCGAGTCGTTCCTCCCTCGTCTGCAATGGCGTCCCGTCCCAGCGCGCTCGTTCGCCAGCCGGGAGCAAATTCGTACAGCTTTAAACGGATAAATCCTTTCAGTCTCCGAGTTAGCGGATCTTCACCCGGCTTAATCCACCCTTCCTCTCCTTGATATCTGGTCGCAATCTACATGCCTCTTTTCCTGCAAGGGGGTCATAATAACGAGTCTTCCACGCACTAGGGGCAAAAGATACGCCCATTTCTTCTCGGAGTGAGAAAAGGAGTGGGAGATATATCATTTTCCCTAGGGGGAAAAGACCCCTTACTCCTCCGAGGACAAACATGACCCCCTCCACAGACCCAGTTCCCCCTCAAACACACGCCCAGCTTGCAGCATATCGGCTTAAAGACGAGGCTTACGAGAGAGGCCGCCTCGGCGAGACACGGCACTCTGGCTCGGCTCGGGACGAGGGATTTCGACCCCCTCGCAAGAAACCACTTAAACCTCGGGCTTCAAACCCAGATTAGAGTTTGATTGGACGTATACTGACTTTTTCAAACTTTGCAGCATATCCCTTTAGTCGAGGGTTTCGACCCCTTTTAAATCCTACCATAACGCCAACTTGCGAGGGCATGGCGCGGGATTTGAGCCCAGGTTGAGTTCAGGTACTAAAAATAGGATTCTGTGTTGACAGAAAGACCCCTTTACCGTTGGCCAGGCAACGGTATGGGGTTTGAACCCAAGAGAGGGTTCAATTGGATTACTCGAGCCTAATCCAACGGGATTCACTTCATTCAGGGGAAGAGTAGAACAGAAAGACCAGGAAGTTACAAATATCACAAACTTCAACGTTTTAAATGCTGGGGTCAGTAGGGTTCATTGACTTCACAGGTAAACTTACGCAAAAACCTCTACTCCAAAGTTAGAGTTTAAACCTCGTTACAAGGAAGAACTTGAGTTTTGGAGTACGACTCGTTTGATATTTTACAACCCCGTTCATTCAATCTCTACCAGCACTAATACACTCGTTACACCTCCTTCAATGCCCCTTTTACAAAACAGGATGAGCAATGATGCGGGGTTCAACATCATTACAATTACGCACCCAACCCATTGCGCCCTTCTATGCCCTATTACAAAGCTACTCACATTAGTGCTTCGTACTGATTGGGTGATATGAGCTGTAGCAATTCATTCAGTCAAAGTTTGTGTTGGCGGAAAGCTCCCAGCACACCAATACATTGCACACCTAGCATGTACGTTTTCGTTAACCAGCGCCTCAGTCAACTTTTTTTTTCTCTCTCTCTCTCTCTAACTTTGTTATTTGTTGGATTATTTTTTAATGGTAGGGGGTTTACCACTGATCTGCACTCAATTAAGATGCCTTTATTACTTAGCGGGGACTTACTGATTAACGTGGATTCCGATCTACAATTATTTACACCGCTAAGTCGACCCGAATCGGAACTACATCCAGCGAGTAACCACAACCAATGTGGCTTAACTCCACTAAAATTGAGAGTGGTGTTTCCACTCGGTTAAGCAGTAGCCCCAAACTCTCACGTGGTCATCCAAATCCTACAAACAATCATACACTAATTCTTCTATATTCTCTCTACATTCTTTTTACATGTCAACCATCTCAAAACCTCTCCCGTCACACCTTCAAACCATATACCTCTTTATCCATTCTCCCATCCAGCATTACTCAAAAATTGTCTATTGCACTCTTTCAATCCATACGACAAGTTTGCTCCCATACACTAGCGTAACGGCCAGTAAATTTTCTGGATCTTTTTAGCATTTACTAACACTGGTCTTCCCAGACACCTTTATACCAATTGAAACCTTCTAACACTGCGTCACCCGTACCATTATCATTCACGATACATCCTAGGTACTTGAAAAAATCAGGCTGGTTCGAAAGTTTTGTCACCCTCACCGAAAAGTAAATAGAACAATAGAGTAACAATATAATAATATCAAACATGTACTTATTTTAGTGTATTCACTTTCATTGGCACTCTCAGATGGTCTTTATGAACACCATTATTTTACGAAACTAGCTTTGGTGATTGTTGCAAAGACTGTCCGAGCAGCGTCCTTCAACTGTTGGGTATTCTGGTATCGCTCTTGTGAAACTCTCTCCTTGATAATACCCCACAGAATGTTGTCGCAATATGTGAGGCCTGGAATTCTGGGAGGCCAATCGAAAGGTGCTGGGAGTTGTGACCCTCGCCCCAGGAGATGACAAGATTCGGTCATCTGAAATATAAAATTTAAACAATATTTACAGGTGGTGAAAAGACGTTCGGACCACCCTGTAATATCACACCCTACCCTAACCTCACCCGCAAACACCATCAGCTTACTTTTCAATCAACACTTTCAAATCCTTCTCACCCTCAGTCACTAAACTACGTTATCAGCACATGTAAAAATAGAAACCACACACCTCTGACCATTCTTCATTAACCTCACAACCATGCTCCTTACTCCTAGTGGTACTTCTCTCAGCTGTCAATCTATAAGAACATTAAACAGGGTGCGCGTTTACCTTATTAACACCACCTTAACTTGTTCAATCAATAAAACCATCATAAACCTTACGTCGCATATCTCTTGCATTCAACGCGAATTGTTTTAACGCGAACACTTGATCTACACAGCTCCTATCCACTAAAAAGCAACCTTACTCATTTCCTTCGTAATCGTACGTACAAGTTTCAACACTTCTTCATACACTCTATACAACACAATATGCATATTCTTCTGTGTTTAGAGCTGTCAACTTTCTTTCCCTTCCCACATACAGCGGTGATATCACAGCATACTTCCACTCCTGAGTTACTATTACATTTTAAAAACCAAGCTACATAACCACCATATCCATTCCATAACATAAGTACTATTATTTTATATTATCCATCCCAGATGTCTTCTAATATTTCAAACAGACCACAGTACTAAAATCTCTTTGCATTGCCTTGATTTCAGTACCCGTTTTATAACCTCAAAATCAATATTATTCGCAGTAAACTTGTCGTTGAAGGGTTCTCCGCCTCTGGAGGTAAAGTCCAGCCGGCGGCCTTCCGCGACATCACGACGTGCATTGAATGCTGGCGGAGAGGTATCCCGGCTAGAGAATGCGGAGAAAGCGGTCGCGAAGGATTCCACCACGGATGCGGGGTCCTAGATTGCGGTCCCATTCTCCTGGAGAACGGTAGGGGGGTCCTGCGAAAACTTGCCCCGAATCCTTTTGACTCGTCTCCGCACCTCTGCCAGAGGGGTCTTCCCGTTAAGTGAAGCCACGTATTCCCGCCAAGAAGAGCGGCGGGCGTGCTTCGAAATATACCGGAACCTAGCCCTAGCCCGACGAAATTCCCCGACAGTGAAATCGTTCGAGTGGCGCTTATAACGCCACTCGAACGATTTCACTTTCAAACACGCTTGTGTTTGAGGGCCTTCTCTCACTCGGCCGACCACCACGGGAGTGGTTGGCGTGCAAAACGGCCAGATGTTCTGGGAATATTAGTCATGCCCGCGGCGATGAGGTTGCCGGAGAACTCAACGGCCTTATCTACAGACCTAAACTCCTGAAATGCAAGCCACGGTGCCCGCGCCAAGCACCACCGAGGTATGCTCTCAGGCGAAAGCCGCCCTGAAAATGATATTTGAATGGGAAAGTGATAACTACTATTGAGGTCATCGACAACCCCTCAATCAAAATCAGGCTGTGCATCCGAAGAGCACAGATATAGATCGAGGCAAGAAAATGCAGTGGTTCTCGGGCAGTGATGCGTAAACTCATCCACATTTATGACACCTATCTCAAGCTCGGCGATCAGATCGGTAAGGACTTGTCCCCTGGGACAAGTTCAGATCTCCAAGCAACGATAAAGGTCCTCGGCAACCGTGCCACGACGCGGCGGAAGTCCTCGGCATCGAAGTCAGCTGACTGTGGAATTTACGCAGAAATAACAGTATACTTCCTATCCAGGTGAAGCTGCACAGCCACTTCCTGAAAGGAGGTATATAAAGTAAAAAAAAAGAAGGGAGACATCATGCCGGGTGTAAACCGCGCATCCCCCATCCCGGCCCCCATCTCGTGGTGGCGTGGTCGCAAAACCCTTATACCCCCTGAGGGTGGGCAGGGTCATGCGCATAGCATTATTTTGGGTTTTTTTTCTCTTGTGTGTATTTACTGTTAGCAAATTACTTTATTGAATTTTTTCCATTTTGTTCTTCTTATGTATGTATTAACTTATTTTGCATATTTCTATTGTAAACTACTTAATTTACTATAGTTTAATTTTTGTCCTCACGATCCAAAAGTGGGTTGTAATAGCCCACTTAAACCGAGGTATATATGTTGGACTCAGACATCCTCCTTGCGGAAGGCTAGCCTCCTTCTTGAATTTATCTCCATGGTAGTTTCCCATTTTGATAAATGCGTTTCGTTCGGTTATGTAATTGCAAAGTACTCTTTCCATCTTGCTTTCTTTGCTTTATCTATTTTTTTCTGTTATGACCGCGAGGGC
The DNA here is from genome assembly GCA_963969495.1 of Ceratothoa steindachneri. NCBI lineage: Eukaryota > Metazoa > Arthropoda > Malacostraca > Isopoda > Cymothoidae > Ceratothoa > Ceratothoa steindachneri. The sequence goes on along the minus strand of OZ018318.1, from coordinate 199,699,887 downwards.
CATCTCTGTGCTTCCTTTCTTTCTGAAGCCCAATTGAAATTTATTTAGGTCATTAGCTTCCAGGTGCTCATTTAGGTGAGTGTTCATAATTTTCTGAACATCTTCCCCATGAATTCGAATTAGGCCTGTAATTCTCCACTCGTGTAGTAGTCTTGCCAGCTTCGGGTATGAAGATCATCTTGGCTACTTTAACTTCTTTCGGGAAGTAGCTGGTGTTAAGGCTGGCATTAAATAATGAAGTAATTCCCTGCAGTATTTTTTCAGTCGCTTGTTAGTAGTGCATCTTAGTGAGCTCTGATCTATCTGGTGCCTTCTGCTTAAACTGAGCGATTGTGTTTTTCAATTCTTGGACGGTAATTCTTGCGTCGTTACCTTCCAATGGTTCTCTTGCTGCATCTACATTTCTGTAAGGGATTATCCTGTCCGCTTCTAGTTTAAGTTGTCTTGTGATGTTTTGTTCGAAGTCCTTTTCGGAGTCTTGATTGTCCTCTTCACTAATGTTAAAAATGTTCTTCCAATATTCTCTAAATAGTTGTTCCATTGCCTCAATATCTTCTATCTTATTGCCTTGATTATCCTTCAGGGTCTTCTTGTCCCCTGATTTTCCTTTCATTTGTTTTATTGTTTTCCAAAATTCTCTTGCGGGTGAGTCATCGTCAATCTTCTGGATTGTTTCATTCTAGTGCTGATTTTGTTTTTCTATTATTTCCGTATTAAGAATCCTCTTTATCCTCTTCATTGAGTAGCTCCCTCGTTGGTCAGTTTTTCCTTATGTTGTCTGAAATTTCCCTTAGTCGTTGTTGGTTTCTTATCTCTGGAGCCAAGGTAAAGGTCTTAATCGTCGAGTAGCTGTTTCTTGGGATGGCTTTTCTATCCGCCTTTTTTATCAAATTCCTAATAGTTTCTAGTTCTTCGTCTATATCTTCTTATTAAAAATTCTGATGAAGTTCTGAATGGGCAGTTGGTTTCTCCTCGGCGGTTGGTATCCCGTTGCTATAATGATGTTCGTCAATTCCCTTTTGATCTCCACTGCGATGTAGGCTTCGTCCAATTCGTTGCAAGTTCTATATTCAATAGAACTTGCTATAACATAGTAATTCCAGATTTTGATCTCGTCTTCTTGAAGATTTAAGCTGTGTGCCGAAATTAGAATTATGTCCGGGTCTAGTTTTCTAAAAATGTTTCTATACACTATCCTTTTGCTTTTCCATCCGTTAACGTTGAGCTGTAGAATCTAAATATCTGTTTTATCCGTTGTAGTTTATAAAGTCCTAAAATCGATTCCGTTTCCAAGGTCCTTTAACTTTTTCCGTTCGTTGATCGAGTATCTGTTCTGGAGACTAAGTAAAATTTATTTCAGTCTTCCTGCTGGTTTACGAGAGCCCTTAGCTTTCGAGTGGTGACCCGTGTTTGTTGGAATGATACGTGAAGCAGCCCATCTAAAATTCGTCTCATCATCCTATTATAGTTACTGCAGGCGGTGACAAGCCCAAATGTGAGCCAACGAAACTGCAGTAACTCACTTTCGGTCGGGAAAGCGGTGTACCTTTTAACCTCTTCACGCAATGGGATCTGGTAAAAGGTCTTATACAAATCCAGTTCTGAAATATACTTCGCTTTCTCAAACAGATGGAGATTTTGATCGATATGGAGAATCGGCTCTGGGTCGAACACGGTAGCGGCGTTTAGTTTCCGAAAGTCAATGCCCATCCTAGAGGAATTATTGGGTTTCTTGACCATGACGACGGGGGAACGGTAATAGTACTTTGAAAGCTCGATTATCTTTAAATTTAAAAATTTCTCAACCTCGGTATTAAAAGCTTCTCTTAAATGCACGGGTATCGGATACGGCTTGGACCTAATAGCCTATTGGGTGGTCATTTGAATATCGTGCTCAAACTGACTAGCAAAACCTGGAATGTCTAAGATGACGTCACTGAATTGATTTAAGAGAGATGCGAGCTGGTTTCTCTGAGCGGACGATAACTGGCCGCTTATCTTGAGCTCGGTTGCCGAGGATTCCATCACATTTGGTACGAGCAAGGGTTATTCGCTATCTCGTTCTACGCATGCAATTTGTACTAAACTTAGGGGTCCAGAGGGTAATTTGATTCAATGGCTGATTCTTCGTCTATAGCCAATATCTGGTTAACTCCTGCGCGCCGATTATATTTTTTAGGGAGGTTTATATGGAAAAGCACCTCCCCTTGGGTGGTACAACCAAATAATCGACGGGACCGCGTTTCTCTATTATTTGGAAGGGGCCTTTCCATTGGCTTAGCAGTTTGTTGTTATCGGTCGGAAGCAATAACAGAACTTCCTCACCGAGGTTAAATCTTCGATCTTTGGACTTACAGTCCAAGTAAGCTTGATATTTATTCAGATTAACGTCGGCATTTTGGTAGGCGATTTCGGCGCATTCTTCCAACCCCTGGCGGAGTTCGATTAGGTACGAGTACGATGATTTTACCTCCTGATCTAATTTTTGCTTAGTGAAAAGTTCTTTGAGAATGCTTAAGGGGCCTCGAACGTTCCTACCGTAAAGTAACTCAAATGTCGCGAACCCCAGCGTGCGATGTGGTATCTCTCTGTACGCAAAAAGAGCTACTGGCAAATAACGATGCTATTTTCTTGGCTAATCGGGGCAAATCTTCTGCAAAATGGCCTCAAGATTCCCATTTAGCCTCTCGCACATACCATTTCCGGCAAGGTGAAATGGGGGTGGCAAATAGAGGCTTAACCATGAGTAATTTTCCTACCTGCTCCATCAAATAGAAGGTCAATTGACGGCCTCGGTCAGACAATATTTCCTTCAGTAATCCAACGCGGGAAAAGATGGAGATAAGGGATTAGGCACACGAAATGCTGTCGATCTTCTTGAGGGGAACAGCCTCGGGGAACCTGGTGGCAAAATCGACCAGAGTGAGGACATAACTATGGCCTTCACTAGATAGCGGGTGGATTGGTCCAACCAAGCCGATTGCCACTCTGGAGGAGGGTTCTGAGATTACGGCACCCTTCTGCAAGGGGGGGTGGCTTAACTCTCCCCTTAATGGCAGTTTTCTGGCATATGTCGCATGATTGACAATAGAGAAGAATTTCCTCCGACGCTCCGGGCCAATAAAAGTACTTAAAAATTCGTTGGGAAGTCTTTGTGTCACTGAAGTGACCCCAAAAAAGGCTGTCATGTGCTTCCAAATCTTGCTTCGCTTGTGAGCGGGTGGTCACGGGTTGAGCCACCGGGTTGAAGAAACTTTGAGACTCTGCTCAATCAGAACGGAACAAAACTTGATGTGGGCTGCCACTACTTCGGTCCAGCCACTGAAGTAGGCTTAGTCTACATGGCACTTAGCGATGGGGAACCGATTAATGCGTCTCAGGTAATCATGCACGATAGCAAACCGATCGTGATCCAGAGCTACCGGTGAGAGTAGCCTATCTGAGACCACGATACACGTGAAACCAATATCTTGGACTAGGGTGAAGATACGGCAGCCGTTTACCGCACTAGTCTCGTAGTGAAGGCCCCCAGTGTTGCTTTTGTTGACCAAAAAGTTCACCTGGTGGGCGGCGGGACCTGGTTCGTTCGAAGAAAGAAGAGTTTCCGGTTTAGACGTGGTCTGAGAAAGGGTGGCACTCACCTGGTGCACATGGTGGGAATAGTTATTCTTCAAGTGAGATATTTTAAGGCAATTTGTTCTCACATGACCCTCGATTCAGCAGGAATAACACAATAGTCCTCCTGGGGAAGGCTGACTGAAGGGGATTACAGGAAAAGGCTGGACTTTTCGTTTGACGGGTGTTAGAAAAGGCTTCTGCTTGGAATGGCCTGTTATCTTGACAAAAATTTCCTTGTTGTGAGGACCGAATTTTTGCTTATTTACCTTTGAATTTGGAGGAGATGGTTCTACTTTCTTCTGTTTTATGAGGCAGCAATTGTGGCTTGCTGCATAGATGTCAGCCTCTGGTATGCACTTCTTGAAGCTACTGCATCTTCTGTCCTTGACGAGCGATCTGATTTCTGATGGAAGTGATGCCCAAAAGTTGGTCCTTAGGAATAAAATCGATCATAGCATTGTAGTCATGGGATACTTTTGATACGTCAAGCCAGAAATTAATGTGCAGTTGTAATGTGTACCCGAACTATCTGAAAGTTGGATTGGGCTGAATTCTGCACTGCCTAAACATCACACAATAAAAGTTTGGGGTCATATTATAGGTGGCAGGTAGCTCAGCCTTCAACGATGAATAATCAATTGTTGCTTTTGTGGGTAGGGAAATGAAAATATCCCTCATGTGGGTGTTCATTAGGGGCAACAATTTAACTACGCCGTTTGAGTGTATTTCCCAGTGATTTACTTCGAATATCTTCTCGAAGTGAGTTAAATATGAAGCGAAGTCTTCCCCTTCTTTGAAGACAGGCAGTTTGACAGATGCTGGTTGCTGGATTCCGGTCCCCAAATTGATGGATAGGGTTTCGTTTCTCGTCCTTGTCATCTCTAATTCGTGCAAACGAATTATCTCCCTTTCTTCTCGTTCTTCTCTTACTCTTCTTTCCTCTCTCGCTGCTCTCTCTTTATCCTGGATATAGGACATTAAGTCATTCCCACTGAGACCCAGAGATTCTCCTTGTGCCTTAAAAATTTCGAACGAAGACATGATCTCTCACCAAAAGGTCGCGTACCCTCACTTATTCTGATTTATAGTCTTACGACCTTCAAAACTAAAATAATTCCCGGAGTAACCATGAGAGGATCTTGGTATAGCCACATACCTTAGCAGAACATAGAACCCAGCGTAGCATAGAGTAGTATTGTCTAGCATAGCATAGCCTGAACTTGCCTAGAATAGCATAACATAGTATAGTATAACTTACTCTGTATTAGCCTAGTATATCGAAGCCAAGCCAAACATAGGATAGCCTAGCTGTTCTGGGCCTAACCTAGCCTAGCTTAGTATAATCTAGCTAGCCTAGTATAATCTACTTTATCCTACCGTAACTTAGTTTAGCCATCCTACCGTATCCTAGTCTAGCTTAGTAGACCCTAGTCTAACCTATCATATTATAGCCTAGTATAGCCTTGCCTAGCGCAGCATTGCCTAGTGTAGCCAAGCCTAACGAGGTATGGCTTAGCAAGGCAAGCCAGAACCTAGCTTAGCGTCGCCTAGCCTAGTATCGTCAAGCTAGAATAAGCTACTATAGCCTAGCCAATACATCCTTGCATACGATAGCCTAGCATAGCATACTATAGACTAGCATGGTATAGCCTATCCTAGCATAACCACACCAACATAATATAGCTATGTGTATCATATTATAGCCTAGCCTAGTGTAGCATACCATACCCTAGACTAGAATAACCTTGCATAGCTTAGCCAATTATAGCCTTGGTTAGATAGCCTATCGTACCGTAACATAGTATTAACTAGCATAGCATGGCCCTCTCTACCCTATTATAATTTAGCCTACACTAGTATAGCATAGTATAGTCCTATCTAGCCTAGTATAGATTAGCATAGCTTAGCCTAGTATAACCTATCTTAGCATTAACTATCCTAGACAAGTATAGCCTATACTATCCTATTATACCCTAGTCAAGCATAGTTTAGTAATGTCTAGCCTAAAATACTAAATGATATCCTAGCATACTATTTTATAACCTAAATTAGCATAGTATATCTTACCCAGGTACATTATCTCTTAGCAGAGCTTAGAATAGTATAACGTATTCTAGGCTTGCTTAGCAAAGTATAACATAATATAGCCTAGTCTAGTCTAGCAGAGTATCGGCCGAATAGCTAGGATGTTATTACCAAAACAAAATAATTCCTGGGCTAACCTTGAGAGGACTTTGGCAATTATTGCATTCGAAAGAAAATGTAAAACAACATAAGATTTTCCCATTTCGTTAGAATCGGCCGAATAGTTATAATGTTATTACAAAAGTAATAAAAGCAAACGGACACGACCGACATAGTGAGATGTAGAGTCACTCGCGACTAGACTCGCACGCGACTAAAAATTAACGCACACACGAAAAGAGGATGCAGCGGGTTTGTCGAACCCGAATTAACCGTGTTTCATTTAACACACTTATGACCACTGACGGAAGTACCAATGGGTTTTACGTGACCCAGTAGTAAAAAAACAAAACAAAAAAAAACAAAGTCTGCTGACCAAAAGGTCGCGGGCTCTCATTTATTCTGATTTATGACCTTGCAACCTTCAAAACTTTCAATAATTTCAGGGCTAACCTTCGGAGGACCTTGGCAATTATATAATTCGAAAGAGAATGAAAACCACAAAAGGGTTTCAAATTTCGTTAGAATCGGCCGAACCGACATAGTGAGATGTAGAGTCGGCCGCGACTAAAAACAAATTTAAAAACAATTCGCTTAATTCCTACGATGCGAATTCTGTGATTGAGGCGAACAAGCCTTGACGACTACCTCTAAGTACACCAAACAAAACCGACCAAATACAATATCTCGGAATCTTTCAAATGGCAGAGTATACGAGGCCGAAAGAAGGGGTATAATATTCCGTTTGGGAAAACTAGTGATGCACAGTCACAATAATCCCAAAGTAATTAACTTCAAATATTCACCGGGATTGTGTATCTAAATTTGAAAACAGTTTAGCAAGAAAATTATGGTTCCTTAATATTCAGAACCACAATCTTAAAAGCCTTTAAATAAAAACCTTTAGACGACCCTTAAAAACATGACACCAGTGTAATTATATATATATATATATATATATATATATATATATATATATATATATATATATATATATATTATTATTATTATGTCGTAGGTCAGGTAAGCTCACTGATATTCGCTTGCCCTCCCAAGACGCGAGGGAAGTCCCTTTTCAGTACAGAGGATATTCGAGTGCGTTTTCTACAGTTGGCTGACTAAGAAAATAGATCAATGGCTTTTTATGTGGTTCTTGGATTTAAACAAGAGAAACAAACATAATCTTTACTATTATACACACAAGTAGCAGAAATTAACAATAATTTGTACACTATGGGACAACTAATCGTTCAGCAAAGGGAAATTAATTTACAATGAATGCTTGGGCACGAAGCATTCATTGTAGCACAATATTTACCCGAAAGCAAACCGGATTTTATTTTTGATTTTGTTTTCATTTTAAGAGCTCATCTAGCGACTGCCAACTTGGGAATAAGACGCCGTATTTACCACTGCCTTGTACTAGGCTACTTTAAAATAACATGCAAAAAAACAATAAAAAAAGCAAGAATACAAGAGCCAGGAAGTAAGCTCCAGGGTCGTGGGGAGGTTCCCCGGCGCGGAAACGTGCGACCTACAAAAATAACAAAAAAAAAACCCACAAAAACAACTGGTCAAATAAATGGTAGAATGCCAGCCTCTCCCAAAAAGCCAGTAAGTCCACCAGTCAATTTTCACGAACTAGCCCCGAGTACAAGGGACAGGCGGTAGCGACCCCGCCCATCCCGGTACCGGGATGGGAAACGGCCGCGAAGATCGACAAAACTGCGACATTCAATAAGAATGTGCCGAACAGTCTGTGAGGCAACGCAGTCTTCTCGGTAGGGTGCAGGCGAGCATTCAATCAAATGGCGGTGCGTCAGACGAGTGTGTCCAATTCGGGGACGAAAGAAAGCAACCTGAAGCCCTCGCGGCAAGGTGGGTAGGTCCATGGGAACAGTCGCGGCGCAATGGCACACAACTTTAGGTTCCCTTCTACCGTCTCCTATCTTCTTTGCTAAGCAGCACGGAGAGCTGCCTGTATTCCTGCCATGTATTAGATGTGAGGAAGAGCGAAACGCTGTTCCGATCACCCAGGACCTGCGGTCTCTTTGGCGCCCTCATCGGCGCGCTCATTCCCCTCAAATCCAACATGTCCAGAAACCAATCAAAAGATAATGTCGACATCCGCACGGCTTGCTAAAACCGTGGCGTCACGGATATCGCAAACCAGGGGATGCGGAGATTCCAATGCCCCGATCAAACTCAGGGCGCTTTGTGAGTCGCTATAAATCACAATCCGGTCTCCGAACAGGGCACGTTGCGTAATCTTCCCTAGAGAGTGGTGTATTGCCACCAGCTCGGCCGTGAAGACAGAGGCAGCACCTGGCAGAGCTCCGCTGACTTCAAACAGAGGGGATACAGAGTGAAAGCTGACCCCCTCTTGGAACTTGGAGCCATCCGTATACACTGGCACGGTTCCAGCCTGACTCGAGGTGTGCTCCCAAAAATGTCGAACGCAATACTCCCAGCGCTGTAGAAGCTTTCGGAGCAGTTGTGTGGCGACAAATAGCCAAAGGTGATACCCTCTAGGGTAGAGTCCTGAGCAGAACCAAGAGCACCACCTGCCCGAGAGCCAGCTCTTAAAGGAGTTTCTTAGACCTAGACCCAAAGGGCTTAGGGTATGACTGGCGTCTCTCGGCGGCATAGGCACCGTGGAAATCAGCTGCGGATGCAGTGGTCACTGTTAGCGAATTAGGGAGGCGCCAGGGCTTGCGCGTACAGGTGAATAAATGATGCATTGTGCACAGCATAGAGAGAGTGACATCTTCCAGGCATCGACAAGTAGGCGCTCAATGGTGGAAGTGCGGAAAGCTGGTGTGGTGGATAGAGTCCACCTTCCACAATACACGCTCGGCTGCGGATGCATAAAACTCGCATTCATATTCGATCTTCGAATGAACAAAGGGTCAATAAAAAAGTAAGGCAATAGCCCTATCAGCGACTTAAGCACTGAACATCACGGAACAAAGAATATCTATGGCGCGGGTACAAGCGACCATAAGGCTGGGAATATGAGCCTCCCAAGTGAGGCTTCGGTCAAATACAAGACCAAGGAAACGGTGCGATTCCACCAGATCCAGGCGCACCTCATTAAGAAACAATCTGGGTCAGGGTGGAGCGTGGATGGCGGCAGAAGTACACCACTTTAGTCTTGGCCAAAGAAAACCGAAGCCTGTGCGCTTCGGCATAGCGAGAGACGCGGTTCAATGCCTGTTGGAGTCGACGCTCCAGAGTTGGCATCTGAGCAACGCCAAAAAAGATCGAAAGGTCGTCCACGTAGAGCGTAGCGAGAACATCTTCCGGCAGCACTGAGGGGATAGCGTTGATGCTCAGGGCAAAGAGTATGACCCTGAGGACTCTTCCCTGCGGGAGAACCTTTTTCTGTTCTGTTTGGGCAGAGAGAGCTACCCCCACCCGGACGTGGAATCGACAATCTCGCAAAAATTCAGATATAAAGATTGGGAGGCGGCCCCTCGTCCCCATCGTGTGGAAAGTCTACATGATACCGCACTGTGCAGAAGACAGATGGCATCCGCTGTCCAGAAAAAAAGGCTCATCTAACATTTTCCAATTGCTCCATCAACTTGCACACGCAAGAGGTTAGAGAGATTGGGCGGAAACCTGACGGGGTAGTGTGATCTGTCGCTGGTTTGCGAAAGGCGAGCACAGTAGCAATTCTTCAGGAATCTGGGAGGATAACGTCTACCCAAATGCTGTTGAACAAATTACGAGAAAGGCAATTCCTTGCTAACCGAGGTATCGAAGAATGTCATACGGGACATCGACTGGACCAAGGCCGGTGACCACGCACGAAGCGAGAGCGGAACGCAACCACCAGTGGAGCCGTCGGCGTGCAAAACGGCCATAAATTATAGGAATAGTTTTTAGTTAAGCCCACAGCGATGAGGTTGCCGGAGAAGAACTCAGCGGCCTCGTCTACCAACCGAAACTCCTCGACTGAGACTGAGAAATCAGTTATTTCCTGAAATACAAACTACTGCGCCCACGTCAAGCACCACCAGGACGAGCTCTCAGGTGCCAGCGGCCCAGAAAGTGATATTTGAATATAAAAGTGATCACTACCATGGACGTCATTGACCACCCCCACCCAAAATCAGGCTGTGCATCCGGAGAGCACAAAGATTAATCAAGACAGGAAAGTTAACAGGTCTCGGGCAGTGATGCGGTAACTTATCCACATTTTGGACACCTATCTCCAGCTTGTCAATCGGGTCGGCAAGGACTTGCCCCCTGAGATAAATTGAGTAGTCTCCCCGGAAAGATATCTACCGTTCAGATCTTCAAGCAAGAGAAATGGCCTCGTCAAACGTTCTACGACGTGGCGCAAGTCCCCCTCTTCCAAGTGGTCTGACGGTAGAATGTACGCGGAATCAATAGTATGCCTCTTATACAGGTGCAGCTCCACAGCCACTGCCTGAAAGGAGGTATATAAAGCCAAGAGAAGAACAGAAACACCATGCCGGGTGTAAATCACCCAGCAACCTGCCCGGACACCTGCTGAGTTGGCAGGGGCCACGCGCCGAGCATGGTCTCCTGCAAAAAGATAGCTAACGGGGAATATGTGGAGACGAGCCTCCGCAGCTCCTCCCAGTTGGCCCAGAGTGCACGGCCATTCCATTGAAGGAGTATGCCGTCCAGGCCTAGCTCGGAGGAGATGCGGGGCCCTCTTCGAAGAGAAGCCCCTAACAGGAATGGCCGAACGCTTTCCGGACAATGCACTGAAGGCACTATCGCCTTTGGGGGAGGTTGTGCTCGCCATGTAATTCTTTTCCTCCCTTCGCCTCGAAACCTTAGGGAAGCGGGACGTGTTCGCAGGCGGGAGTCCCCTCTTTTGTAGGATCCATCGTCTCCGACCCACCCAGCATACCAATGGTTGTGGGCAAGGAGCCGAAAATCCTTTAGTGTTGTCCACCTTTCGGGGGAGAGCTTTAGGAACCAGGGAAGATTCCCTTACGACCCTCATCAGCGGTGTTCGCTCTGTGAGTCTAACGACTGGGTGGTGGCGCGCGCGGCCGTTTTCCCTTAAGGTAAACTCACGGTGGCGGAAAAGAGGGAAGTCCTGGTTTTAGCCGGGGCCTGGTGTGAACCCTTGTTCCGCCAGCTATACCATGGGAGCGCCCGGGTTGTGTATAACCCGTAGTAGGGTTCCGAATGGGCGCGGAAACCACCTTGCTCGTAGGCATTTGGGACCAGGAACAGAGGGTGTTTTTCTTAACATTGACATATAGGACGTCCCAGGCAGCGTCGGGCTGACAGGACCAAGGTCTTAGCCTCGCGAAATGAAACACGATCCTGGGCCTGAAAAGCCAAGATTTCCTTTCAAAAGAGATACACACCACATTGCTTCGAAGAAGTGGGATGCGGTTTTCCGCAATTAACACACTTAGCCACACACGATTTGGACTTATCGTATGCGGCCTTGGAGTAACTTACACAGACTTCGGGGAACCCCAAATATGCCTGTCTATTTTAGAGCGATTAGGGTTGTGAAAACGGTGATACCAGTAGTTGCTTGTCACAGTCGAACGTGACGAAGAGTGAGGGAGTTGGTCTCGAGGCCCTTCCCTGTTTTATCAACACACGTTAGACCTTGTCATCTATGTAGCCCACGAGTTCCCTCACATAAACTATTTGTTTCACAAAGTTCATTCTAAAGTGCGGCGTTACACTCACAGGCGTGCCATCAAGTGTACTAAGGGCAGTAATCATGGCTGCCTCGGAGGGATTCGACGCATTCGCCAAAAGGCTCCCATCCGAGAAATGGGTCACTTTCGGCTCTCTACCAATCACACTAGCTAGAGCTCTTCGCTGATTGATCATGTTGCCCATAGCCAACACGTGCCATCATGCAAGCGAATAACAAGGAAGCGTTTGAAGCCAGCGGGCTCGAAAACGCCAGGTTTTATCTGAATGAGGGGCCCCAATGTAATCGAGGTTCCGCTCTGCGCAGTTCTGGTCTTCGTCCGGGACTTCCCACCCAGCGTACCAACGGGCCTGGATGTGTCGATCTCGACTCGGTCGCTAACCAAAGTGGCAGTAAAGCCGTCCGTCCCCGTGGTTCTCGCGGAGAGAGAGGAGCCCTGAATCTTCATCTTTTTCTTTTTTTATGAGAGGAGGGCGAGGAATGAACCAGATTATCTCCTCAGCCGGTAAGAGCCGGTAGGAGCCGATAGGAGCCGATAGGAGCCGATAGGAGCCGGTAGGAGCCGATAGGAGCCGCTAGGACAGATGGACTGGCCTCAGCAAAATCCGTTTCTGAAATGAAGAAGATCCTGCCTGTTATAGAAGCACCAGAAGGGGAAGGAGATACCTCCACTCCTTTTGAGTCCCCGGAGACCTGAGACGTCTGAGGAGGAGCTCGCATAGGGGCGGACGCTTTGTGTTTGGCCTCGAGCCAGGGTTGGCCCCGATGGAAAATCCTACCTTTTGGTGCTGGGTCACCTCAGGGATCATTTCCATCTGAGGGAAGGCCCCCATGTGTCTACTCCTCCCCTCCCCCGAGACATCACGGATCCCATTCGAAAAGCCTTCTCCTTGGGCCGGCGAACGTGCATCCATCTGGGAAGAGAGGTAGGCACGTATAGTGACCCCATGTAAGCTCGATAGGCGCTGCCGCAAGACTATAGAGGGCACGGGCCGATGGGCCCTGCCATCCTTCGACCCCCTAAGGGGGTTGGCCCTATCGAGCCGGTCCCAGCAGGAGTGGTTAGTATTCGGCAGTCTGCGTACTTTCTTGGAAGTCTACTGGAAAAGTAAAGGGGGGACTGCTGCTAGTAAGATGTAGTCACCCAAGGGCGACTCAAAAGAATGTGGTGATGGGGAGTCCCTTGCACCTGTAGGCATGGGAGAGAAATAAGCCTCCTTTCCGCTCAGAGAAGTTAGGAGGGTCCCATGAGATAGTTCAGCGGAGGGGGGTGACTTTTTTCTTACTGTGGAGCTTCCTGAGGGCGGCTTCGTCGGTGGTGAATGTAAAGTGAATAGAGGTTTTTGTTCTTAAATTTTCCATCATTGGGCATGGTAACCCAATTAGTGACACGGGATGCAAACGCTAATCACCCCACGCAGTAGCCCGCTCTTAAAAGGGTGAACCGGGGGCCGGCAAAATCAGCTGCCGCCATTTAGGACCACACCTTTCAGCCCCGTGGCCAGGCAGCCCTTCGGCATGGCGGCTCCACCTTGGTCTGGGCGTAAAATCGATAGAGGTTGAAAGGAGAAAGAAATGGGATGTGAAAAAGGTGATACTGGGAATGAAGCAGGTGTTAAAAACCCACCACAAAGACTTAAGCTCAGAAGTGAGGTGACGCTGTCCTTTTCCCCCCTCAGCCCCGATCCGGGATAGTTGGATAAGAGGAAGCTGGTTGGCGTCTCCTTTGTGAAATTAGGGGCCGGCCAGAGAAAGCTGTGTGAGAGGTTGTAGGAAGAGTGAGGAAGTAGGGTAAAAACGAAGGCTGTCAAAAAGAAGGAAAGGCTAAGCTGGGGCCGGACGGACCGCTTAGTCTCGTCAGCACGGCGGCCAGGAAAGCAAATCGCTGCGCCTCTTACGAGGGGGGTGGGGAGATTACGAGATATCAATGAAGAACATAAACCAAATTAGGTATTAATTGGGCATTCAAATGCGCTCCCCATCCCGTGGTGGTTGGGACACGAAACCTTTATACTCTAGGAGGCTGGACAGGGGAACGTGCGCAACATGGTATCCTAAAGAACAGACAGCTAAAGGAAAACGAAAGGAAATAAGTTTAAGCAGCTCCTTTCCGTTAACCATGAGTCAATGGTAATTCCACTAATCTATAGTGCTGCCAAGGCCACTTTGAGGAAACGAAACTCACGACTCTCCGTAGGTTATTCCGAGAGAATTTCGGAGGCTCCTTTGGCGCTGTTACCTTCGAATTCTTAGTAAAGTGGTTTTGCTCGGCAGGCGAGCCTTCTAATTCTACATCCTCGAATCCTCCGGCTTGCGGAACGCTTAAGGGGTCGGGGCTTCTTCGTTTTTGGATGGGAGCCAGCCATTTTATGCATCCTGTCCAGATTTGTGGAGGGGAGAAAGAACCGAGACTCCTATATTGCTATCTTTGAGCGGCGGCTTTGTTTCCTCCGAGTCAAGCGACTTAACTCAGAGGTGTGTCTGTTTGGGTTTTTTTTAGCGATGTGATCACGCGAGGAAAGGTAGAGAGGGTGATCCAGTATGGGCCTAAACAGGGCTCGAAGATGTTTTGCTGTCAGCCGGAAGAGGATGGCACCTGGGGCAGATAAAACGTCTTAAAGGGTTTCCTAAGGGTGCAGAAGCTACTCCGATCGTAGGTTTGAAAGGCAAGGAGCTAAGATTGCTTTATACAATTGAGAGGCGTATGAATTGCCTTTTTCGAATATATTCGAATCGCAATGCTTAGAGCCCTGTTTCCCAACCCTGGGGTAAATTAGCCCAGTGTGATAAGTGACCCATATTTGGGGGGTAATGGATGTTCAATGTGAGAACAGGTAGCCTGACCAAATCAATCAGTTCAACTCTCACCAAACTATTTTAACCGTTATCAGAGAATGAACAAAGAAGTAGAATTTGAACCTATGTCATAAAGCGCTCTTCGCTAAAATGACCACGACGCTCATCGCCAGAGCTACCATTCTAAACCCCATAAAAGGTTGATTCATGAAGCCTTTTGAATAACGAAGTGTAGTTTTTTTATTCAGTGTTTGGGATAGGCATTAAATAGATTTCTCATATAACGCCTCTGATCAATTTACACAAATAAGTTTGACCCTCCTTCGCAGGTATACAATAATTTCTCGCATGGCGGAAGGTGTGTCAATGCTAGCGCTAAGGTAACAACATGATTACCTACAGGCGGTAGCGGTAACAGCTAGTTCGCATCGATTCGGGGAGCTTGTTCCGATCAAAGGTCACAATGAGCATGTAAGGGTTGGTCTTGAGACCCTCCAACTTTCCTCATCACACGTGCAAACGAAGAATTTCCATGGCGCAGGTACAAGAAACCCTGAGGCTGTGAACATGAGCTTCCCAGGTGAGGCGTCAGTCGAAAAAGACCAAGGAAACGGTCCAAATCCGCCACTTACAGACGAATCCCAATTAGGAACAAGTCCGGGTTGTGGTGGAGCCGTGGTTGGCGGCAGAAGTGCACGACCATAGTCTTGGCCGAGGAAAACCGAAAGCTGTGGGCGGTTAAATCACATATTGAAGCCGACTTTCCAGAATTGGTATCTGAGCCTCACCAAAAGATATCTATCGATAGCTCGTCCACGTAGAACGTAGCTAGAAAATCTTCCGGCACCACCGAGGTGATACTGTTTATGTTCAGGGCAAGGCAAAGAGTGTGACACTGAAGACAGTCCTCTGGCAAGATGCCCTCTTCCTGCTCAATTGGGCCAGAGAAGCTCCCCCGCACGTGGAATCGCTGATCTCGCAAAAACTCAGAGATAAAGATTGGGAGGCGTCCTATCGCCCCCATTGTGTGGAGAGTCTCCATGATAACGTATCGCCATGAGAAAGCGGATCGCGACACATTCAATGTAAACATGTCATAAAAAGGTTCTCTTCCTCTGCAGGTAAAATCCAGACGGCTGCCTTCAGGAATATCACCACGTAGATTGAATGTTGTTCGATCAATATCCCGGCTAGTAAACGAGGAGAAAGCGGTCGCCAGAGACTAAGCCGCGAAACCTGGGTACGCGGTGCGGTACCATTCTCATGGAGAACGGGAGGGGACTAATACGAAAACTTTCCCCGAATCTTTTTGAGTTACTTCCACAACTCTGTCTTCCCGTTAAGTGAATACACTTATGCCCACCATGAAGAGCGACGGGCGTGCTTGGAAACGTGCTGGATACAAGCCCTAGTTTGACGAAATTCACCGAAGGTGAAATCGTTTGGGCGGCGCTTATAGAGCATGTAGACATAACGCTTTGTGTTTGAGGGCCGTCTCACACTCGGCTGACCACCAAAGAAGCGATCCACATAACGTTCTAGCAATAGTAGGTAGGCTCAAGGCAATGTCGCTGGTGGAGAAGAACTCAACAGCCTTATTCACTGACCTAAATAAACTCCTCAACTGGGTCAGAAAAATCAGTTATTTCCTGAAATCTGAACCAGCGCGCCCGCGCCAAACAACACCTGCGAAAAGATAGGGAACTTTCACGCGGAGCGGTCCAGAGAGTGATAGTTTATGTGGAAAGTGATCACTATCATGAAGGTCATAGAGAACCTCCACCCAAAATCAGGATGTCGATCAGGAGAGCACAGGGATAGATCAAGACAAGATAATGAAGCGTTTCTCATCCGCATTTGGGACACCTATCGCCGGTTGGTGGATCATGTCAGCTAGGAACTGACCCCTGGGATTGATCGACTAGTCTTCCCAGAGAGTGTCTACTGTTAAAATCTCCGAAAAAGAGAAAATGCCTCGGCATGTGCCAAGACGCGGCGAAAGTCCTCCGCGTCAAGTCACCTAACTGTGGAATGTACGCAGAAATAACAGTATAACTCTTACCCAGGTGCAGCTGCAGGTTAACTGCCTGAAAGAAGTTTTATAGAGCAAGGAGAAGAACAGAGACATCATGCCGGTTGTAAATGGCAAATTCTCCTGCCCGTTTCCCATCCCAGAGTGGTTAGGTCACAAAACCTTTATACCCCTGAAGGGTGGGCAGAGCGCACGCGCCCAGCATGGTCTCCTGCAAAAAGATAACTAAGGGAATACGGGAGGAGGCGAGTCTCAGCAGCTCCTCCCAGTTGGCCCATAGTCCACGGAAAATCCAATGAAGGAATATGCCCTGCATGGCCAAGCTCAGAGGAGATGCGGGGGCCCTCTTCGAAGAAAAACCCATCACGAGTTTGGTCGTACGCTGCTCGTAGGCAGAACTCCGGGCGCTGTTGACGGAACAGTGCGCTGAAGGTGCTGTCTCCTTCGATGACTTATCAGGGGAGGTTGGGCTCGCCATGCGAGGCTTTTCCTCCATCCGCTCGAAACATTCGGGGGCAGGGGTACCTGCTTTGGAGGATCCACCGTCCCGAAGCAACCCAGCTCCTTAGGGTGGGGGCGTTGGAGGCGAAGCTCTTTTGGTGTTGTCCTCCTTTCCGGGGAACACTTGCTTCGACCTTGACCGCTCCATGGTCGGACAGCTCTAAGTGGATGTCACACTCACCGCCGTGCCATTAAATGTCCAAAGGGCACTAATCATGCCCACCTCTGAGGGATACGGCGCATCGCCAGAAGGCTCGCGACCGAGAAACGGGTTACCTTCTGCTCTTTACCAATCAGGCTAGTTAATGTTCTCCTCTGATGGAACATGTTACACTTGGCTAACATGCTGCCCTCTTTAGACCGAATAACCAAAATGGATTTGAAGCCAGCTGGCTCGAATACACCAGGTAGTCTCTAAATGAGAGGCCCCAACGTAATCGAGGCTCCGCTCGGTGCACTTGCAACCTTCGTCTTGGTCTGCTCACTCCACATCCCGTGGAGCATCGGGGCTCGACGTGCGGATCTTGGCTTTGTCGCTTGCCGAAACGTCAGCGGACCTGTGCGTTTCCGAAGCTCCCGCGGAGGGAGAGGAACCCTTAGTCTTCATATTATTTTTCTTATTTCTTTTCATTTTAGGAAAGGAGGGTGGGGAATGAACCCGCTTCTCTACACCATCAGAATTAGGACTTAGGCCAGATGGACTGGCCTCAGCAAGATCCTTCTCTGAAATGGAGAAGGTCTTGGCTGTCAAATGGTTACCAAACGGGAAGCGAGGTCCCTCCTATCCCTGTGACTCCTCCGCGGCCCTAGTCGTCTGAGGCGAAGCTTACACAGGCGGGGGCTCAGGATCGGTGCTTGGCACTGAGCCTGGGTTCCACCTCTTGGAAAATCCTGCCGTTTGAGTCTAGCTCACCTCCGGGACCATGTCCAGCTCAGGGGGCTTCCATGTGTACATCCCCCAAAGAAATCACGGATCCCATTCGAGGTACCCTTTGTCTTGTTTATAGCTAACGAGTTGGCATCCATCGGGCAAGTGAGGTGGGCAGGCACGCAGGCCCCATGTAGTCTGGAAATACAGGCCTGCAGGATTGTAAGGGGCACGGACCGGCGGGCCCTGCTAACCTTTTTCCCCGTAAAGGGGCTAGCCCAATCGAGCCAATTTGGGTGGAGTGCCTGCTCTCTTACGAAAATAAAGGAGGGACATTCGCTAGGAACAAGGTGGAGTTTCCCAAGCGTGCCTCCAGACAAAGGGGTGAGGGGGGAGTCCACCGCACCCGTAAGGCCTAGGAAAGGAGTAAGCCTCCTCTTCGGTACAATATGGTTGGAAGGGTCCCTTAGAAAACACAGGGGGTAAACTTCCTGTTCTACTTTGGAGTTGGCTGAGAGCCGCACCGACGATGGTTAGGCGGGAGGGGGCAAAGGTGGAGTTGGGATTCTCCATGGCCATAAGCGAGATTTCACCACCCCTGCCTGTGATGGCAAAAATTGACCCCAACAAGGAAACGGCACTACTGGGCGCCTTTGATTGGCCCCGCCCGTTATCACTGGGTAGGGTGGTATTCGCCTTCTCCGCTACCCCATAGGAAAATCCGGACCAAATCCTACACGAGGCGTGGTAGGCAGGTCGGGAAGACGGATCCAGCTTGGTGACCGGCTTCTGAGCGGTTAGGGTCACCACGCCAAACATCTTAGAGAAAAGGTGTTTGTAAAGGGACGACGGAAGGGCAGAGGCAAGAGGAGCAAGAGTTGGTCCAGAAGACAGAGATTAGGGGTTAGCGAAGGAAGGAAGAGAGGCTAAGATGGGGCTGGACGGGGCGTTGCAGTGAAATGCCTAAGTTAGTGAGTTTATATAGAGTTTTGTAAAGCTAGTGGTGAAGTAAGGGAAGTGAAGATATATGCAAGGGAAAGAGTAAAGTAAGCACTGCGATAAAGTTATTTGTAAAGGTATGGAATGTATTGAACCAACAAATACTTAATGTCCCATAGGGGCACGCAATTCTTCTTAATCCTCCTACGTTCCACATCGAAGGCATAAATGTAAATACAAAGAACCCAAACAATCAATATGGTATTTTATGAATCTAGGATTCTTAAAACACCTCTGTATTATATCGCCCTAAAGGGAGGGTCAGAAATTAAGGCAATAAGAAATGCTTATTAGGCTATATCTACATAAAATTTGTTTTACATGACCTCAGAAATATTTTCTATATCTATATAAAAACATTTATTTTAAGGCTAATTTTGATATTTTGATTATAATTTCCATACTGGCGTCGCAATCAATAAAACTTGAATTTATGCATAAATGCAGAGATGGGCAAACTGCGGCCCGCGAAGGTTTTTCATGTTGGCCATTTTTCATTTGGGAATTCGACAAAATATTTAAAATTAATTATTGAACATTTTGCCCAAATCTCATCTCATTAATTTTCCTTTAGTTGCTAGATTCTTAAATCAGTCATTTTTAAATATACTTCATTCGTAGATAAAATATTATTTAAACAAGGTCTGGTGACCAAAGTCGCGTGCTCTAAGTTATTCTGACATATGACCTTAGTACCTTCAAAACCTTCAATAATTCCCGGACTAACTAACCATGGGGGGACATTGGCAATTATATCATTCGAAAGAGAATGTAAAATAAGATAAGGGTTTCAAATTACGTTCGAATAGGCCGAATAGTTACAATGTTACCCTCATCTACACGCTCTCTTTAGCTCGCAGAAGTTAAGCTATGTTGATTGTGGTTAGTACTTGGATGAGAGACGCCTGGGCCCTGGGTAATGATCACATGATGTAGAATTTTAAATCCTGGTTCGGATTCCACGTTAAGCTGTAGGGCTCGACTCTGATAAAGTCTGGAAACAGTTTAAAAGGGGTGCCAAAACTATGCCAAAAAATTACCCTTAGTTACTAATGTGTAATTATATCTATGATTATGTCGTATATGCAAACAAATACTCATAGATAATTGCAATTAACTTTGCCTCTAACCTATGAAGTGAGGTCGGCAAAGCTCTATAGAACCTCTAATATGGTCCGCTGCTCTAAATTATTGCCCATCAGTTCATTAATGGTTTTAAGTGTATTTGATTGTACTAAAAAATTAAATAAAAGGTATAAAAATCCCTCAAACTCACATTTTTGGTTCCTTCTTTTGTCATTACTTAAAATGAAACTCCGCCAGCATCTCATCAGCCCAGCCTTACTCGCAGGAGAGACACCTGCAAAAAAAAAACGATACTTAAGCACCAATAAGGAGACATGAATAGGAAAACGCCATTGTAATATGCTTAGAACAGATTCTCAACCGGCACGTCAGACTTTCAAAGTGGGATTAGGAATTAGAGAGTGAATATTTCGTGAATTAAGTGATGGGAGGAGATTCATTAAATGAATTAAGTGAGGGGGAGGGGATTCATTTAAAGGAACAAATATATAAGATTTTAAGTTTACAAGTGACTATAGAGTCTCATAGTTTTTCCATTATTTTACTGTTATTTTCCTAGTTACACATATTCGTATGCAGTTTTTTCCTCAATTATATACATTCATTACGTTTACTACCTTATTAACCATCTTATTTGAAATTATTTATAGAATGGCTATAGATTCCTTTGAGTTTTTAGATAAAAAACACATTTTCAGCCTTTAACCACTTACTGAGATGTTCAAAATTTCACCTCAATCGGTCCATGAGTGTAGCCACCTATAGCGAGACGAGCCACATATATATATATATATATATATATATATATATATATATATATATATATATATATATATATATATATATATATATTTATATATATATATATATATATATATATATATATATATATATATATATATATATATATTGTCGTAGAATGGACTCTCGACGATATACCATATATAACTATTCGTTGAGGGAACTTATTTAATTATCTTAGAGTGCGTGGATGTCTGGCTGGCCGATATTATGTATCTTCGATATGCTTAAGAAGTGGAACTGAGCTCAAGGATAATAATATTGCTATCATTAATAAAATAGAGTTTTATTAATAAAAACTATCAACAACACACAAAACGGAAAATATTGACATAAACAGAGAATTGGAAAGGGTCGTGGGAAATCGAGCTAAAGGTAAAACAAATATAAATTAAAGGGATGAGATGGTTCGCTAAACCATTTAAAACACAGGATAGAGTTGGCAAAAGGGTTAAATACTCAAAGGTAACGTTCGGCTTACGTAATTATACTTGTTGTGCAGAGGAAGGCGACGTGAAAGAATTTTCAGTCCGCTGGCGAGTTCCAGCCGAAGGGGGGGGGGGGGAATAAATGATCCTGACGTGGCGTCTTAGGAATGAGAACCGTTTCTTGACGAACGGATTGAAGAACAATGGCTGTTCTACGTTGTTCTCTTCTGAACACAGGGGGGGAGGGGGGGGGGAGAACCGTCTCTTGTCTACTGGCTCGAAAACAATGGCTGTTCTAATGTTGTTCTCTTTCTGAACAACAGGGGGGTGAGAACCGTTTCTTGTCAACTGGCTCAAAGAACAATGGCTGTTCTAACGTTGTTCTCTTTCTGGACAACAGGGGGGGGGGGGTGAGAACTGTTTCTTGTCAACGGGCTCAAAAGAACAATGGCTGTTCTAATGTTGTTCTCTTTCTGAACAACAGGGGAAGCCTTGTGGACTTGGCTTCACGAAGGCTCGAACCTTGGCACTCAAGGGATATTGTCCTTCTTTTGGACAAGTGATGGTGAATCTCGAGGTCGAGGTCCCTTGGCGCACAAGGTGAGAGTGGGTGGTAGTAATGTTTCGCGACGAAAATCTGGATCTCCAATCTCAATCTTAGTGGTTAAGTTTCCATATAAATAGCCGGGACATCTCCTTGGCGTGGGGGACAATGGAGTGGGAGCTTTGAGGGAATGCACAGCCGAGCCTGAGAACAATGCCTTATCTGCCCATAAGCCTAACTCAATCTGGCGAGGTCGGTGCATAGGGCGAACGGAGGAAGATAAACCTCCTTGTTAAAACATTGACTCAGGTGGCTGCGATAAGGCCCCAGGCTTCAAAGTGAAGATGCACGTGGGTAGCATCGTGGTTTTAAATAACATGTGATAGTGGGGTTGAAATTAAGCAGGCCTCAACCCGTTCTATCACATATATGTATATATATCCATAACTATATTTTTAGAACGAGATTAGTTCGTTTTGTTTTTCTCTTGGTTTGGATGTCCTTTATATGTATATATAATATATATAAATATATATATATATATATATATATATGAAGTAAATAAATAAAAAAAAATTATTTTTTAAAAAATTTGTTGTATTTATATATTTATTTCTTTTTAGGGGATCAAGGGAGGGGGGTAAACAAATAGTTAAAACCGTTATGAAATTAGGTTGAAAGGAACAAGGCCGCAGACCAACAGCCCAAATGGCTGGTAGCCATTGCAGCTAGAGACATGAAATAAAACAAATGAAAGATGAATCATTTCATTTAAATATTCAATTAGCCTTTTAAAAAAATAATGTTAAAAATAACGGTGTTTTTTATTTCCCAAATTTAACCTTTAGAAAGTTCAAAATTTTAAACTAAATTTAAATTTTATTGAATTGATCAATATGCCCTCCTTTATGGTCAACCACAACCTTTAAGGTAACCTATTTTTGCCGTTGCTCCCCAAATTTGTTCATTCTTTCCACTTCCTAGCAGATCGATAAAAAAAATTAAAAACCATGTTTTTACATTATTTTTATAAACCACCTCACGGGGGTTTATAAGACGAGATCCCTAAAGAAAGTGAAGTTAAGTCGTATGAAAATGTGATGAAGATATAAAGCCGCAAATGTTCTTTCCTATGGACTCCGTCCCCAATGCTGGGACGGCTTTAAGTCGCCATCTGTCGTATTCGAGTTGAACACCATCGCAGGAGGCATCGCCAGACTTCGACGCATTTTTGCTTAATGTTCCTATCGGGGTGAACTTTGCGCATGTTAGCTCTCCCGGTACCTCTTCTCTCTTGTACTAGGGACGAATTCAGGCCTACAGACTTGCAGACTATCTGACTTTTCGAGGAGGCTGGCCTCCTCCATTTTACTCGACTCTGGTCGCATGATCTTGCGCTGGGGGAGGTAAACCTACCCCTGACGCCGGGGTGTGCTTCTTTTTCTTGTTTTTTGTTTTGTCTTTACTTTTTTATTTGTCATATTTTTTACCGTATTTTTCCCTCTTTTAATCTAGCATAGCATTAGGCTATGGATGATTACTGCCACTTATTACCTAGTAGCCAGTCGCCAGATTGGCGCAGAAAAAAAGGTGTTACTTGGGTGTAAACCTGAATCCCATTAATCGCGTCTTAACGCCCTGTACCTTTCAAGCCTGGTCTCTTCTTGCGACTTATAGGATTCAAAGGACGCTATTTATAATAATTTTTAAGCCTATTTTCTGACATGGATGAGATGGCTTATCAAGATTTTAATATTTGATAAAATCCAAACTAATAAAAAGTCAATGGTTGGAATGTTGACAATTTGCCTTACTTCCTCCGTTTTCTTGCGATGCGACCCGTTGTGAACTGAGAAGTAAAATATTCCAGAAACCAGTTGCTTTTTGGTTACCTATGCTACATTTGAAACCCCCTCACAGGAGTAAAACTGCGTGAAAGAAAACTGAAAAGAGAAATCGACAACATATGTAAATCGAAAAACTACCTGGAGAGAAACCGTGGTAATATCCAAATGATGTACATATATAAACTCTTAAATCAAATAAAGGAGACTTGAACTAACATATCAGAAGGCAATTTAACTTCCATAATATCACCAAAGTTTTTAGAGCAACTATAAAATATGATAATAATACATAAATTTACCCTTAACCAAGATGAATGGCCTTCAGAGTTGAGAGGTTGGGTGGATATATGATCTTTTAAAACAACTTTCATGGCTCAATGGGTCTCTTAAATCTATAATTTAATCCTGTTTTACAGGTACGTTTAACCCCTAGGGAGAAAACATTTTAGCTTCAAATGGAGTCCATTTCCAATTCTCCATTTGTTTTTTTTTATGATCGCGACGGACATCAAAAGGTCTATTTGCATTTTATATTCGACTCAGGCAGCGACGACGTTTACCTGAACGGTAAAAAATGTAATATTAAAACTCAGAAAACGTTGGGGGCTTTTAATCACACGGTAAAAAAACATCATTTCAACTCGAGGAAATGAAGGTCTATCTTAATCCGTTGACTACTGATAGTTCCAAAGAGAGAAAAATCAACTATTCGTGTAGCTTATGCGGTGAACGTCACCTTTAACGATTTAACATTTAAGTGAGAAATCTCACGATAAACCCAGAGATAAATTTGTTTACCTCTTCGTAGACACAAAAGGGTAACAATAACAGCTCTCTTATCTCCATCGTTGGTCCCTTTATCGCCCTTCTTTCCTCTTCTTTTCTTCTTTATTTTCCTGTATTTCTATTTTATTTTCCACAGCTGGTCGTCTACCACCAGTTATACGGATTTAATACATTTTCCGTTGGATTACACTCGCGTTATTTGTCGTTAATTAAAACACGTTCCAAGTAATCATTTGAAACAAATACGGGTACAACATAATTGAAACATTTTTTTAAATAAAAGTTTTATTATTTAATATGGAGTTTGTTCTCCTTTGACAGCACTAATTACTGGAATTTAGGGAGAAATGAATTAGGCAGCCTGTTTACAGTGATTAACTGAAATTTAAACTATTCTTGAAGCAAAGCCTGTTTCTGGTCCTACAGCGACGCCGGCGGGGCAAAACGATTCTATCAGGGTAATTGTGGAGGGTAATCAATGTGTTTTAACATTATTTTTAGCAAATGTTTGCAAATCTTTAACATTTCGAGGGAAGTGGCCCGGTCTTGGAAGACCGGGCCAGGAAGACCGGGCCACTATTGGTAAACAATGTTGGTTGGCCACTACAGCGTGACCAAGAAAATACCATGATATGATGTCGTGAACACGGAGAAGCGTGAAGAACGATCATTCAGACTAAATAATAATCTATTGTTTCATTGTCCAAGTCTGATATTAGAACACCATTTTTCTCTCTTTATAATATTGATGTCACAGAGAGGTTTAGCAATTGAAGCCCTTTCATGGTTTCTATCTGAATGAAGCTCTCAAGGAACTGGTTTGGTCGACATTGAATTTTCCTGATTTGATTTAGCTCTGCAATCATTCATACAGATGTGACTTCATCCTTTGTCGGCACAATACGTTGCATTGCTTTCAAATCACGGCCCAACTCAGCAATTCTCCTGACCTAAGTTCCAGCCATCGGCCCTCCAACAATTTGCCTCCTTTTAACATCTAAAATGTCTCTCAATTTGCCGTATTATTAATACGATCCGAAAAAGACCATTACTTAAATTTAACATGTATTAGAGGTATGTGATGGAAGTAAACACAATTTGTTAATAAATGGAGTTATTTGTGTATAATCGCCTAAATAAAGATGACGGTAGAAAAAAAAACCCGGTTGTTTCTATCAGTTTATCCTCCCCATATGCACCGCCCATGTAATCGATGAAAATACGCGTCCCTTGTAACCACATACAAAAGTCCCTTTGGTAATCAATTAAATAACCTTTATAATCAATTTGAACACCCTACACTTATAATCAAATAAAATACGCTTGTTTTTGTAATGAATTAAAAGACACTTCTGTTCTAAGCAATTAAAAACACGTCCCCGCCCCCTCCCTATCAAATAAATTAGGCTTTCCTCATATTATTGCTCTTCCTCTCTTCGTTATCGAATAACGAAAACAATTAAAGCGTTCGTTTCCTTATTACTGTTGTTGATATAATTTCCACTTAGCGGTCATTATCTCAGAGTGGTAATTATTATCTCAGATCGATATTATAAGGGTAATATCCTGGACGTCAAACACCAGATTTAAGGGTTAGGGTCATAATAGATCTCAAGGTTTCATTTCCCTGCAGGTGGGTAGCCTACGTAGCTTGGAGGAGCTGCACATCCTCCCGGCCTGAGTGCTCTAAGTAGGGAAGCCCCGTCATTGGGTTGTCTTGAACTCTGATGGGGCTTGGGAAAGCTGTTGTGCGCTTTCCCCTTGCCCCCACTCAGCACTACTTTACCTTTTTATTATTATTATTTATTATTATTACTGTTATTGTCATTCTTCCTATTATTTATTATTATTAGTAGTAGTACTAGTATTTATTATTAGTAGTAGTAGTACTAGTATTTATTATTATGTATTCATATTATTGCATTTTTATTATTACTGCCTAATATTATCGTGTTTTGTAATTATGTATTATTAGTATTTTTATTATTATCATATAGCATTATTATTATTACAGCTATCTTCTCAACGTTTTTTACCCGCACTCTGTACCGAGAGGACCGTTCCCACCAGGACAGAGTTCGGTCCGGTAGCCATGGTGACTTGGTGGACAGCATGAAATCCTGCTATCACCTAGCACCAGGGTATGGTAATAATAGGTGATCACCCACCCTACTTTTATTTATTACATACCCACCTACCCCCTTCCAAACTTGCTCTTCTATCCACAGAGGTCATGGTTGCCTGGTGCACTTTTGTCCTTTTGAGCCTTAGTCCTCTGAGCCCCAGCCCTCTGGCTGGGGCAAGTATTAGGTACGGGGTGTGCTGGGCCGTTGACTCTGCTCAGCTTCCTCCAGTACACATACATATGTATAATGTGGCTACGCTAGCACCATCCTTTATGGTTAAAGCTCAAAGACAATTTGGCCTGAATGGCGGCCCGTGTTGGCAAAACCCATCAACGCTCGACCCGTGGACCGAGTATGTGTAATTGATCACCTTCTGGAAATTTCTGATCCTATGGAGACTCGTCTCTTACCCTATCAAGTCATTTGGTGGTCAGTGTATCTACCTACTTTCGAAGTATCCTTTTTTTCTTTTTATACAAATGTGGTGACAATAGTAGAACTGCGTTGTGGGGCCTCGCCCTCCTAGGTGTAGGGAAAGTCGAAATATCACAAGACACGCCTTCGGTCGGTGGAGGGACCCTTTGCAACCTTTAGATCCGCTCACGGGCAGCTCCACCACTGTAAAGGAGGTGGCCCCTCTTGTAATTTCTCAGGGGCCCCTCTAACCCTCTTCTACCGGAGAGGAAGTTTACTCTTCTACTACGCGAGGGAACTCGTGAACTACTCCATAGAAGACTTCACCTTAGAGCTGACTGACTATGGGCGATCAAAGTCGAACGTGTGATTAGATAATAGGGAGCACCTACCTACACTCTTCGGCACGTTCAAACGTGAGGCTCCCTGAGTCGGCGCGTGCCGTTTGGTATTGCTACAACGTGAAGGAATTTGTTCCATTGCCGCGGAGGCACAACTAATGCTGCCACCGCTTCGGCCATAGACGTGCAAAGTATGGTTTACTCGAAGTCTGTGTAAGTTGCTGCAAGGCCGACACGATAAGTCCTTATCATGTATGGGCAAGTGTGTCAAATGCGGAGAGCCGCAACCCGCCTCTTTTTAAAAAAAAATGTGGTGCGTATTTCCTGTAGAAGGAAATCTCTCATTTTGCGAGACTAAAGACTTGGAGTGGCCTTATACCTCAATTTTACGAAGACACCCTCTACTCCTTGCCCCTCAAGGCCTACGAGCGGGGGCGTTTTTTATCCTATTTGGGACAGTTCTGCGAGTTCTACTCACCCCAAGCGCTCCCATTGTAGAGCTGTCGTCACAAAGGGCTGACCCCAAGCCTCGGCTAAAACCAGGGGTACCCCCCCCTTCCCATGTGTGAGCGACTCCCGTAAAGGAAAACGGCTATGAGCCTCTACCAATTCATTAAGCTCCAAGAGGCAACACAGCTGAAGGTGGTCGTGACGCCGTCTTCCGGAGTTTCTAAATCTACCCCCTTCCCTTAAAAGAGTACAGCCTAAAATGAAGATTCGGATCCTACGCCATCACCTAGAGATGGACTGAATGGCTCGAAGATGGAGGGTCCTCTGAATGAGTCACCCTTGCCTCGGAAGACGCTCCGCCCTCCAAAACTTCGAGACGGAGGAAGGAAAAAGATTCGCATAGAGGACGAAACCTCCGCCGATAAGTCCCAAAGGCGACAGCGCCTTTTTCGGTCAAGAACGCACTAAGTCTGCCCCCGGAAAACGTACGGCATTTTCGTGGGGGGTTTCTCTTACAAGAGAGCCTCCCGCATCTGATCCGATCTAGGCCTAAAGGGCATATTCCTTCAATGGAATTGCCGTGCACTCCGGGCCAACTGGAATGAGCTGCGTTGGCTCGTTTCCTCCCGTTCCCCGTTAACTATCTTTATGCAGGAGACTATTGTGGGCGTGTGCCCCCTGCCCACCCTCCCGTGGTATAAGGGTTTTGCGGCCCACCAGCACGTGATGGGGGCCGGCAGGAGGATGCGCAATTTAGACCCGACATGATGTATCCGTCCATGTCTTTGTTTTAAATACCTCCTTTCAGAGAATAGCAGTGCAGCTGTACATGGATAGGAGGTAAAGATATTTATGCGTACATTCGACCGTCAACCAACTCAAGGCGGGGGATTTCCGCTGCGTTAGGGCACGGTTGCCTAGGTCCTTTTTACGGCTTGGAGATTTTCCGAATAGACACTCCCTCTATGAAGACTACTCGATGAATCTCTGGGGTTAGGTCCCTGGCGACTTGAACTACGAGCTGGATGAATTTACCATCACTGTCTCGATCTAGCCTTGTGCTCCCTGGATGCAGTGCCTGATTTGCAGTCGGAGGTTGTCGATGACGTCCATGCTACTGATCACTTTCAAAATTCAAATGTCATTTTCAGGATCGCTGCCGCCTGAGAGATCCCCCCCCCCCCAGGGGTGCTTGGGGCACGGTGATCGCAGGTAATGACTGATTTCTCTGTCTCACTCGATGAGTTTAGGTCGGTGGATGAGGCCGTTGAGTTCCTCTCCGGTAACCCCCAGTAAGGGGCACGTCGATATGCTCTCCTCGCCGCCGTGCTGACGGGACTCGGCGCCCCGTCCGGACCTAGCTTAGCCTCTGATCCTTCTTTCTGCACCCTGTGTTTTTACCCTACCTCCTCACTTTCCCTACAACGTTCTCTGGTCGGCCTCTAATTCAACAGGGTAGACGCCCAACAGCTTCCTCTCACCCCCACTATCCCGGATCGGGGCTGAGGAAGGAGGGGAGATCTTTCCCTCACTCCTGAGCTCTGGTCTTGGGTGGTGGGCTCTTAACAACCTGCTTTATCCCCACCCACACCTTCCTCACATCCTTCTCTTTCTCCTTTCAATCTCTATCGATTTCTATGCTGAGCATAAGGTGGAGCCACCATGCCAATGGGCTGCCAGGCGACTAGGCGGCAGCTGGTTCTGCCGGCCTCATTTTCACCCCTTGCAAGCGGGCAACTGCGCGGGGTGATTAGCGTTTGCATCCCGCGAAAAGACCAGGGTCACCATGCTTATGTATTCAAAAAATTCACTCTCCCCCTTTATTGCCCCTTCACCAGCGACGGAGCAGCCTTGGGCAGCTCCAAGGATAAAATGGAGGCCTTTCCCTGTGCTTTCGCAGGGGAGCCTTCAAACTATTTCTACCAGAGAGGAGGCTTACTCCTCTCCTACGCCTACGGGTGTGGGAGACTCCCTCTCACCCTCTTCTCTGGAGTCGCCTTTGGGCGACCCCCTCTTTTCTTTCCAAGGGAACTGCCACGAAAGCAGGCCAGCAGCCCATAATAAACAGCACGCAGGGAAGGGCGCCCGATATGCGAACCCGTTAGGGCGGCGAGGGAAGACAGGTCCGTACGCCCATAGCCTCGAAAGACCTGCGAGTGTGTATAATGAGGTTACAGGGGGTCACCGTACATGCCCCCCTCTCTTCCCCAAAGGAGGCTGGTTCGTTGGCCAAAGACGAGATAACCAAAAGTACCTCAAATGGGATCTAGGCCTAACCTTGACTTTGGAGCAGTCAAGATCGAACGTGTAATGAGAAAACAGGGAGGGGCCTCGAGACCCACCCCTACACTCTTCGTCACGTTCGACTGTGACAAGCTCCACGACTCGCTGTGTGCCGGTCGGTATCGCTACTGCGTGAAGACATTCGGGCCACTGCCGTGTAGGTGCTATTCCTGCCAACGCTTCGGCCATAATAATCGCTCCTGTAGACGTTCAAAAAGTTTGTGTGGCCAAGTGTTTCAATTGCGGAGAGCCGCACCCCACTTCTTCGAAGCAATGTGGTGGGTATCTCCTTGAGAAGAAAGTCCTGGTCGTTCATGCCCATGATCGTCTCTCATTTTGCGAGGCTAAGGACTTGGTCCTGGCGCGCCCGGCGCTGCCTTAGACATCCTATGCCTCAATGTTAAGAAAGAAACCCCCTGCACCTCTGGCCCCTTCCGGCCTACGAGCACGGTCGTTTCCGTGCCCATTCGGAACCCTTCTGCGGGTTCTATTCACCCCAGACGCTTCCCTGGTAAAGCTGGCGGCACAAAGGGTTCAAACTAGGCGTCCCAACCGATAAAAAATTACCGGTAATTTATCGATAAATTAAATTTCATTACCGCGTATTAACCGATACTTTTTTATCGGTAATTTAATATAACTTTATGATTATTTAAGTTTACGCTCAATAAAAATTATTCTTTCGTATTTACGAAAGAAATTAATTGTGAATTGTGATAGAAAACGTTTTAGTATAAAATACGAATTAGGACCATGTTTAGTTGTGCTGTGTATGCTATGTGTTGTTCTTTGAGAATACGAGTGCTATGTATGGATTGACGTAGTAAATCACTAGTAAGATATTTCGTACTCATTGTACTATGTCTTGATAATAAAAATTATCTTCTAAAACGCTGCAGAAGTTCGTAAACTTCACAACATTATGTTGTTACATTAATTTACTGGTTGATTCAAAGTAGACTAGGGCTAATCAAAATTAATACCGTCACGTATTTTCGATTGTTTTTAATGTGTAGGCCCTAGATATTTACACCACGTGAACTTTAACTAGGGATGTTTTGTCCAATTTGCATTTCATGACGTGTACATTTTGTAAGGAATAGGCTTAACCCTTGGATTGGTAGCCTAGGCCTATTCTACATCTTTTTTTCTTTAAAATGAACACTGCGCCAGAGTAGAAAATATCTTATATGAAACGTCATAAATCCTATGGAAAATAATAAGTTCCTAGACTAGCCCCGATTTGATTTTTTATTATTTCCGATTACATAAAGCCTATTTTCCCTCATTTCTTGGAATCGAATGCTTACGAATTATTTGTTAAGTCCTTTATTTTTAATGTAGAAAGTGAATTCGCTTTATACGAAACACTGAAAACGAGAACGCAAATCTAGATCGATTTACCATGCATTGAAGACCATCAAGCCTAAAACAACCTGCGAAGCCGAACGAGTATTTTGTTCAGCAGGATTGTTCATAACAAAGATTCGATCCAGTCTCTTTCCTGCCAATATTAATGCCTTGTTTCTTCAAATGTTACTTCTTAAATAAGCAAAACCAAGCATCGCTGCCATATTCATAATTTCAAAAGATGTCATTTAAATTTTTGTCTTAAGTTTTTGAAATTTTGCTTTTTAGATAAGGATAAAATTAATGTTTTTGAAAAGTTATGCTTCCTATATAATTTTTTAATAAAAATGAAAAACAAAAGTAAATAATATCTTATGTTTCGAAATATATATATATTTTTTAAGTGAGGAGAATATTACTCTCTTATGCTATACGTTCTAAATAAAGATAAAACACTTTTATTGGTTATAAAAACACAAAATGGCAAAGAATCTCATTAAAATGTTTTATATACATGTGATTTGTTTTATTTCTAATACAGTTAATTTAACTAGAAATTTATCAGGAATTTACCGGTAATAAAATCTTTTAAAGACAATTTATCGATAAAACCGGGGCTTCGCTTCCTTCCCACAGCGTGACCGTTTTCAGTGAGCGGTCGTTTCGACCGCGCGACTCTACCGAATCGTTAGACTCACAGGAGGCAAAACCACTTGAGATGGTCATGAGGCCACCTTCCGGGGTTCCTAAAGCTGCACCCCGAAAGGTCAGAACTAAAAGAGCTTTGGCTCCTTCGCCCACACCCAGTGATAGGCTAGGTGGCTCCGAGACGGTGAATCCTGCCAAAGAGGGACCCCCACCTCCGAAACCACCCTAGCCTAAGGTTTCGAGGCGGATGGAGGAAAAGACTCGCATGGCGAGAGCAACCTCCCCCGATAAGTGCTCGAAGGCAACAGCGCCTTCAGCGCATTGTCCTGTCAACAGCGTCCGAATTTCTGCCTCCGGGAAGAGTATGGTCATTCCCGTGAGGTTTTCTCTTCGAAGACGGCCCCCGCATCTCCTCCGAGCCAGGCTTGGAGGAAATATTCCTTCAATGGAAATGTTGCAGACTCCGGGCACATTGGGTGTGGCTGCGATGGATCATCTCCCGCCGTCTCTTATTAGCTATATTTTTGCAGGAGGCCACGCCAGGCGCGTGCGCCCTGCCCACTCATCCGGCGTATAAGGGTTTTGCGACCCCCACCAACACAGGATAGGGGACGGGCGGGAGGATGCGCAATTTACACCTGGAATGATATCTGCGTTCTTCTCTTTGCTTTAGATACCTCCTCTCAGGCGGTAGCTGTGCAGCTTCACCTGGATAGAAGGTATACTGTTATTTCCGCGTACATTCCACCGTCAGCCGACTTTGACGCGGGGAACTTCCGTCACGTCGTGGCATGGTTGCCGAAGCGCTTTCTCTCGCTCGGATATCTGAACGGTAGACAACCCCTCTGGGTAGACTAATCGATTAATTCCAGGGATCAGGTCCTTGCCGAACAAATGGACAAGCTGGAGATACGTGTCCTAAATATGGACGAGTTTACACATCACTGCCTGAGAACAACTTCAATTTTCTGCCTCTATCTATCTTTGTGCTCTCCAGATGCATTTTTTTTTAGAGCCCATCTGGCAACTGCCCACTTGGGCATAAGTCGCCAAAAAACACGACAGACTAGAACTAGGCTACTTTAAAATAAAAATATGAAAACATAAGAATGATATAAATTGGGAAAACTTAACAATCAGGTAGCAATCTCCGACAGCGGGGGGAGGTCCCGCTCACCCCGGTGCAGGAGAGTGAAACCTACAAACAAAACAATAACAAACAAAAAATCAAAAAAGAACCTTGAAATAAAGGGAAGAAGCCCGGCCTCCCCCCAAAGGTCAACAAGTCCACAAGTCAATGTGCACGAATCCGTCCCGAGTAAAAGGGACAGGCGGTAGCGACCCCGCCCATCCCAGTACCAGGACAGGTAAGGTGCGCGAAGATCACCCAGACTGGGACATTTGACAAGAATGTGCCGAACAGTCTAAGAGACGAGAAAGTCGTTACAATAGGGTGCAGGCGAGCGCTCCATCAAATGGCGATGCGTCACACGAGTGTGTCCGATTCGGAGTCGACAGAAAGCGACATGAAGGCGTCGCAGCATTGGAGGGTAGGTCCATTGGGAACAGTCGCGGTGCAATGGCACGCAACTTGTTCCCTTCGACCGTCTCCCATCTCCTTTGCCAAGCAGTCCGAAGAGCTCCCTGTATTCCTGCCATGTAGTCGGTGTGAGGAAGAGCGAAACGCGGGGTGGTCGCAGAGTCCTCACGGACTCTTTGGTGCCCTCATCGACGCGCTCATTCCCCGCAATTCTTAAAGGTCCAGGAACCCAGCAGAAGATAATCACGATATCCGCCCGGCTCGCCAAAACCATGGCGTCACGAATATCGCAAAGCAGGATATGCGGAGATTCTAATGCCCCGAGAGCACTCAGGGCGCTTTGTGAGTCGCTATAGATCACAATCCGGTTCCTGAACCGGGCACGTCACGTAATCTCCCATACCGAGTGATGTATTGCCACCAGCTGGGCCATGAAGACAGACGGAGCGCCTGGTAAAGCCCCGCTGACTTCAAACAGAAGGGATACGGCGTGGAAGTCGACCCCCTCTTCAGACTTGGAGCCATCCGTATACACTGGCACAAACCAGCGTGACACGAGGTGTGCTCCAAAACGAGCAAACGCAATACTCTAAGCGCTGTACAAGCTTTGGAAGCAAAGGCGTGGTGACAAATAGCCAAATGTGCTACCCTCAGGGGTGACGTCCTGGGCAGAACCAGGGGCGCCACCGGCCCGAGAGCTATACCTAGCTCTCGAAGAAGTTTCCTAACCCTAAACCTAAAGGGCTTAGGGTATGACTGGCGTCTCTCGTCGGCATAGGCACCGTCGAGATCAGCGGCGGATGCAGCGAGAGTGGTTATCGACTGAGATAGGCGTCGGGCTCACGCGTATGCCAAATGATGCACTGTACGTGGCGTAGAGCGAATATATTCTCCCCAGCGTCAGCTAGTAGGCTCTCAATGGGGAAAGTGCAATAAATGCTGGGTTGCGGATGCATAAAATTCGCATCC
The DNA here is from genome assembly GCA_963969495.1 of Ceratothoa steindachneri. NCBI lineage: Eukaryota > Metazoa > Arthropoda > Malacostraca > Isopoda > Cymothoidae > Ceratothoa > Ceratothoa steindachneri. Next base: position 199,665,608 of record OZ018318.1, on the reverse strand, counting down.
GTAGTCGAGCTTTGAACGAACAAAAGATCGATAAAGAAATGAAGCAGTAGCCGTATCAGTGCCCCAAGCGCTGAACGTCACGGAGCGGAGAATGTTTATGGCGCGGGTACAAGAGAACCTATGGCTACGAATATGAGCCTCCCAGGTGAAGCGTCCGTCAAATACCAGACCAAGAAAGCAGTGCGATTTAACCACATCCAGGCGCACCACATTAAGAAACAAATCTAGGTCGGGATGGAGCCGTGGATGGCCGCAGAAGTGCAACACTTTAGTCTTGGTGAAAGAAAACCGAAACCTGTGCGGTTCGGCATAGCGAGAAACACGGTTCAATGCCTGCTGGAGTCGACGCTCCAGAGTTGGCATCTGGGCCACGACAAAAAAGATCGAAAGGCTGTCCATGTAGAGCGTAACAAGAACATCTCCCGGCAGCACCGAGGTGATGCTGTTGATGCTCAGGGAAAAGAGTGGTACACTGAGGACACTTTCCTACAGGACAATCTCTTCCTGCTGAATTGGGCCGGAGAGGGCTCCGGCAATCCGTACGCGGAATCGACAATCGCGCAAAAATTCATATATAAAAATTGGGAGGCGTCCCTTAGCCCCCATTGTGTGGAGAGTCTACACGTTGCCGTATCGTCATGCAGTATCATAAGCCTTCTCCAGACCAAAAAACACCTTGGCGTAGTGCTATCTATGAAGGAAGGCCTCGCAGATGGCATTTTCCAGTCGGAGCAGATCATCCGACGTGGAGTGGAACTTGCGGAAGCCGCACTGTGCAGAAGACAGATGGCCTCCGCTGTCCAGGAAAAAGGTTAATATAACATTTACCAATTCATCCATCAACTTGCACACGCAAGAGGTTAGAGAAATTGGGCAGAAACCGGCCGGAGTAGAGTGATCTTTCCCCAGTTTGCGAAATGCGAGCACAGTAGCGATTCACCAGGGATCTGGGAGGAGACCCTCCACGGTGTCGAAGCATGGCGTACGGGACATCGTCCAGACCACGGGTGGTGCCCGCGCACGAAGCAAGAGCGAAAAGCTACTCACTCCCAGTAAACCTGTCGTTAAAAGGTTCTCCGCTTCTGAGGTAAAATCCAGTCGGCGGCCTTCTCGACATTACGACCTGCATTAAATGCTGGCGGAGAAGCATCCCGGCTAGAGAATGTGGAGAAAGCGGTTGCGAAGGATTCCGCCACGGACGCGAGGCCGAGATTGCGGTCCTATTCTCCTGAGAACGGGAGGTGTGTCCTGCGAGAACTTGCCCCGAATTCCTTTGACTTGCTTCCACACCTCTGCTAGAAGGAGTCTCCCGTTAAGTGAAGACACGTATGGCCGCCAAGAAGAGCGGCAAGCGTGCTTCTAAATATACCGGAATCTAGCCCTAGCCCTACGAAATTCACCGACAGTGAAATCGTTCTGGCGGAGCTTATACCGGATGTAGGCATAACGCTTCTGTTTTAGGGCCGTCTCACACTCGGCCAAACACCAGGGGAGTGGTCGGCGTGCAAAACGGCCAGACGTTCTGGGAATAGTAGTCAGGCCCGCAGGAGGTTGGGCTCACCATGCGAGTCTTTTCTTCCCTCCGACTCGAAACCTTAGGCGGGCGAGCGTTTTGTATGGGCAAAGCGGTGACAGTAATAGTACCGCCGCGGCAGTGATGCAAATGACTTCATGCAGTAGCAGTACCAACCAGCACGTACCGGCTCAGAAAACTTGTCACAAGGACGATGTGTAGGGGTGGGTCTCGAGACCCCTCCCTGTTTTCTCATCACACGTTCGATCTTGACCGCCCCATGGTCGGCCAGCTCTAAGGTGATGTCCTCTATGGAGTGGTCAACGAGTTTCCTCTCATAAACTACTCCTTTCACAAAGTTCATGGTAGAGTTCGGCGTCACACTCACCGGGGTGCCATGAAGTGTCCGAAGAGCACTTATCTTGGCCGCCTCGAAAGGATTCGCCGCATTCGCCAGAAGGCTCCCGTCCGAGAAACGGGTCACCTTCGGCTCTTTACCAATTACACTAGCTAATGCTCTCCTCTGCTGGATCATGTTGCCTATGGCCAACATGCTGCCATCAGTGAAGCGAATAACGAGGAAGGGTTTGAAGCCAGTGGGCTCGAAAACGCCAGGTAACCTCTGAATGAAAGGCCATGACGTTATCGCGGCTCTGCCCTGCGTACTTTTTGTCTTAGTCGGGGGCCCCGCACCCGGGGGGGGCAGTGGGGCCGGATGTGTCTGATCTTGGCTTGGTCGCTTACCGAAGTAGCAGAAGCATCCGTCCCCGCAACCCCCGCGGATGGAGAGGAACCCCAAATATTTTTAGTCTTTTTTTCTGTTTTTCTCTTTTTACGAGATGAGAGCGGAGGATTAACCCGCTTCTCCCCTCCGCCGGCAGGAGCCCCCAGGCCAGATGGACCGGCCTCAACCAGGTCCTTCTCCGAAATGGAGAAGGTCTTGGCAGTTGTAGGGGCACCATTCGGAGGAGATCCCTCCCCTCCTTGTACTGTCTCGGAAACCCTAGCTGTTTGAGGAGGACCTTGCATAGGGGCGGATTCATGTTCGATGCTTGGCGCCGAGCCCGGATTCCCTCCAATATAAGGCCCTACCTCCTGAGGCTGGGTTACCTCAAGGACCATGTCTATCTCAGGGGGGCCTCCAGTTGGCCATTCCCCCCAGGACATCACAGGTCCTATTGGTAGCAGCGTCATTAGTCACGTCTGAGGAGGCACAGGCCTAGACCCCGGCAAGTTTTAATATTCTTGCCAGCAGGTCTTTTGAGGAAAGAGACCGAAGGGGCCTGGTTTCCTTCTCCTCCGTAAGGGGGTTTGCACTAACGAGCTGCTTTAATGGGCAGCGGTCGGCTCTGTGCTGCGTGCTTACTTTCCTGGCAGTCCCCTTGGAAAGAAAAAGGGGGACTGCTGCTGGAATGAGGGAGGTGCCCGAAAGCATCTCCAGAGATGGGGGTGAGGGGGGGTCCCCTACACCCGTAGGAGAAGGAGAGGAGTAAGCCTCCTCTCCAGTTATAGAAATTTGGAGGGTTCCCTGCGCAAGCACAGGGGGGGGGGGATCTCCTTTTTTGTTAGTGGAGCTGCCCGAGGGCGGCTCCGTCGATGGAACAGGGGGAATTAAGGGGATTTTTTTCTTTAACTCTTCATTGGCCATGATGACTCATTTTATTACGGGATGCAATAGCTCATCACCCTCCGTAGTAGCCCGCTCTGCACTCGGTGCGTACAGGCCTGGCAGAGCCAGGTGCCGCCATTTAAGGCCACCCCTCCCGCCTGGTGACCGGGCAACCCTTCAGCCTGGCGGCTTCACCTTGGGCACAGCGTAAAATTGATACAGTGTGAAGAGAGAAGGAAAGGGAATGTGAGAATGTATGGGTGGAGATGTAGTAGGTTGTTAAAAAAACATCATCCCAAACCAGAGTTCAGGGATGAGGGAACATTGTCCCCTCCCCCCTCAGTCCCGATCCGGGAAAGTTGGCTCAGAAAGAGGTCAGCATCTACCCGTTGAAATTAGAGGCTGACCAGAGAAAGTTGTGGGAGAGGTTTTATAAAAAGCGAGGAAACAGCGAGGAAATAGCGAGGAAACGCAAGTGTCTGAAGGAAGGAGAACAGGCTAAGCTGGGGTTGGACGGGGTGCTGAGTCCCCTCAGCACGGTGGCCAGGAAGTCAAATCGCCGCGCCCCTTACGGGGTCAACTGCACAAAGTGGAACCCACCACACAAGACCTTTGCAAGAAATTCAGTGAATAACATTGGTATGTGCAAAAAAAAGGAGGAAAAAGGGAATGAAGATATGACTCTTAAAAAATAATAAGGTAAAAAATATAGCTTTAATTATTATAGTCTTAAATATCAATCGCACAAAAGTGGTTACATTTTCATGATTATATTTTACATTTTGATTTTTGGTTACAATTGCAAAATAAAATTTGGTAGCCCTGGTAGGGACCTCACGGTAGAGGCGGGCCCACTAACGAGTAGTTAGGTGATCACTTATCATTATCATACCTTGGTACTAGGGCATCCCAGGATGGCCTGCAGTCATCCAAGGCTACTGGACCCGAACTCTATCCAGGTAGGAACACTCCTGGTGCAAAGTGCGGGGAGAAAAGTTGAGTGGAGAGACGTAATCATAATAATAAATAATACTTATAATAAATAATAATAATAATTATAAGATTAATAACATACTAATAATAATTAATACTAATCATAAATAATTCTGATATATAATACTAAATAATAATTATTAATAATATTATTAAAATGATATCATTAAATATTAATACATAATGATAACACTAATAATAATAATTAATACTAATCATAATAAATATTATTAACAAATATAAAAATCATAAAAATAATAATGCTAATAATAATAATTACTACTAATAATATCACTGGTAAAAAGGTAAAGTAGTGCCGAGGGGGCCGAAGGGGCCGAGGGGAAAGTGCACCAAAGACTTTTCCAAGCCCCATCCTCGAGTTCAAGACAACCCTCTGACAGGAGACGCCAAATTGGCACTCAGGCCGGGGAAACGTGCAACTCCTCCGGATTCCAATTGTAACAGGCTCCACAAGATCGCCCCCTTGCGCGTATTAGTTATAAGGAGTGTATAATAATCAGCACGACATGAACTATCATCCAATAATCTTAACATTACCAGTTTTCTTGTCGCAAGCCAACTTCTATTAACCAACTTAAGAAAGATAAAAACTTAGGAGCTAAATAATCTGCTAAAAAAAAGCAAAATAAAAATCGGGTCTCTTCTCCCAAAAGAATCAAAATCTAGCAAACTTTCTTAAATCCATGGCTGAGACGAGGAGTTTCTCATTATACGATTTACTGCCAATCTCATCGCCAAAGTGGTTGCCTTATTTTCTCTCTGTCATATGGATGAAATAAAAGAGGTCTTGCTGAGTCTGAAAGGGGGGGAGGGGTATATCATTATATACATTTTAAGCTGAAGCATAAAGTCTGAGTGCTTAGTATAATATAATTATATCAAATTTACTTATGAAATACTGTTGAAGAAATGTAATTCATACACTACTAATGGTTATTATTTCTATTTTAACTACTACTAGCTCCGACCTTCCCAAATAGCACCAATATACATCTAATAATGGTTATTTTTTTCTATTTTAACTGCTACTAGCTCCGACCTCCCAAAATAGCACCAATATACATCTGTAGAGGGATCCGCTAAAATAGTAGTATTTCCCCACCTCCTAAGATATTACTTGGGAGAGAATGAGAGCCGTCTTCCCCCCCTCCTCCCCCGCCTTCCGACTTCACCCTTTTGGACTTGCCACCAGGTCACTGAGAAATACACACCGAGGCATGACGCTAAAATTTAAGGCTACCTCCCCGGCGTCTCAATCCCCCCTCCCCCCTCCCAGTCGGGAGATTATTCATCTATTTTGTAGGTTCGTCTCCAACAACATTTATGGCTCCAGCCGATGGTCGTCCGTCTGACCCGCTGATCCCTGCCTCTCACACTTTCCCGCAAGGAGACGCTCGGTTGTCACGGCCGATAACGAGGGTTCGAGAAGGTATCTCTCTCTTTCCCTGTTTTGGAGAAATCCGGGTATATATGCACCGTCCCAAAGATTACCGACAGATTTGGTTAGACGACACTTCCCCGAAAGGAGTTCGATTCAACGACGCTCACTCCCGAGAAGTGTTTAGTGACGGTCGCAAGCCACGGAAGAGCTGGACATCACACTCTTATCGTCAGGTAAGGGAGAAGAGTCTCTTGAGGCAACGTCAGCCTTTATCAACCGCCTTCGGATCAAGGATTGGAGAAGCCGTCCTCCGAAGTTCTTCTGGTGACCTCTTGAGGACAAGAGGCCAGATAGCTCGCTCAATCCGAGTTTGGAGAATTCATCTCCCCCCCTCACACTTCGCAGTTCAACCGGTGACCTCTTGAGGCCAAGAGGTCCGATAGCTCACTCGATCCGAATTTGGAGAAGTCACCAACCCCCTTCGAAGTTCGGCCGGTTACCGCTTGAGGACAAGAGGCTCGCATCTCGTAAAACCCGAGTTTGGAGAAAGTAGCACCACCCTCTGCGGGTTCTTGGCTACACCCGTTAGTAATCAAGGTCAGCAAGACCTCCCCCTCAAGTTCACCCCGCTTTTCTCTCAAGGTTCAAAGGAACTAAATCGCTCACTACCCCAAATCTCCCATTATAACCATTTAATAACCCTGGTTATCCAATTGGTATTCGGAACCTAATTTTTTCTTATTCATGTACCTACGAGTACATATATATATATATATATATATATATATATATATATATATATATATATATATATATATATATATCCATATTTATTTTGTGCCTTTTATTTAGTGTGTATTAAAATCTATTTTTGTCGTTGTGTTTGGAATATTCCTTGGTCACAAAGCTGCAGCTAACTCTTCAAATCGCACTCTTAGAACAATAACAGTTGCTGCATTGCTTAGCCTACCTTAGAGCCTGGGTGCGTATATTCCCGTACACTTTGCCATACTTCGACAACATCTTATAATAGTTATTTTTTTTATTTTAACTACTACTAGCTCCGCCCTTCCCAAATAGCACCAATATACATTTAATAATGGTCATTTTTTTCTATTTTAACTCCTACTAGCTTCGACCTCCCCAAATAGCACCAATATACAGACTAAATGATGGCATTTAGTAATTCCTACATTTTTAATTACATTTAAATATAATTTTAGAATGTTATATGAAAATTTTGTTGAAATATTTTTTTTTAATTTGCATTTAGTTTAGAGGTTTTTACATTTATGTAAAAAAGTAATTTGGAATTTACGTCAGGTAATCCTACCTTATATGGTGTCAATTCACGAAAATGTTGTCTTCAAGTATTTAGGCCTATTTTTCCTTTGGGCTGTGTCGTCACATATTCTATTTTGCACCAACCATCCTTAGACGATCAAATAAAAAGTATGGTTGCATCGCTATTAATAATTCATACGAGTAAGAAAGATGGCCAGCTGTTCACATACGCTGAGGCATATGAGGAGACGCGAAAATAGATTAATTTGAAAACTGTTTGCAAGGCCATGTACATTCAATTTGTACCCACGTTGTTTCTGAAAAAAAGTATTATATTGTACTTATAAAAGTGAAACCATCGATGACCATTATAAATTTTTGAAGAGCTTAAGTAATGATTAGTCAAATTAAGGGGTCGATTTTTACTGTTAAGATTTCACCCTGGCAGCAACCGACAAGGGCTAGGCCGCTGCAGTTAACCTGAAAGATTTTTTTTTTAAGGGGCTATCTGGCGACTGCCCCCTTGAGCATATGGCGCGCAAACAAACAGACTAGTTCTAGGCGACTTTAAAATAAAGATTTGAAAACAAAACGACGATAAAAAGGGAAGATGACTATTAGGAAGCAAGCTCCGGCGTAAGGGCGAGGTCCCCGTCCCCTCGGCGTAGGAGCTTGCGACCTACAAAGAAAACAACAATAAAAAAAAAACCTAGTTATAAAAAAGGGAGAAAGACGGCCTCCCCTCAAAAGTCTACAAGTCAACCAGTCAAGGTGCACGCACTCGTCCCGAGTAAAAGGGACAGGCGGTAGCGACCCCAGTCATCCCGTTACCGGGACAGGTAACGTGCGTGAAGATCACCCAGACTGGAACATTCAACAAGAATGTGCCGAAAAGTCTTGAGGACGACGTAGTCGTCACAATATGGCGCAGACGAGCGATCCATCAAATAGCGATGCGTCACACGTGTGTGTCTGATTCGGAGACGACAGAAAGCGACCAGTCGCGGCGCAATAGCACGCAATTTTAAGTTCCCTCCGACCGTCTTTCATCTTCTTTGCCAAGCAGTCCGAAGAGCTGCCCGTATTCCTGCCATGTAGTGGGTTTGAGGAAGAGCGAAACGCTGTTCGCAAGGCAGAGTCCTCGCGGACTCTTGGGTACCCTCATTCGCGCGCTCATTCCCCGCAATTCGTACATGTCCAGGAACCCAGCAGAAGATAATCTTGACATCCGCTCGGCTCGCCAAAACCGTGGCGTCACGGATATCGCAAACCAGGAAAGGCGGAAATTTCAATGCCCCGAGACACTCAGGGCGCTTTGTGAGTCGCTATAGATCACAATCCGGTCTCCGAACCGGGCACGTCACGTATTCTCCCGTAACGAGTGGTGTATTGCCACCAGCTCGGCCGTGAAGAAAGACGCAGCGCCCGGCAGAGCCCCACTGACTTCAAAGAGAGGGGATACGGCGTGGAAGCCGACCCCCTCTTGGGACTTGGAGCCATCCGTATACACTGGCACGGTACCAGCGTGACACGATGTGTGCTCCAAAAAGGTCGAACGCAATACTCCCGGCACTGTACAAGCTTTGGGAGCAGAGGCGTGGCGAAAAATAGCCAAATGTGCAACCCTCCAGGGTGGCGTCCTGGGCAGAACCAGGGGCGCCACCGGGCCGAGAGCTATACCTAGCTCTCGAAGGAGTTTCCTAGCCCTAAACCCAAAGGGCTTAAGGTATGAATGGCGTCTCTCGGCGGCATAGGCACCGTCGAGATCAGCGGCGGATGCAGTGAGAGCTGTTAGCGACTTAGGGAGGCGCCGAGCTTGCGCGTACAGGCGAGTGATGCACTGCACGCAGCGCAAGGTGAGTGGCATCTCCCCAGCATTGACCAGCCGGCTTTTAATGGGGCAAGTGCGGAAGGCACCGGTCGCAAGGCGAAGGCCGGTGTGGTAGATCGAATCCACCTTCGGCAATAAACGCTCGGCTACGGATGCATAAAACTCGCATCCGTAGTCGAGCTTCGAACGAACAAAGGATCGATAAAATAGTTGAGCAGTAGCCCTATCAGCGCCCCAAGCGTTGAACGTCACGAAACGGAGAATATCCATGGCGCGGGTACAAGAGACCCTAAGGCTGCGAATATGAGCCTCCCAGCTGAGGCGTCAGTCGAATACAAGACCAAGGAAACGGTGCGACTCAACCACATCCAGGCGCACCCCATTAAGAAACAAATCTGGATCGGGGTGAAGCCGTGGATGGCGGCAAACGTGCACCACTTTAGTCTTGGCCAAAGAAAACCGAAATCTGTGCGCTTCGGCATAGCGAGAGACGCGGTTCAATGCCTGTTATAGTCCACGCTCCAGAGTTGGCATCTGGGCCATGCCAAAATAGATCGAAAGGTCGTCCACGTAGAGCGTAGCGGGAAATCTTTCGGCAAAACCGAGGTGATGCCGTTGATGCTCAAGGCAAAGAGTGTGATACTGAGGACACTTCCCTGCGGGACACCCTCTTCCTAATCCTTTGGGCCGAAAAGGTCTCCCTCCCCCCCGCGTCCACCAGTACGCGGAATCGACGATCTCGCAAAAATTCAGATATAAACATTCAGAGGCGTCCCCTCGCCCCCATCGTGTGAAGAGTCTCCATGATACCGCATTGCCATGCGGTATCATAGGCCTTGTCCAGATCGAAAAACACCGTGGCGTAGTGCTGTCTACTAAGGAAGACCTCGCAGACGGCATTTTCCAGTCGGAGCAGAGCATCCGACGTGGAGTGGAACTTGCGCAAGCCGCACTGTGCAAAAGACAGATGGCCTCCGCTGTCCAGGAAAGAGGCTAATCTAACATTTACCAATTTCTCCATCAACTTGCACACGCAAGAGGTTAGAGATATTGGGCGGAAACCGGTCGGAGTAGAGTGATCTCTCCCCGGTTTGCGAAAGGCGAGCAAAGTAGCGATTCGCAAGGAGTCTGGGAAAAACCCACCACCCAGATCCTGTTGAACAAATCTAAGAGAAAGGCCATGCCTCGCTCACCCAGGTGTCGAAGCATGGCGTACGGGACATCGTCCCTAGCCCGACGAAATTCAGCGACAGTGAAATCGTTCGGACGGCGCTTATAGTGCATGTAGGCATAGCACTTTTTTTTGAGGGCAGCCCCACACTCGGCTGACCACCATGGGAGTAGGCGGCGTGCGAAACGGCCAGACATCCTAAGAATAGTAGTCAGGCATACGGTGATGGGGTTGCTGAAATGCAGGCCACCGCGCCCGCGCCAAGCACCACCGAGGTGGTTTCTCAGGCGGCTGTTGCCCTGAAAATGATATTTGAATGGTAGTGGGGTCGAAAGACCCTTATTCCCCGGAAGGGCGGGCAGGATACACCTTCCTAGCATGGTCTCCTGCAAAAAGATAGCTACGGGGAACGAAAACGTGCCTAGCATGGTCTCCTGCAAAATGATAGCTAACGGGGAACGGGACGAGACGAGCCCCCGCAGCTCCTCCTAGTTGGCCCGGAGTTCGCGGCAATTCCATTGAAAAAATATGCCCTCCAGGCCTAGCTTATAGAAGACGCGGGGGCCCTCTTCGAACTGAAAACCCTCACGGGTATGGCTGTACGCTTCCCGGGGGCAGAACCCCGGGCGCTGTTGGCCGGTCAAACCACTGAAGGCGCAGTCGCCTTCGAGGACTTATTGGGGGAGGTTGGGCTCGCCATGCGAGTCCTTTCCTCCCTCCGCCTCAAAACCTTAAGTAAGCGTTGCGGCTTCGGTGGCGGGGGGCCTTCTTTTCGAGGAACCACCGTCTCCGAGCCACTCGCTCCACCTCGGGGCGTGGGCGAAGGAGCCGAAGCTCCCTTGTTGTTGTCCTCCTTTCCGGGGACAGCTTTAGGAACCCCGGAAGATGGCCTAGCGACCATCTTCAGGGGTGTTGCCTCCTGTGAGTCTAACGACTCGGTGAAGGCGCGTGGCCGTTTCGCCTTAAGGGAAACGGTCACGCTGGGGGAAGAGGGTGGAGCCCTGGTTTTACCCGGGGCTGGGTGTGAGCCCTTTTTGCCGCCAACTTTTCCAGGGGAGCGCCCGGGTTGAAAAGAGCCCGCAGAAAAGCTCCAAATGGGCGCGGAAACAACCGTGCTCGTTGGCCTGGATGGGCCAGGAGAAGAGGGTGCCTTTCTAACTATTGAGGCATATGACGTCCCAGGCAGAGCCGGGCGCGCCAGGACCAAGTCCTTAGCCTCGCAGAATAAGAGTCGATTCTGGGCCTGAACGGCCAGGATTTCTTTCTCAAGGAGATTTGCACCACATTGCTTCGAAGAAGTGGGGTGCGGCTCTCCGCAATTGACACACTTGGCCACACACGATTTGGACTTATCGTGTGCGGCCTTGGAGTAATTAACACAAACTTCAGGTGACCCCGACTTTGCACGTCTACAAGAACGATTTGTATGGCCGAAGCGGTGACAGGAATAGGACCGCCGCGGCAGTGGCATGAATGCCTTCACGCGGTACTGTTACCAACCAGCACGCACTGACTCAGGGAGCTTGTTACAGTCCAACGTGACGAAGACTGTAGGGGTGGGTCTCGAGGCCCCTCCCTGTTTTCTCATCACACGTTCGACCTTGACCGCCCTATGGTCGGCCAGCTCTAGGGTGATGTCCTCAATGGAGTAGTCAACGAGTTTCCTCGCATGAACTACTCCTTCCACAAAGTTCATGGTAGAGTTCGGCATCACACTCACCGGGGTGCCATGAAGTGTCCGAAGAGCACTTATCTTGGCCGCCTCGGCGGGATTCGACGCATTCGCCAGAGAGCTCCCGTCCGAGAAACGGGTTACCTTCGGCTCTCTACCAATTGCACTAGCTAATCTTCTCCTCTGATGGATTATGTTGCCCTTGGCCAACATGGTTCCATCAGTGGAGCGAATAACTAGGAAGCCTTTTAAGCCAGCGGTCTCGAAAACGCCAAGAAGCCTCTGAATAAGGGGCCTCGATGTCATCGAGGCTCCGCCCTGTGCACTTTTAGTTTTAGTCAGTGGCTCTGCAACCGGAGGGGCAGAGGAGCCGGATGTGCTGATCTTGGCTTGGTCGCTTGCCAAAGTGGCAGCAGACCCATCCGTCTCCGTAGCCCTCACGGTTGGAGAGGATCCCCGAGTTTTCTTAGTCTTTTTTTGTTTTTTTTTTCTTTTTTAGAGAGGAGTGCGGGGAATGAACCCGCTTCTCCCCTCCGCCGGCAAGAGCCCCCAGGCCAGATGGACCGGTCTCAGCCAGGTACTTTTCTGAGATGGAGAAGCTCCTGGTAGTTGCAGGGGCACCGATTGGAGGAGATCCCTCCCCTCCTTGCAGTGCCTTGGAACCTGGGGCCGTTTGAGGAGGACCTTGCATAAGGGTGGATTCGGCTTTGGTGCTTAGCGCCGATCCCAGATTCCCTCCCATGGAAGACCCTACCGTCTGAGGCAAGGTTGACTCAAGGACCATGTCTATCTCAGAGTGGCCTCCAGTTGGCCATCCCCTTTATGTACATCACAGGTACTGTTGACAGCGTCACTAGTCATTTTTGTGAAGGCAGAGGCCTTGACCCCGGCAAGGTTCAATATTCTTTCCAGCAGGTCTTTTGAAGGAAGCGACCGAAGTGGCCTGGCTTCCCTCTCCTCCCCTAAGGGGGTTTCCCCTACCGAGCCGCTACACTAGGAAGCGGTCGGCTATGGGCTGCCTGCTGGCTTTCTTAGCAGTCCCCTTGGAAAGAAAAGGGGGGACTGCCGCTGGAAAAGGGGAGGTGCCCGAATGCACATCCAAAGAATGGGGTGAGGGGAAGTCCCCTACACCCTTAGGCGAAGGAGAGGAGTAAGCCTCCTTTCAGGTTAGAGAAACATGGAGGGTCCCCTGCGCAATCACCGGTGGGGGGACCTCCATTTTTCTGTGGAGCTGCCCGAGGGTAGCTCCGACGATTTACCTGGGAAATTAAGTGGAGATTTTTTGTTTTTTTATCATTGTGCATGGTTACCCTCTTTTAATTATGGGATGCAATAGATCATCACCCCTCGCAGTAGCCCTCCCTGCAAGGGATACGTACTGGCCTGGCAGAGCCAGGTGTCGCCATTCGGGACCACCCCTCCCTCCTGGTAGCCTAGCAGTCCCTCAGCATAGCGGCTCCACCTTGGACACGGCGTACAAAACAAAGATAGATGGTGAAGTGAGAAGGAAAGGGTTTTGAGCAAGGTATGGGTGGGGATGAAGCAGGTTGTTAAAAACCAACCACTCCAGACCGGAGCTCAAGGGTTAGAGAACATTGTCCCTTCCCCCCTCAGCCCTGATCCGGGATGGTTGGTTGAGAAGAAGGTCAGCATCTACCCTGTGAAATTAGAGGTTGACCAGAGAAAGTTGTTGTATAGTGTCGTAGAATAGACTCTCGACGATATACCATTTCTAACTATTCGTTGAGGGAATTATCCTAATATTTCGAGTGCGTGGTAATCTGATTCACCGAGGTTATTTATCTTCAATATGCTTAAGAAGTAAAACTGAGCTCAAGGATAATAATATGGCTATCATTAATAAAATAGAGTTTTATTAATTAAACTAACAACAACACACCAAAAGAAAATGTTTAAATAAACGGAGAATGGAAAGGGTCGTGGGAATATCTGCCTAATCCGAGGATTAAGACTTGGAGAGATTTAAAAAGAGGTAAACAAATAAAAATTAAAGGGGGGGAATGGTTTGCTAAACCATTTGAAGCACAGTGTAGGGTTGACAAAAGGTTAGATAGTTAAAGGTAATGCTCAGCTTACGTAATTACAAAGTTTTTGTGCAGAGGAAGACGATGCGTAGGAATCTTTGGTCCACTGACGAGTTCCAGCAGAAGGGTTCTTTGGGGGTTGTCCTTAGCGAAGAAGGAGGACTGCCTTCGAAGAGTGAGAGCGAAGTCGGACTCGGAGATACGAGTGATCTTTGGGACAGCAAATCGGGGATGTTCTAGATGAACAATTGAGGTTATCGTTGAAACCAATCGTTCTCTTGAAGAACGTTGAAAAGGGGGAATTAAATTATCCTGACGTGATGTCTTGGGAATGAGATCCGTTTCTTGACGAACGGGCTTGAAGAACAATGGCTGTATTAACGTTGTTCTCTTTCTGAACAACGGGGGGGTTGAGAACCGTCTCTTGTCAATGGGCTCCAAGAACAATGGCTGTTCTAACGTTGTTCTCTTTCTAAACAACAGGGGGGGGGTGAGAACCGTTTCTTATCAACGGGCTCAAAGAACAATGGTTGTTCTAACGTTGTTCTCTTTCTGAACAACAGGGGGGGTGCCTTATTGACTTGGCGTCTCGAAGGCACGAACCTTGGCACTCAAGGTATATTGTCCTCTCTGGAAAATAATGTGGTTCTCGAGGTAGAGCTCCCTGGTGCACAAGGTGAGACCGGATTGGCGTGATGTCTCGCGAAGATAATCTAGATCTAATCTGATCTGCTTCAATCGGGAAAGCTTTGATATAAATAGTCGAAGCCATTCCCTTGGCGTAGGGGACAATTGATTGGGAGGCTTCGGGGGAATGCCCCGGTCGCGCCTGGAAAAATACCTTATCTGCCCGTAAGCCTAACTCAATCTGGCGAGATCGATGAATGGAGGCGAAACGAGGGGGAATGACCTCCTTGGTTAAATATTGACTCAGGTGGCGATAAGGCGCCCTGCTTGCTCTCGCAGATGCACATGGGTAGCAATGTTTCTAACCATGTGATAGCGGCTGAATCTAAGCGGCCTCAGACCGTTCTATCACATAGAGGTTGTAGGGGAAGTAAGGAAGTAACTGATAAATACAGGCTATCTGAAGGAAGGAAGAGAGGCTAAGTTGGGGCTGGACGGAGCGCTGGATCCCGTCAGCACGGCGGCCATAGTGGCAAATCGCCGTGCCCTTTACGGGGTTAACTTAGAAGAAGTGAAAATATTGGCATAAACTTATTGATATAACCTCTAGCAGTTACTTTAACAACACCTGTCATTTTATTAACAAAACCTGAATAACCCTCGGCGATAAAACCATTGACGTTTTTTTTTAGAGAAATACGAGTATGTTTGGAGTCGTCATCATTTCAATAGCAAGAACCTTGCTTACGCTCGGTGGTTAAAATCTTGACACTATATAAATGTCTATTTTTTCATGCTTTGAATATCAAAATAACGCTATTAATCCTCGGTGGTAAAACTCTGAGTGGGAAGGGGGACCTATTTTTTCTTCACCAGGACTTGAAATCAGAGATTTCCTTTTCTTATGTGGACTGTCTGCTATTACTACGAGATTTACCTACCCGTCCCCCAGACCAGAGGGGAACCTCCCTAGTAAAGAGTGTCAGCTTAAAGGGAAGCTGGAGGGAGATTCGAACTGGTAACCGAACGATTGCCGGTCAAGCACACTAATCACTATACTAGCCAAGAAGCTCTTACTATTTCAAGAAACGCTTTCTCACATTTCTGGATTTTATCGATCTTGTGCAATTTGTTTCCAATTTTTGGAAGTTCTTCTCTCCTTGTTTTGTTCTTCTTTTCGGTCGTCTTTTATCAAAACTAGAATCAAATCAGTAGTTATTTTGTTCCTTCTATTTACTTGGAATCTTGCCACATGACCTGCCCAGCTCCATTTCAGGTCTCTCATAGCTTCCACACTATTCTGAAGTATGTTTATTCACGTATCCAAGTGTTGGATTCTGTGTCACGCCATCATAATATATATATATATATATATATATATATATATATATATATATATATATATATATATATATATATATATATTGTATGTATAAATCTTTCATGAGCGCGAAAGATAGAGAAAGAGAGAGAGAGAGGAAAAAAGAAAGATAAATAAAGATAGGCTAAAATTTATCCTCATTTAAAAGCAAAAACCTTAACCTTCTCTGGTAAAACCCGACATGTTTATATATAAATCGTTGAAAAATCCCCCGCATTTCAATACCCAAATTCTCTCTCGCCCAAAGCTTATGAGTACGGACGCGCAAACGTTGACCTGAGTGGATTCGAGGAAACGAAATTTAACCAAACGCTTCCGCGCTTCATTAAGCGCCGGTGAGAAGCTAATCAATAGACGGTGGTGACCTGTCACTCACGCAGCGAGACCGGGAGATAGTGAGTGCTCGTGTTAAAGAGTGTGTCAGAGCGAAGGGGAAATGTTAAGAAGGAAGGAAATAAAAAGCCCCGTTTCCAATATTTCGTATTTCCCTAAGATTGATTTTGTGACGAAATGGAAAACTAGATCAGAACCTTTAGTAAAAGGGGGGAAAGAATAGAAAGAGGGTAGAAATAGAAGAATAAAGAAAGAAGTGAAAAAGAACAGAAATGGAGGAAAGGGACAAGACAAGGATCACAATAGCAAACAATCTCTTAATATTGACTTGATTTTTTTTATTGTCTGCGAGGGATTTTCTTATTAATTTTAAGAGCTCATCTGGCGACTGCCTAATTGGCCATTAGTGGCCGTATTCAACAGTGCCTAATATTAGGCATCTTTAAAATAAGATGCAAAAAAAAACAAAGAAAAAAGAAAAAAGGCTGCTAAACAGTAAGCAAGCTCCGGAGTAGGAACGTGCGACCTACTAAAAAAAACAAAAACAACTAGTTAAATAAAGGGTAGAAGGCCGGCCTCCCCCCCACCCCAAAAAAAAGTCTATAAGTCCACCAGTCAATGTGCACGAACTCGTCCCGAGTACAAGGGACAGGCAGTAGCGACCTCGCCCATCCCGGTACCAGCAGAGGTAACGTGCGCGGAGATCGCCCAGACTGGGACATTCAACAAGAATGTGCCGAACAGTCTGGGGAACAACGCAGTCTTCACAGTAGGGTGCTGGCGACCGCTCCATCAAATGACGGTGCGTCCTGCGAGTGTATCCAATTCGGAGATGACAGAAAGCAACCTGATGCCGTCGCAGCATTTGAGGGTATGTCCATGGGAACAGTGGCGGCGCAATGGCACGCAACTTTAAGTTACTCTCGACCGTCTGTCATCTTGTTTGCCAAGCAGCCCGAAGAGCTGCCCGTATTCCTGCCATGTAGTCGGTGTGAGGAAGAGAAAAACGCTGGTCCAGTCGCAGAGTCCTCGCAGAATCTTTTGCGCCCTCATTCCCCGCAATTCCTACACGTCCACGAACCCAGCAGAAGATAATCTCGACATCCGCTCGGCTTTGTATAAAACCATCGCCTCACGGATATCGCGAACCAGGAGATATAGATCACAATCCGGTCTCCGAACCGGGCACGTCGCGTAATCTCCTGTACCGAGTGGTGTATTGCCACCAGCTCGGCCGTGAAAACAGACGCAGCGCCTAGCAGAGCCCGGCTGAATTCAAACAGAGGGGATACGGCTTGGAAGCTTACGCCCTCTTGGGACTTGGAGCCATGCGTATAAACTGGGACGGTTCCAGCGTGACACAAGGTGTGCTCCAAAAAGCTACACACTACAGCTTGCCATTCGTGATGGCTTAGCACATAAACATACAGCCACTCTTTTAACCAAGATAAAGCAAGTTGTAGTAGCTTCAAGAAAATCAAATTGGAAAAAGTAATTAAACGACGTAGTGGAAAGGTAGCAATTTCTGATCAGGTTACAAGGTTGGGTAAGACATATTATATGGTGATAGAGCACTTACTATAAAAACCTGTTCTTATTGACATGGTGAACCCAGAAATTACAATGCCAGTAACAATGTGGGATGCAGTGTGTCGAGGTATGGCCAAGTATACGTGAATATGCGCACACAGGCTCTAAGGTAAGCTAAGCAAGGCGACAACTGTTATTGTTTCTAAGAGTGCGATTTGAATGGATAGTGGCAGCTGCGTGACCAAGCAATATAACAAACACAATGACAAAAATATATTTTAATACACACGAACTAAAAAGGGACAACAATAAATATGGATATATAAAAGGTACATAAATAAGACGGACTTAAGCTCCAAATACTAATTAGATAACCATGGTTACAGAATGATTATAATGGGAGATTGAAGATAATGAATGATTTACTTCCTTTGAAACTAGAGGGTAAGGTGCAACAACTTGGGGAAGGTCTTGGTAACCTTGATTACTCACGGGTGGTAGCCACATAACCCACAGCGAGTTGGGCTACTTTTCTCGAACTCATGTTTGCGAGATGCGGGCCTCCTGTCCTCAGGGGTCACCGGGCGAACTTCGAAGGGGGGGAAGGAGATGACTTTTCCACACTCGGCTTGAGCGAGCTAACGGGCTTCTTGTCCTAAGAGGTCACCATAAGAACTTCAGGGGACGGCTTTTCCAATCCTTGATCCGAAGGTGGATGAGAAAGGCTTACGTTGCCTCACGAGACTTCTCCCTGACCCGAAGACATGGGGGTGATATCCAGCTCTTCCGTGGCTTGCGACCGTCACTCACACTTCTTGGGAGAGAGCTCGTTGAATTGCACTCCTTTCGGGGAAGTCGCGTCTAACCAAATCTGTCTCTGTCATCCTAGAGCAGGAGCATATATACCGAGAGTTCTTCAAAAAAAAGGGAAGATTGAGACCTTTTTAACCTTTTTTATCGGGCGCAACGAACCGAGCGTCTCCTTACAGGGAAGTGTCAATGGCAAAAGGGCTCCGAAGGGGCGCAGAAACAACCGTGCTGGTTGTCCTGGATGGGCCGGGATCAGAAGATGCCTTTCTAAGTATTGAGGCATATGACGTCCCAGGCAGGGACGGGCGCGCCAGGACCAAGTACTTAGCCTCGCGGAATGAGATTCGATCCTGGACCTGAACGGCCAGGATTTTTTTCTCAAGGAAATATGCACCGCATTGCTTCGAGGAAGCGGGGTGCGGGTCTCCGCAATTGACACACTTGGCCACACATGATTTAGGCTTATCGTGTGCGGCCTTAGAGCAATTTTTACAGACTTCGGGTGACCCCGACTTTGCACGTCTACAAGATCCATTCGTATGGCCGAAACGGTGACAGTAATAGCACCGCCGCGGCAGTAGCACGAATGCCTTCACGCGGTAGCGGTACCAACCAGCACGCACCGACTCAGGGAGCTTGTCACAGTCGAATGTGATGAAGAGTGTAGGGGTGGGTCTCGAGGCCCCTCTCCTATTTTCTAATCACACGTTCGACCTTGATCGCCCCATGGTCGGCCAGCTCTAAGGTGATGTCTTCAATGGAGTAGTCAACGAGTTCCCTCGCATAAACTACTTCTTTCACAAAGTTCATGGTAGAGTGTGGCGTCACACTTACCGTGGTGATATGAAGTGTCCAAAGAGCACTTATCTTGGCCGCCTCGGCGGGATTTGCCGCATTCGCCAGAAGGCTCCCGTCCGAGAAACGGGTCACCTTCGGCTCTCTACCAATTGCACTAGCTAATCCTCTCCTCTGATGGATCATGTTGCCCTTGGCCAACATGGTTCCATCAGTGGAGCGAATAACGAGGAAGCGTTTGAAACCAGCGATCTCGAACACGCCAGGTAACCTCTGAATGAGGGGCCCCGATATCATCGCGGCTCCGCCCTGTGCACTTTTGGTCTTGGTCAGGGCTCCTTAACCGGGATGGCAGAGGGCCCGGATGTGCCGATCTTGGCTTGGTCGCTTGCCAAAGTGGCAACAGACCAATCCGTCCTCACAGCCTCCACGGATGGAGAGGAGCCCCGAGTCTTCTTAGTCTTTTTGGTCTTAGTCTTTTTCTTTTTTGGAGAGGAGGGCGGGGAATGAACCCGCTTCTTACCTCCACCGGCAGAAGCCCCTAGGCCAGATGGATCGGCTTCAGCCAGGTCCTTCTCGGAAATGGAGAAGGTCCTGGTGGTCGCAGGGGCACCATCTGGAGGAGATCCCTCTCCTCCTTGTACTGCCTCAGAAACCATAGTCGTTTGAGGAGGACCTTGCATAGGGGCGGATTCGGGTTCGGTGTTTGGCACCGAGCGCGGATTCCCCCCCATGGAAGGCCCTACCGTCTGAGGCTGGGTTTCCTCAAGGACCCTGTCTAGCACAGGAGGGGCCTCCAGTTGGCCATCCCCTCCCAGGACATCGCAGGTCCCCTTGGTAGTGTCGCCAGTCTTATGTGGGGAGACATAGGCCTTGCTTAATTTTCTTGCCAGCAGGTCCTTTTAGGGAAGCGCCTGAAGGGGCCTGGCTTTCCTCTCCCCCCTAAGTGTGTTTGCCCTATCGAACCGCTTACACGAGGGGCGGTCGGCAATGGGCGGCCTGTTGTCTTTCTTGGCAGTCCTCTTAGAAAGAAAAGGAGGGACTGCCGCAGGAAATAGGGAGGTTTCTAAAAGCACCTCAAGAGAGAGCGGTTGAGGGGAAGTCCCTTGCACCCGTAGGCGAAGGAGAGAAGTAAGCCTCCTCTCCGGTTAGAGAAATATGCAAGGTCCCCTGTGCAAGCACAGGGGGGTGGAACTCTATTTTTTCGGTGGAGCTGCCCGAGGATGGCTCTGTTGATAATACAGGGGAAGTTGAGGGTTGGTTTTTTTTTTGGTTGTGCATCATTGGGCATGGTGACCCTAAATTTTCTGCGGGACGCAATAGCTCATCACCCCTCACAGTTGCCCGCACTGCAAGAGGTGTTTACAGGCCTGGCAGAGCCAGGGGCCGCCATTTTGACCACCCTCTCCCGCCTGGTGGCCTGGCAGTCTATCGGCATGGTGGCTCCACCTTGAACACGGCGTAAAAAATGATAGAATGTGAAGAGGAGAGGAAAAGGGGATGTGAGCAAGGTATGGGTGGGATGATGCAGGTTGTTAATAAAAACCCATCCCGAACCGGAGCTCAGGGGTTAGGGAACCTTTTTCCTTTTCCCCTCAGCCCCGATCCGGGACGGTTGGCTTGAGAAGAAGGTCAGCATCTACCCTGTGAAATTAGAGGCTGACCAGAGAAAGTTGTGGGAAAGGTTGTATAAAAAGTGACGTGATAGGGGAGAAATACAGGCTATCTGAAGGAACGAAGAGGGGCTAAACTGGGGTCGGACGGGGTGCTGAGTCCCTTCAGCACGACGGCCAGGATGGCAAATCGCCGCGCCCCTTACGGGCGCAAAACCAAAGAATCTGTATATAATAGCATTAGAATGAGCAATTTTTATTAATATCTAGAAGCGGAAACTGTAAATAGGCCATCTTCAGCATCTAGTGCTAGTAGTAGCACTTCAAATAATGAGGTTGATTTTAGAAAAAATAATTGATAAACAACAAAAGGGCTGCAAGCAAAACGAATTTGATTGGGAAGTAAATAGGATGTTCCACATATTTATCCTCTTAACTTTACATTTAGTAATTTCAACTTATAAGTATGGGAGTATTTTATTCAGGTTGAGAAATTTAACCGTCAGTAAAAGTTATCGGTACGTGAAGCAGTACTAAAGTACCCTAAAGTAATAAGAGATGCACAAGTGATTATTGCATTACCAACTAGTCAAGTTAGTGTGGAGCGTCTATTTTCAGGTTTAAAAATGATAAAATCAGAAATCTCTAATGAAAGAAGACTTAGTAGAAGCTATCATATTTTTAAGGATAAAATGTTATTTATAATTTTCAATTTCAATTTTTCCAAATTTTGGGAACATTAAAATTTCAACTTTTTAAAAGGAATGAATCTTAAATTAAATTCAATTTTGTTCTATTTTTTTATTGTTAAAACTCAAAATTGCATACATATTACTACTTTCCTTTCATTTGTATATTAAATAGGTGTGTTTAAAAAGGTATTTTAGCCTTTAATGTAAAACAAAATTGCCCCTGCATTCATTTATTTATTGAGTATTATCAATTATCACTTCGATTACATTTGAATTTTTGAACTTTAATGGGGTCGAGACGGAGCTGGAGCCAAACATTCTAAAAAGGTGGAGCCCGAGCCCTAAATTTTTCTTCCGGCTCCACACCCTTGGGTAGGAGGGTCATAAGCTTCCGTGGTTGAGGGTGAGGTTGAATCCTATTCTTCTGAACCTCGAACCTATTCATCACCTAAGACTCGCCTCTGAAGTTGACTACCACTTTTATTTTATTTTTTTAATATAACAAATAAGTAACAAGGAGTAACAAGGAGTAACAAGGAAAGTAAGTACCCTAGGAGACCTTACGGTCCATTCAAAGAGGGTACCTTTGGACTAGCAATTGAGCGGGCACATGGCTGCTCAATTGTTTTGCGTCCCTAAACGGCCACTTTTCAAGACTTTGTCTAGTCTTGACTTGAACTGGTCAACAGATTCACTGTTGACAACTTCCACTGGAAGTGCGTTCCACTTACCGCAGATACTGTAGGTGAAAAAGTTTCCACACAGATTGCGGTTGTAACGCTTCAGTTCAAGTTTGAAGCCGTGATTGCGCGTTCTGTTCTCACTCAGTGTGAAAATATCCCGGTAGTCAACATTGTCGAACCCTCGAAGTATTTTGAAGACTTCGATGAGCTGACCACGCAGTCTACGGGTTTCCAGCGAGAACATATCTAACTCCCTTAGTCTATCCTCATAACTTTTATGTCGGATAGAGGGAATCAGCTTGGTTGCCCTGGCTTGTACGCGTTCCAATCTCGCGATGTCCTTTCGCAATGAAGGACTCCAAAATTGTACGGCATACTCCAGGTGCGGTCGGACAAGTGAGTTGTACAGGCACAGTACAATCTCCTGGTTCCGATAACCAAACTGGCGCTTAATATAGCCTATAGATAAGCGAAATAAAGGGTTGTTATATTTAATTGTAAAAATGAATACACATTAATTTTCACAATTGTTAATTAGGATTTAATAGTTAATTTTCAAATTTTAATTAATATTAAATTTTATGGTAATTTTATCAAAATAAAAAAAAACATTAAGAAAACGAATTTCGATTAATTTTGATTAAAAAATCCTTATACTTGAAGTTGAGGCTACCGCAAAACCAACCGAGCCAAGCTCACCTCCAAATGGTATTAACTGAAATCCCTTATGAAAATGGCTACAAGGCAACAATCACACTATCATAAGTGTTTAATGACTTTGAACACGATTGTAACACATGACTATTATTTTCCCAAAGGAGGCAAATATGGCCATAAGTATTCATATTGACTGCAGTATTTGCCATTACTATTTGCATTAATAGAGTGATGGCGAAGCTCATATGTGAGTAATAGATATGTTGCCAAATGTTAACAGAATTTAACCGTAAATGTCATTTTCAGAAGAGACCGGTTGGCATACACTACTAAAGAGCCGATTTGGGGGGAAAGGGGTTCAAACTTTTGAACTAGTGTCGATTTATACTGCTCGATTATACTGTAATCTTTGATTGCCGAAATACTAATTAGCAAAGACTAAGATCAGAGCGAAGGCAAGTTCAAGAAAGAAGAAAAAGGGTGGAGGTTAGAGGTGAAAGTCAGATAAAAGGAAGAGAGGATATGAATAAAGATTTAGTTTGACTCCTATTTTTGTAGTTATATCTTAAAGTGATCATTATTAATTTAATTATTAAAAAAAATATTTACCAAAATGGTTTCAACGACACTCCAAGGTAGGTTATTCCAAGTTGATCTTATTTTATAAGAAAATAAATTCTGTGTTCTCAGTGTTAAATCTTTTGCTTACTAGCTTGAAACTGTTTATTCTAGAGGTCGCTTGGGTATCTAGCTCAAATATTGCTACTTTATTTATGCATATTATTGAAGCACTTTAGTATTTTATACAGTAACGGCCATAATATAAGGATCAGTAAGAACAAGTGTATTTAAATATTTATTATAGCAGTTAAACAAAACACATTTAGATATATCTAATATCTGTCTTTCGTCAAAATTTCAAGTGAATGGAATAAATATTTCGTAAGTTATGAAAAAACAAACAAACTATCTTCCAAATTGCAGCAGCCAAGAGTTACGGGTCACTTAGAAAAAAATAACTACCAACCGAGATATTTGTGTTTAGGAGACTCTTGATGGGCTGAGGTACTTCTTATGATCATACATTATTGGAACATTCAACTGTCAACATGGCGGCCTGTGAAAGAAGACCGGTGTCCTGTGATCAAAAACAAAGGATTGTATGCCTTCACCAAGAGGGAAAGTCAAATTCTGGGATAGCAACTACTGTAGCAAGGTCTAGAAGTGGTGTGCAAACGAATTGTAGAATTGCAGCTGGTTTTAAGTCATTAGGATCGACAGATACTAAACCCAAAACCAGTAGACTTCGTAAAAGGACAGAATCGTATTATGGATAGAATGTCACTGAAGGGTAGGTTTAAGAGTGCTGCTGAGATATCCCTTGAGTTCAGCTCCACCTCCGATGTCAACGCAGTACAACGCTCCCTGCCACACTGCGAAGAGATTCAAAGATTTTTTTGAGTGATAAAGGGATTGATCTCATGGACTGGCGACCTCAAAATCCGGATCTTAACCCTATAGAAAACGTTTGGAAGATTATTGGAGATGGGGCGCGAAGGAGAGATCCAAAGAACCAAGATGAACTTTGGGAATTATAGAAAAACGAATGGAACAATATTATCCCATCCTTTAGCAAGAACTTAATTCAGTCTTGTGGTACCAGATGTCGGAAGGAGATTTTCACAAAATTTTAATAGTAAAGGTTTCTTTTTTTGTTCTTGTTCCATTTTAGATTGTTTTTCTAAGTGACCCTTAACTTTTAACCGCTGCAATTTGGAAGATAGTTAATTTATTTCCTCATAACTTATGAAATATTGAATCCAGTCACTTGAAATTTTCACGAAAGATAGATATTAGATATATCTAAATATCTGTATAATATAGTCTCAACGTTTTGTTAAATTTCTATAATAAATATTTAAATACACTTGCTCTTAATGACCCTCATATTATGGCCGCTACTCTAGTCTCTATAGTCTTCATTAAGTGATCTAGGTAGAAGCCGATATCCCACGAAACTAAATTAAGGTGATCAGTCTCTATTTACGATTTGTGTTCAGTAATTAACATTGTCGCTTGATGTGTTTCATTATTACAATGTTATTCGCATATATGGGGACCAGAACTTAACCGCAAGCTCCGAATGAAATTTAATATTATAAAAGCGTTTTATTTAAATGAGGGAGACTATCATTCGATTCAGAGGCAAAATTTCTGGTTATGTAGTCTAGAACCTTATTTGGTGAATTGCATCTACCATTTTTTCTACTATTTGACTATATTCAAGACTTTTGAAGATTTCTCAGTCACTATGGTCTTTTGACCTAGTATCTAGTTTGACGTCATTAGAAAATTTGGAAATTTTATATAAGATATTCAGGTTCAAGATCAGTTATTTATATAAAAAAAATTAAAGACTAGAACACAGATCGAGGAAAGACACTAGTAAGGGATGGCATTAATGGACTATTTCCATTGACAACTCAACTCTACCCTATGAATTTCTAGCTAGTCTTCAATCCATTTACTCCATTGCTCACTATTCTTTGCGCTTTTAGCTAAAGAGAATCTTTATATGTAACGGTGTCAAAGATCTTCTGGAAAGCGAAACAAAATTACGTGCACACTTTATGTTGGAGAAACGTTTTCGAGTTTGTTTTTTTTAGAGCCCGTCTAGCGACAGCCAACTTGGGCATAAGTCTTTGTAATCACGACGGCCTAGGACTAGGCTATTTGAGAACAACACTATGCAAAGCAAAAAAAAAACAATAAAAAAAGGAAAAGTACCACGAGCAGGAAGCAAGGCACGGCGTGGGGGGAAAGACCGCATCTCCCCAGCGCAGGAACGTGCGACCTACGAAGAAAACTACAAAAAAAATTAGCTAAATAAAGTGGAGAGGCCGGCCTCCTCCCAAAACTCATTAGTTCACAGGTCAATGTGCCCGTTCCGAGTACAAGTAATATGCGGTAGCGACTCCACTCATCCCGGTACCGGCAGGTAACGTGTGCGAAGATCACCCAGACTGGGACATTCAACAAGAACATTTAGGATACAAGGCAGTCTTCAGAGTAGGGCGCAGGCGAGCACTTCATCAAATGGCGTTACGTTGCACGAGTGTGTACAATTCAAAGAAGACGGAAAGCAACCTGAAGCCGTAGCAACATTGGAGGGTAGGTCCATGGGAACAGTCGCGGCGCAATGGCACGCAATTTTAAGTTACTGTCGACCGTCTCCCATCTTGTTTGCAGAGCAGCACGTATTACTGCCATGTAGTCGGTGGGAGGAAGAGCGAAACGCTGGTTCGGTCGCCCACTCCTCGCGGAGTCTTTGAGGCCCTCATTCCCCGCAATTCCTACATGTCCAGGAACCCATCAGAAGATAATCTCGACAACCACCCGGCTTGCCAAGGCCAGAGCGTCGCAGAGATCGCGAACAAGGAGATGCGGAGATTCCAATGCTCCGAGAGCACTCAGGAGACTTATTTAGTCGCTATAAATCACAATCCGGTCTCCGAACTAGGCAAGTCGCCTAATCTCATGTAGTGAGAGGTGTATTGCAACCATCTCGGCCATGAAAACAGACACAGCGCCTAGCAGAGCCACGGTGACTTCAAACAGAGGGGATACGGCGTGGAAGCCAACCCCCTCTTCGGACTTTGAGCCATCCGTATAAACTGGCACGGTTCCAGCGTGACACGAGGTGTGCTCCAAAAAGTCAAACGCAATACTCCCGGCGCGATAGAAGCTTGGGAGCAGAGGCGTGGCGAAAAATAGCAAAATGTGGTACCCTCCAGAGTGGCGTCCTGAGCTGAACAAGGGGCGCCCCGGCTCGAGAGCTATACTTAGCTCTCGAAGGAGTTTCCTAGCCCTAAACAAAAATGCCTTAGAGTATGACTGGCGTCTATCGGCGGCATAGGCACCGTCGAAATCAGCTGCGGATGCAGTGAGAGCTGTCGGCCACTGAGGGAAACGCCAGACTCGCGCCTACAGGCAAATAATGCACTATGCACGGCGTAGAGGGAGTGGGATCTCCCCAATATTGACTAGTAGGCTCTCAATTGGGGAAGTACGGAAGGCACCTGTCGACAGGCGAAGGCCAGTAGGGTGAATCGACTCCACCTTCCGAAAAACACGATATGCTGCGAATGCAAACAACTCACATCTGTAGTAGAGCTAAGGCTGCGAGTATGAGCCTCCCAGGTGCAGCGTCGGTCAAATACAAGACCAAGGAAACGGATCGATTCAAGCACATACAGACGTACACCATACAGAAACAAGTCTGGGTTAGGGTAGAGATAGACAGCAGCAGAAGTGCACCACCTAGACTTGGCCAACGAAAACAAAAACCTGTGCGTTTCCCGATAGTGAGAGACACGGTTCAATGCCTGTTGGAGTTGACGCTACAGAGTTGGCATCTGTGCTTCGCCAAAAGAAATTGAAAGGTCGTCCACGTAGAGCGTAGCACGAACATCTTCCGGCAGCACTCGGGTAATGCCGTTGATGCTCAGGGCAAAGAGTGTGACACTGAGGACACTTCCCTGCGGGACACCCTCTTCCTGCTCCTTTGGGCCGGAGAGGGCTCCCCCCACCCGTACGCGGAATCGACGATCTCGCAAAAATTCAGATATAAACATTGGGAGGCGTCCCCTCGCCCCCATCGTGTGGAGAGTCTCCATGATACCGTATCGCCATTAGGTATCATAGGCCTTCTGCAGATCGAAAAAGACCGTGGCGTAGTGCTGTCTACGAAGAAAGGCCTCGTAGACAGCATTTTCCAAACGTAGCAGAGCATCCGATGTGGACTGGAACTTGCGGAAGCCGCACTGTGCAAAAGACAGATGGCCTCTGCTGTCCAGGAAAAAGGCTAATCTAACATTTAGTAATTTCTCCATCAACTTGCACACGCAAGAGGTTAGAGAGATTTGGGCGGAAACCGGCGCGAGTAGAGTGATCTCTTCCCAGTTTGTAAAAGGCGAGCACAGTAGCGATTCGCTAGGAATCTGGGAGAAGACCCTCCACCCAGATCCTCTTGAACAAATTAACAGAAAGCCCATAGTTCGCTTACCGAGGTGTCGAAGCATGGCGTACGGGACATGGTCCGGACATTGGGTTGTGTCCGCGCACGAAACAAGAGCGGAACGCAACTCACTAACAGTAAACCTGTAGTTGGAGGGTTCTCCGCCTCTGGAGGTAAAGTCTAGTCGGCTTTCTTCCGCTACATCACGATGTGCATTGAATGCTGGTAGAGCAACATCCCGGCTAGAGAATGCGGAGAAAGCGGTCGCGAAAGATTCCGCCATCGACGCATGGGCCGAGATTGCGGTCCCATTCTCCTGGAGAACGGGAAGGGGGTCCTGCGAGAACTTGCCCCGAATCCTTTTGACTCGCTTCCACACCTCTGCTAGAGGGGTCTTCCAGTTAACTGGAGACACGTATGCCCACCAAGAAAAGCAAGGGTGTGCTTCGAAATATATCGGAACTTAGTCCTAGCCCGACGAAATTCAGCGACAGTGAAATCGTTCGGGCGGCGCTTATAGCGCATGTATGCATAACGCTCCTGTTTGAGGGCCGTCTTACACTCGGCCGACCACCACGGGAGTGGTCGGCGTGCAAAACGGCCACACGTTAGGTGAATAGTAGTCAGGCCCGCGGCGATGAGGTTACCAAGGAACAACTCAACGGCCTCATCTACCAACCTAAACTCCCTCGACTGAGATAGAGAATTCAGTCATTTCCAGAAATGCAGGCCACCGCGCCCGCGGCAAGCACCACCGAGGTGGGCTCTCAGGCAGCAGTTGCCCTAAAAATGATATTTGACTGGGAAAGTAATCACTACGATGGAGGTCATCGACCATCCCCCAATCAAAACCAGGCTGTGCATCCGAAGAGCACAAAGATAGATCAAGGCAAGAAAATAAAGCGGTTTTCGTGCAGTGATGCATAAATTCATCCACATTTAGGACACCTACCTCCAGCTCTTCGATCAGATCGCCAAGGACTTGTGCCTAGCATGGTCTCCTGCGGAAAAATAGCTAACGGGAAACGGGATGAGACGAGCCTCCGCCGCTCTTCCCATTTGGCCCGGAGCCCACAGAAATTCCATTGAAGGAATATGCCCCCCAGGCCTAGCTCGGAGGAACGCGAGATTCCTCCTCGGACAAAAGACGCTCACGGGAATTGCCGTACTCTTCACGGAGGAAGAACCCCGGGCGCTGCTAACTTTACAAGATACTTAAGGCGCTGTTGATTTCGAGGACTTATTGGGGGAGGTTGGGCTTGTCATGTGAGTCTTGTCCTTCCTCCGCCTCGAAACCTTAGGCGGGCGTTGCGGCTTTGAAGGCCTGGGGGGGGGGCCCTTTTTCGAGGATCCAGCGTCTTCGAGCCACTCAGCCTTGCACTAGGCGTGGGCGAAGGAGCCTGAGCTTCTTTGTTGCTGTCCTCCTTTCGGGGTACAGCTTTAGGAACCTCGGAAGATGGTTAGGAGGCTTCTACGCCGTGGTAGCGTTATCGAATGGCACTCACCGACTCAGGGAGCTTGTTACTGTCGAACGTGACGGAGAGTGTAGGGGTGGGTCTCGAGGCCCCTCCCTGTTTTCTCATCACACGCTCGACCCTGACCGCCCCGTGGTCGGACATCTCTAGATTTCCATATTCTATGGAGTAGTCAACGAGTTCCCTGGTATAAACTACTCCTTTCACAAAGTTCATGGTAAAGTGCGGCGTCACACTCACCGGGGTGACATGAAGTGTCCGAAGAGCACTTATCTTGGACGCCTCTGAGGGATCCGCCGAATGCGCCAGAAGGCTCTGTCCGAGAAACGGGTCTCCTACGGCTCTCTACCAATCATAATAGCTGAAGCTCTTCTCTGATTCATCATGTTGCCATCAGTGGAGCGATTATTTTTAGTCTATTTCTTTTTCTTTTTATGAGAGGAGGGCGGGGAATGAATCCGCTTCTTCCTTCCACCGGCAGGAGCCCCCAGGCCAGATGTACCAGCCTAAGCCAGGGACTTCTTCGAGATGGAGAAGTTCCTAGTAGTCGTAGGGGCACCGGTCAGAGGATAGCCCTCCCCTCCTGATACTGCCTTGGAAACCCTAGCCATTTGGGGAGGACCTTGCATAGGGGCGGATTCGGGTTCGGTGCTTGGCGCCAAGCCCGGATTCGCTCCCATGGAAGGCACTGCCGTCTGAGTCTGGGTTGCCTCAAAGAGCATGTCTATCTCAGGAGGGGGGTCATCTAGTTGCCCCCCCCAAGACATTGCAGGTCCCATTAGCACTGTTTTCACAAGTCACGTGTGGGGAGGCACAGGCCTTGACCCCGGCAAGGTTCAATATTCTTGCCAGCAGGTCTTTTGAGAGAAGCGACCGAAGGGGCCTTGCTTCCCTCTCCCCCTAAGGGGATTTGACCTACCGAGCCGCTTCAATGGGGAGCGCTTGGCTATTTGCTGCCTGCTGGCTTTCTTGGCAGTCCCTTTGGAAAGAAAAGGGGGGACTGCGGCTGGAAACAGGGAGGTGCCCGAAAGCACCTCCAGAGAAGGGGGTGAGATGGAGTCCCCTACACCCGTAGGCGAAGGAGAAGAGTAAGCCTTCTCTCCGGTTAGAGAAATTTGGAGGGGCCCCTGCGCAAGCACAGGGGGTGGGGCTCCATTTTTTCTGTGGAGCTGTCCGGGGGCGCCTCCGTCGATAGTACAGGGAAAGTTGAGGGTTGATTTGTTATTTGTTCATCATTGGGCATGGTGACCCTAAATTTTATATGGGAAGCAATCGCTCATCACCCCTCGCACTAGCTCGCTCTGCAAGGGGTGCGTACAGGCCTGGCAGAGACAGATGCCGCCATTTAAGGCCACCCCATCCCGCCTGGTGACCTGGCAGCCCTTCAGCATGGCGGCTCCACCTTAGGTACGGCGTAAAAACAAAGATAAATGGTGAAGTGAGAAGGAAAGGGGACGTGAGGAAGGTATGGGTGGAGATAAAGCAGGTTGTTAAAAAACCACTATCCCGAACCGGAGCCCAGGTGCTAGGGAACATTGTCCCCTCCCCCCTCAGCCCCGACCAAGGACGGTTGGCTGAGAAGGTCAGCATCTACACTGTGAAATTAGAGGCTGACCAGAGAAAGTTGTGGTAGAGGTTGTATGAAAAGCGGGGAAACCGGGGGGAAACAAGTGTTTTGAAGGAGGAGAAGAGGGTAAGCTGGGTTCGGACGTGGTGCTGAATCTCGTCAGCACGGCGGACAGGATGGCAAATCGCCGCACCCCTTACGTGGTTGAAAGTAAAGGGGGGACTGCCGCTGGAAAGTCGGAGGTGCCCCAGACAAGGGGGTGAGGGGAAATCTCTACACCCGTAGGCGAAGGAGGAGTAAGCCTCCTCTCCGGTTAGAGAGATTTAGAGGGTTCCCTGCGAGAGCACAGGGCTGGGGGAGAACTTCCATTTTTTTCTGTGGAGCTGCCCGAAGGCGGCTCCATTGATTGTGAGGGGTAAAAGGTAAAAGGGAAGGTTTGTTTTTTTTCAATTTGCATCATTGAGCATGGTGACCCTAATTTTCTCATGGGATGCACACGCTCATCACCCCTCGCAGTAGCCTGCCCTGCAAGGAGTGCGTACGGGGCTGGCAGAGCCAGGTGCCGCCATTCAAGGCCACTCCTCCCGTCTGGTGACCTGGTAGCCTTTCGGCATGGCGGCTCCACCTTAGGCAAAGCGTAAAATTGATAAAGTGTGAAGAGAGGAATGAGGAAGGTATGAGTGGGGATGAATCAGGTTGTTAAAAACCCACCATCCCAAACCGGAGCTCAGGGGTTAGGGAATATTGTCACCTCCCCTCTCAGCTCCGATCCGGGATAGTTGGCTGAGGTCAGCATCTACCCTGTCAAATTAGAGGCTGACCAGAGAAAGTTGTGGGAGAGGTTGTATAAAAAGCGAGGAAACAGGGGGGAAACACAAGTGTTCTGAAGGAAGGATAAGAGGCTAAGCTGAGGTCAGACGGGGTGCCGAGCCCCGTCAGCATGGCGGCCAGGTTGGCAAATCGCCGTGCCCCTTTTGCGTAGGAGAGTGTAATGGCAGGATTTTCTCTAACAATCGCTTTCAAAGCCTTTAAATCCAGTTCATTTGACTACCCTCTATTGGCTTATCAATTAGAGTGGTCCACATTTATGACACCAAAAAACAACCTCTCTGGAGCTCTTTCACATACTGTATTTACACCATACGTGCTCTGGATTTATTTTGCTGCTGAATTCTTGACATGTCTAAAAAAACTCGTATAGTTTAAAAGCTCGAATATATTCTTATTTGGATCAAATATAGGGTCAAGGGGAATGGAGAGGTATGTTACTTATGGTTAAGTATGTGGATAAGATTTTCAAACCAAATGTCCGCACAACGGATTTAGGAAAGCAATTTCCTAAAATCTTTTGATTTCCTTTATGGATTGTCAAGTTTAACTACTGGAGAATTCGTTTAATGCCTCACGAAATAAATGTATCAGCCTTCTGTAGAGAACATAACAGAACATGACACGTTTCAACCCATTATTAAACCTTTGTGTCGGGGTACAACCACTCTATACCATACACTACTCCTATATAATATTGGGGGGGTGACTTAATCACCTACTGCAACGCGAACCGTTGAAGGACTGTTCGCAGGGACTAACGACTGACTAGGAGGTCATATTTGAGGCGTTGGGTTCCAAATCCTTAATATTCAAACAGGATGCATAAATGGTTGGCGATATTTACTTGAATAGGCCGAGAGTATCGTTCAAGGTTAGTTCAAGATGAAACAACAAAAATATAATTTTATTTAGAAAGAATTAAATAAGAATAATAGGCAAAGGGGCATTATTTAAATTAAAATAGTCTCTTGATAATTATTATGAGGAGGGATTCTCAAATTGAATTAATTTATTAATGTAACTAGGCTCAGATCAAAAGGGGGAACTTGACAATACTAATAATGGAGGGGGTTTCAGTCTTACGGGTCGATGACTTCGAGTAAGGTCCTTCTTGTGATGAGGCGAGTAAGAAACGATCCGTTGAGGTAAGTGGGGGCACGGTTGAATGAGGCAAGTGGGGCACAGTCCAAACCAACCTTCCGATGAAGATAGGCAAACTTCAAAGATGACCTTCGACGAAAAAATGTGGGAATTTTCGTAATTCCACTGGAATTACGAGAAACTTTTTCCTCAAAGGTAATCGATGGAGATTTTCTTCAGTTCGATTAAATGAAGGGAGACTGTTGCGAAAATTCAAAGGCTTGCCGTTCACAGAATCTACCAAGTGACTTGGGTAGAATCACGGCTGAAGAAGGTTTGCTGTCTAACTAACGCTCACGGGACGAGACGATAAGGACAGCCTAGACTCCTCAAACTACCTAATAACCCGAGTATTTATATGTCCGATTCTGGAGGGAAAGGGGAAGTTTGGAGAAAGGAGTCACAAGCTCCCGATATCTTAATCTGGAGGCGGAGTCGATTCATCATTTATCAAGGGGCGGGACAAAGCGGCTCTTTCACACCTCGTTACTTTAAGAGGCTTGGAACGAGTTCGCAGGATTGTGAAATATTTTCCCAACGTGCTCAGAAGTCGAAAATTTAAGAATATTCGAACAGAAAATGACGTCGTCCATGGCGTGATACCATAGCACGTGGTCTCTGATAAATTTGGGGAGGGGGGGGGGTAGAGGTTGTTCTTTTACACCTCTCCATTCCATACGATGGAACTTTTCTGAGAGAGAGGGAAGAACAAAGGACATCGCAAATTTGGATAGGAGGAATTATTTTTAAGGCCTCTGCCTGATAAAAAAAAGAAAAGGGGGACCTGACGTTTATTCGACAGGCTTACAAAAAGGCTATGATATTTACCTGAGCAAAAATTAATGTAAGTGGGTATACAAAAAAAAATATATTTAAAATTAAGGAACAAAATTAGAACTTGGTCTAAAAGGGTAGTGGAACAACAAAAGTAACACTATATTAAATAAATAACTACAGGGACCAGATATATATGTACAGAGTAAAAAAAAGAAGAAAAATAATACATACATGATTAGCTGACGGGTTTACAGGCGACCTATAATTTAGGGGATTAGCCAGCATTGTCGGCTAATAGATTTCGGCTAAGATTATCAGCTATAGAATTTTCGGTACCAAGTATATACCAAACTTTAAAATGATTTTGTTGGAGTATCAAAAGCCATCGATTATACGCCTGTTCTTGCTCTTAGTATTTCGGAGGTACGACAAAGGGCGTTGGTCAGTCTCAACAATAAACTTTTTCGCAATTAAATACATGCTAAACTTAGTAATACTTCATACTATAGCTGAAGCTTCCCGTTCTATTACCGAGTAATTACGTTCACGGGGCAGTAGCTTTCGGCTCGCGTAAGCCACCAGGTGGCTTTCACCTTCATCGGATTATTGAAGCAGCACGCACCTAATTCCTTCGTCACTCGCATCCGTCCGGATGCATAAGGGTTTAGAGGGGTTAGTGAGCCTCAAAATGGGGCTGACGCTAGCTTGTCCTTGAGCACCTGAAATCTGGCAGTAGCTTCGGGATTCCATGAAATGGGATCTGGGGATCTCTTCTGAAGGAGGGCACTTAAAGGGGCGGAAATAGATGCGAAGTTAGGGATAAATATATGGTAAAAGGTGGTCGATCCCTTGAATGACCTAAGCTGTCTCTTCGTGCGGGAAAGGGATATCTCGACAATGGCTCTGACCTTTTCGACCTGGGAACCCATCTGACTTTTCGAGCGAACAGGCTCTTGAGTAGTGGGGACGATGTTATGCTCAAATTGATTGGAGCAACCGGAAGTCTCGGGGATGACATCTTCAAATCCATTTTGCAACTGCTGCAGCTCACCCTTTTGAGGAGTCGCTACCCTTGGGGAAGACATCCAGCACGGGGGATGATGATCCCGGAGATCCAGGTAAAGATAGGATAGGGTAATCACCATCTTGCACGACATTGAGGGGGTCAGCGGGATACACCGCTCCCAAAGAGGACTCTTCATTGAGGGCCACAATATTGTTGATACAAGCACGACGGTGATATTTTTTAACATATTGATGTGGAGAAACCTTATCTCCTGAGGGGGCTCGAATCAGGTAATCCACTCGTCATTTTACCTCTAAAACGAAAAAGGAACCCTTGCACTGGGTCAGGAGTTTGTTCCTCTCCGTGGGAAGTAGCAACAGCACCTCCTCGCCAGGATAAAATCTTCTTTCCTTCGCCTTTAAATCGAAATCAGTTCGATACTTCTCCAAATTTATCTCAGCATTTTGGTACGCGATGTCGGCATATATCTCGAGACGCTTTCAGAGGTCTAAGAGGTACGAATAGGAAGAGTAGATTTCGTTATCCAGAAGGGGGATGGGTGAAAAGTTCCTTTAAAATAGCAAGGAGCCTCGAACATTATGTCCATACAGTAATTCGAAGGGGGCGAATCCTATGGTCTTATGGGGAATTTCACGACACGTAAACAGTGCCACGGGTAAAAAGCGGGGTTATTTTCGGGGCCGATCGATACACAATTTTCTGCAGGATTGCTTTCAATGGGCCATTTAGCTTTTGAGCAAACTCCGTTTGCGGCTGGGTGGTATGGAGTGATAAACAGAGGTTTTACCATGAGTAGCTTTCCGACATACTCCATAAGCTCGGAAGTAAATTGTCTAGCTTCGGTTCGATAATACATCTTTAGGAATTCCTACCCGAGAAAAAATGGAAATGAGGGCTTCGGTGCATGAAACGCTATCAATGCGCTTAAGGGAAACTGCCTCAGGAAAACGAGTAGCGAAGTCTACTAAAGTGAGGACGAAACTGTGTCCTTCACTAGACGGGGGATGAATGGGGCCAATAAGATCATTGGCTACACTAGAAAAAGGTTCTGAGATGATCGGGGTTTTCTGAAGTGGGGCTGGCTTGACGCGCCCTTTTGCAGATGTCCTTTGGCAGGCATCGCATGATTTGCAGTACTCTGCAATTTCTCTGGCCGCACCTGGCCAATAAAAATACTTAAAAACCCTCAGAAAAGTTTTATTATGACTAAAATGACCGGAGAATAAACTATCCTGAGAAATCTGGAGGACTTTGGGGACGTGAGAGCGGGGAACACACAAGGTGTGTGTTTCAGCTTCGGTTCCGTCGGAACATTTGCGATGTAACAGTTCATCTTTGACAATGTATGAGATGCTTTTCCACCACGGGAAGACTCTTGCTCCTGAGGCCTGTTTTTTCCCCAAAGGGGGAGGAGAGTTGCGCACTCCTTCTGGGCGCGGGCAAAATCCTCGTTCCGGAGGGTCTCCATCACCGGATCGACGGATTTTTCTAAAGGAACGGGTTCCAGGGAAGCTTTGGCGGCCTGGGCACAAGTTACCACTGGATGTGCTACCGGGTTACTTGTAACCTGGAAGCTCTGACCAATCAGTACAGAGTAAAACTTGATTGGGGCTGCTACCACTTCAACCCAACCAGTCAAATACTCACATTCGATGTGGCATTTTACAATAGGGAAACGATTCGCTCGGGTGAGGTAATCATGAACCACAGCAAACTTTCGGTGGTCAGGACCGACTGAGGGAAGTAAATTCTCGGATATCACGATGCATGTGCACCCAGTGTCACGTATAACGGTGCACACACTGCATCCGTTTACGGCTCCATTTTCAAACTTCAAACCACCGGGGTAGTTCTTAATAAAGTGAAAATTTACTTGGTGACCGGAGTTGTTGGTCGACGAGAGAGACGTAGTGGTATCTTGAAGAGACGGGGGAGGAGCAGGAGTGGTACTAACTTAGTGTACCTGATGGGAGGACACCCTTCTAAATTGAGAATTTTGAGGGCAGTTCGTGGGTACATGACATTCTATTCCGCACGTGAAACAGATCGTCTGCCTTATGGGGAAAAACGACGCGAGGGTAGTGATAATTACGGGCTTAATGTCTCTTGGTTCCGAAGGAGGAAGGTTCCTAGGTTTCAAGGGGCCTTGTACTTTCACGAATTTAGGGGTATTTCTGGAGAGGGCCTGGAGTTATTAATCTTAAACTTGGTAGGAGACGGGGGAAGGCTTCCTATTAAACTTGGGAGGAAACGGGGGAGGCTTCTTATTAAACTTGGGAGGAAACCAGGGAGGCTTCTTATTAACCTTGGGATACAAGTTATGGCTACTTGCATAAACATCAGCTTCTTTTGGGAATTCCTTGAACGTAGAGCAGCGCTTATCCTTAACGAAGGCACGGATTTCGGGGGTCAGGGAAGCTAAGAATTGATCTTTTAGGACGATGTCCAGAAAGGACTCTTACTCTTTGGGGGACTTTACACGCATTTAACCAAAATTGGAGGTGTTTCTGCAGGGTATACCCAAAATGGTGAAAGGTCTGACCCGGGCGGATCTTTTTGTGACGGATACAGGCAAGATAGAAGTCTGGGGTAATATTTACGGCAGCTAAGAGTTCAGAATTGAGGGTAAAGTAGTCCGCAGTGGACTCTGAGGGAAGCGAAATATATATATATATTTTTAAGAGCTCATCTGGCGACTGCCTACTTGGGCATTAGTCGCCGTATTAAACCCTGCCTAGTACTTGGATACTCTAAAATCAGATTAAAAAAACAAAAAACAAAAAAACCCAACACTAAAAATTAAAAAAAGGGGAAAAGGCAAAGAGCAGGAAGCAAGCTCTTGTGTTGGGGGGAGGTTCCCCCGGCACAGGAACGTGTGACCTATAAGAAAAACAAAAAAACAAAAACAAAAAACGAACAAAACCAAAAAAGTTAAATAAAAGGGAGAAGGCCAGCCTCCCCCCAAAAGTCTACAAGTCCACCAGTCAATGTGCACGCACTCGTCCCAAGGACAAGGGACAGGCGAAAGCGACCCCGCCCATCCCGGTACCGGGACAGGTAACGTGCGCGAAGATCACCTAGACTGGGACATTCAACCAGAATGTGCCGAACAGTCTGGGGGACAACACAGTCCGCACAGTAGGGCGCTGGCCAGCGCTCCATCAATAAATGTCTCTCAACTGTGAGTTTAGGATGGAAAGCAATTTAGCGACACCATCTACCTCAATGTCCCAATTGTTGATTTCAAAAATCTTTTCGAAGTGAGTAAGATATGATCCAAAATCTTCTTCTTTAAAGACAGGTAATCTTACTGACGGGGACTGTGGAGTTTCGGTCCGCGAGTTAATTTACATTGACTCCAATTGATTACGGCTTAATTCCAGTTCATGCTGCCTTATTCTCTCACA
The DNA here is from genome assembly GCA_963969495.1 of Ceratothoa steindachneri. Taxonomy (NCBI): domain Eukaryota; kingdom Metazoa; phylum Arthropoda; class Malacostraca; order Isopoda; family Cymothoidae; genus Ceratothoa; species Ceratothoa steindachneri. The sequence continues at coordinate 199,627,726 of OZ018318.1, read as the reverse complement.
TTCTTCCATTTCTGCTTCTCTTAGTTCTTTTGCTCTTCTCTCTTGATCTTCTCTTAGTTCTTTTTCCTGCATCTTAGTTCTTGTTCCTTCGCTCTTCTCTTTCATTTTTCTCTTCTTCCTGAATATAAGCTAATAATTCCCGGCCCGACAGGCCCAACGACTCTCCTCGACTCTTGAAACGGTCAAACGAAGAAGACATCTTGTTGGCTTACTAGGGATATCGTAACACGCGAACAGGGCTATTGACGTAACGAAAATACTTGGCAATATACGTGAAACCTAACTTTTCTCCAAAATAAAAATTCAAAAATTATCACACTAAAACAGTAAAACTCTTCCTACACGGTTAGAACGGGTTAATCTTTCAAGGCCGGCTGAGGATTAATTCAAATATTCCGGTAAATGGAATACACAAGCACAAAGAACGGGTCCCAACTAATAATCTAAATTTTAAATAGTTAATAGACTAAAGTTTCACTGATCTAGAACTTACTTGAACGTACTTGGGTTAAAAATAGAAAAATAAAGAAACTTCAATAATGAGAGGGAACTACTAAAACTCAAACTGGGTGTAAATCAACTAAACTGATTTACTATGTAATAGACTCCACACACTTCATACCAGTTTTTATAATATAGAAGTAATATATATAATATATGTAGTGGTACAACCACTTTATACCATACACTACTCCTATAGTATGTGGGGGAGGGTGACTTAATCACCTACTGCAACGCGAACCGTTGAAGGACTGTTCGCAGGGACTAACGACTGACTAGGTCACACTTGAGGCGTTGGATTTCAAATCCTTAATAATCAGACAGAGTGCATAAATGGTTGGTGATATTTACTTGAATAGGCCGAGAGTATCGTTCAAGGTTAGTTAGAGATGAAACAAAAATATAATTTTATTTACAATGAATAAAATAAGAATAATAGGCAAAAAGGACTTATTTAAATTAAAATAGTCTCTTAATAATTATTATGAGGAGGGATTCTCAAATGGAATTAATTTATTACTGTAACTAGGCTTTAGATCAAAAGGGGGAATCTGACAATACTAATAATGGAGGGGGTTTCAGTCTTACGGGTCGATGACTTCGAGTAAAGTCCTTCTTGTGATGAGGCGAGTGGGGAACGATCCTATGAGGCAAGTGGGGCATGATCTGAACCAACCTTCTGTTGAAAATAGCCAAACTTCAAAGATTACGTTCGATGGGGAATGTGGGAATTCTCGTAATTCCACTGAAAGGGGAATCTTCTGTTCCTCAAGGTCTGTGAGAGCTAGCAGCCCTGACGGGCGCATTATAAATACCTATTATTATTATTATTATTAAAGGTAATCGATGGAGATTTTTTTTCGGTTCGATTAAACGAAGGGAAACTGTTGCGCAAATTCAAAGGTTTGCCGTTCACAGAAGCTACCAATTGACTTGGGTAGAATCACGACTGAAGAAGGTTTGCTGTCTGACGAACGCTCACTGGACGAGACGATAAGGACGGCCTGAAGGGCGGGCTGGACTCCTCTAACTACAGAATAACCCGAGTGTTTGTATGCACGATTCTGGAGGGGAAGGGGGAGTTTGGAGAAAGGAGTAACAAGCTCCAGACATCTTAATTCGGAGGGGAAGTCGATTCATCATTTAGCAGTAAGGGGCGATACAGAGTGGCTCTTTCAAACATCGTCGCCCGGGGGGATGAGGAGGCTTGGAACAAGTTCGCAGGATTGGGAAATATTTTCCCAACGTGCTCAGGAGTAAAAAAATAGAGAATGTTCGAACAAGAAATGACGTTCATGGCGTGATACCATAGCACGTGGTCTCCGATAAATTAGAGGGGGTGGGGGTGGGGGGGTCAGAGGTTGTTCTTTTACACTTTGGAAATACTTTTTTTTCACTGTAAATTAAATGGAGATTGAATTCTGCAATACTGAATAAATATTTTGGGGGACTTTTTTTTACTCCGATTCGCCTCAGTGGTGACATAAATTATGCTATGAACCATTGGTCTCTACTGGCAGCCATTGTTAAATTAATCCAAAATGGTTTACTAGCCGAGGATTACCCTTCTCCAATGTAGTTTAACTTCAATTAATGTAAATATGGAACAAAATATCTGTGTATTTTCCTCATTCCTAAAAATATAATTTATACAAAAGAAAATACTATCACAGGGCCTTCGTGATTTCTCATATCTGCCCTTCAGAATCCTTTTGAGGACAGAAAGAAATTGCAGAGACCACGTTATTGCAGACCATGCAACCATCCATCCAAATTACTATTTACCAGATGCATCTAGTAATAACAGTTAGTAACATGATTAAACATCGTAGTATATTGGAAGCTTTATTCTGATGCTAGTTTTGTAAATGAGTAGATTTCCATCCAAATTACTATTTACCAGATGGTTCAGCCCAGTATAGGTCTCCCACACCCTCCTAGTCTAGCAAATTGCACCCAAATTAAATTTCAACCATCATCCAAAGGAATAATAAACTAATTAATTGTTCGTGATTCTATATTATTTTTTTTGTTCGTGTTTCTCCCTTACGATTTTCTTTGCCTTCTTTACTTTATAGCCTCATGCGAACTGAAGAAATAAAAATATTAGTAGAGATATTTTGAATCGGTGAAAATGCGAAGGAAGCTGTAGGATTGCTGAAAGTAGCAAGAGTACCTTTTGGTCCAGTATTTTGAATTATAAATTTAATCAAATTGTTTTGCCTGGAGGACAAACTAATCTCCGCCAATGGTTATTAGTCGATTTACCTTAGTGGTTTGTCTTAGACGTTCAAACTGTTATTAGTTTTTCTCCTTATTTATTTCTTTCATTTTCCTAAGTTTTTCTAACCTTCCGTTATGTTAGGATTTTTATTTTAACGATTAAGTGATAATAATGTTTAGTTAACTTGATCGGTGTCTTCTTCAGATTTCCTAATTATGGAGGTCTAGTTGTATGGATAATCCTTTCCACAGATTATTGCGTCTATTTCGAGTAATAATTACTCTTCGAGTCGAAGTTCTGTATCAGTGGTCTTATTCGGGATTAGGTTGGCTTTCCGTGAAGAGAGGGATTGTTCCGTAGATTTTCCGCATTGTTGGAGCTGAAAGAAGAGTGAGAGAAAAAGAAACAGATCGGCCGATCCCTGTCCCCCATCCTCACCCAGGAACTCACGAGTGCCAGGGCAAGGAAAGAGGGCGAGGGCCGGGTACTCCCTTGTTGTCCTCCGAGTCCCTTACACCCAAGTCTGGGACTCGGAGTGGGGAGAACTCGGGGGTGGGAGTGAGAGGGAGAAGAAAAGTTAAGGATAGAACAGCAAGAAATATAGTCTGAGACAATATAGGTGACCTAGGCAGTCATTGGCCCTACAGCTTAACGTGGGATCCGAACCACGGTGTGTATCTTCTTTTCTTTTTATCTTTTTTTACCTCGGTCTATTCATTGTTTTCTTAGGTCCCCTGTCCCTTGTGTAAGTTGTAGGCTAGGTAAGTGTGTGTTTTGATAGAGGGAAAGTTCTTATGTTGAAATGGAAGGAAGTAAGAGGTTTGCTTAGGGTTGCAATGTTGCCTGGTGGTCAGGCTAATCTCCTAGTATTAGTGAGGAAGAGCTGCATCACGTGTAGCTTTCCGTTGATTTGGAGTAAAAGGCAGACTTCTGTTCTTTCTTTTGGTATTATTTGTGTAAGAATTTGACTGTAGAGTTTTTGTCTAATGGTTTTTAAAGTCTTCTTTGCTCTTTAGTCACATGCAGGCGCCTCTTTAAGTTACTATTTCGGTCCGTAGGTCAGTCGGCCGGTTGGTAACAATTTTACCTTTCAATGAGTTTTCTGGTAATAACATAGTAACTATTCATCCGATCCTAACGAGATTCGAAACCGTTATGTTGTTTCACATTCCCTTTCGAATGATATAACTGTCACGGTCATTCCAAGGTTAGTATAGGAATTATTAAAAGAAAACTAACTATTGGTCGGATTGCCGGACTTATTGAAAGTTTTGAAGCTCGTAAGGTCATAGGATCCTAAAGTCATAATTCAGAATAATTGAGAGTACGCGACTTAGGATTGTTGATCTTGATTCTCTATTATTTTGTTCAGATGCTTGATATTTGCCTTGTGGTTCAGTCTCGGGAAGTCATTCTATACGCCTTGTTCTTGTAATCACGTAGATCTCATTTGGAATTCTATGTAAGCACTCTCATACTTGTTTTTGAGATGTGTTGAAGTATAGCGAACTATCGCTGTTAGGACCAGTGCTTAATAGATATTTTGTTATTCCTTCACAGTACTTTTACTCTCATTTCCTATTTGAATTCTGTCGTATGCGTATTTCTTGTACTCGCTCTTAGTAATTGCCAGGCCCGGGAATTTTACTTAGATGCGGGACCTGAAATTTTCGGTATCGAATTAGATGTTTGTCAGTTTCTTCCTCTAGATTGGAATGATGCGGTAGTTGATCGTATTGGCCCTGATTTTCACTTCTTCTCGATTTCATTTATATTTTTAATTTCATTCGCGGTCATATTTGCCTACATTTCTGCATTCTTGGATGGTGACATTATCATCTGTGCAAGTCGTCCCTGAATCAGATATTCAAATTGGTTTGCTATCAATGAACGCATATCTAACCATCGTGTAGTCGCTGAGTATTCATTCGATATTATTGAGATGTTGCAGAATCCTGTGTTACATTTCCCCCTTAGAATATGTGATTCATTGGTGGTTTTGTTTTATATAGTTTCATTATTAAATTTAAGTAAATTATTCAAACCAATCATGTTCAAGAACCTTGGAATAGTTAAATTTATGTTCCCGCAGGATACTAATACTATACACTCAATCGTTTGTCTACTTGTTCTTGGTACCTCGAGCAGGGGCTGGCAACCTCCGGCCCGCGAAGGCCTAGCGTCTGGCCTGCCACCTTGCTCGGCATTAATATTGCAATCCGGTCCGCGAAAACACAGCCTCCCCTCTAAAAATAAAATTCTACCAAACAGCATCTGTCTCAGTAGACTGGTAGAAGGAGAGGGAAATGAGTCTTACGTCTGGTAGTGAAAATGAATAAAGAATGAGACAAAAGTGCATTTCCCCCACAGATACAAAATATTTCATACATACCAAAGTTGTAGAGGAGGCGATTCTAAACAAAAAATGTTAATGACTTTTTCCGCTGCGATGAATCCTTACTGAGATATAGGTGCGAGCATACCATTCTGTGCGGCTACACCGGCAGATACTGTTTGGCAACTCTGCGCCTCATTTTGCGATCCTGCCAGACGCCTACGGCCAATGTCCGTTGGACTTTCGCATTGACACTAGGTACGGGTTGTGTTCAGTCGGTGCTCTTGATGAGAGCACCGACACGAAGAACGCGGCCCAGCTGGCTGTTTTCATTCATGAGGTCACGGCTGACCTCCAGGTGTATGAGGAATTCTTCCAGCTTGTCCCGCTTTGCGTCACCACCACCGGGCAAGACATCTTCGACGCCGTGCTTCAGTGTGTGAAGCAGCCCTCCCTGGACTTCTACCGTCTTGTGTGTGACGACCGACGGTCCCCCGGTGATGATTGGAGAGAGGGGCGCCGCTTCTCTGCTAGTGCGCCATTGTGAGGCCCGCCGGACACACTCATCCAATCCACAAGGTGCAATGCATCATCTACCAAGAGTCCCTGTGCGCCCACTCTGCCAACCTCGTTGATGTCATGTCTGCCGTGGTGAAGGTCTTCAACTCCATCCTCTCCCGCAGCCTTAAACACCGCCAGTTCCAGATACTGATGGACGAGGTGAACATGCACCACCACAACCTACTGTACCTCTGTGAGGTCCGCTGGCTGAGTCGTGGGGCCATGGGGTTCTTCCGTCAGAAGAACCTTCCCCACGCTAATCACTTCTCCGACCCGCGATGGCTCGCTCGCCTGGCCCTGCTCACGGACATCACTACACACCTAAACGCCCTCAACGTGAAACTGTAAAGCAAATACATTCTCGTGCACATCACCGCTTTCGAGGTTAAGATGCGCTTGTGGGAGTCTCAGTTGGTTATTGGTCAGTTTGTGCATTTTCCTCGCCCTGCTGCTTGTGTCCCTGACGACGTGGACCTAGACACTTGCGTTAGTGTCGTCGCCTCTCTGCGGAAGGAATTTGCCTCCCGTTTCGCAGGAGTTAGGCTACTGGCGGCAGACTTCAAACTTTTCACCGTCTCCTTTGACTTCCCCGTGGACGATGCTCCTGCCCCCCTAAAGATGGAGTTAGTGGAGCTACGGTGCAATGATGAATTGAAGGCAAGGGTCCACTCCTTTTCTTCGCTGTCCTTCTTCCGCGACCTCGTCCTCCCTTCTAGCAATTTTCAGAAATACATTGTGCATGTTCAATGCATCGTGGTCATGTTTGGCAGCACTTACTGTGGCGAACAGCTCTTTTCTAAAATAAAGTACACGAAGTCTCACCTTCACTCGCAACTCTCGGACCGCCATCTCAATGACATTCTTCTGTTGTCTACCTCATCCATCGAGCCAGACATATATGGTCACTTTGAGAATTTCCTTTGTCACTCCGGCCCGTGGCCTGCTCCCAAGTCTCATTTGGCCCTGACTCTGAAAAGGTTGCCCTTCCCTGACCTAAAGAAACCGTTATCACCTGGACAGAGTGTAAATTAGGGCAGCCCCATCATTTGTTGAATAGAACTCTTTCGCGGGCCAGGGTTAGGTGGTGGTAGGCTTCCTCCTCGCTCCCTCTCAAATTTGTTTTTCTTTACCACTATCTCCTCAGCGCGGAAGAATGTGCAGGCTGATGGGGTGGCCTGTTCGGGTCATTAAACGTAGTTTCTGGGTGGATTGCACTCATTCCAGGGATAACCTAGTGCCGGTATATGATTCCCTCATCCTACTCGTTAGTGCACCCGCCTATTTCTACTTCTCTTTATTACACACCCACCTACACCCTTCCAAACTTGCTATTCTATCCACAAAGTTTCTGGTTGATCGGCGCAATTTCGTCTTCATACCAATCTTTCGTCGAGTGGCAGCGTATATCATGAGGTCCCTACCTGCTCCGAGGGCCGAAAACCCGTTGACTGAGGGAAGTATTAGGCAAGGGGTGGACTGTCCCCATCCCCTTTGCTTTCACAAGGGACTGCTAAAAAAGCAAACACGGCGGAGAATCACCCGCTTCTTGTGGGAGGGGCTCGATAGGGCTAACCCCCTTAGAGTGGCAAGGAATAGCGTGCCCCGTGCCACCTACACTCCTACATATTAAGTTTGCAGGAGGTCGGCGTGCATCCCCCCTCCTCTCTTTCACGTTGGTTTTCGGTACACCGATCCAACACAACATGATTATGGGTCCTCAAATGGGATACGTAACACTTTGGGGGTCACTTGGAGACCCCTCTAAGCTAGACATGGTCCCGGAGGTGACTCTGCCCCAGATGGCAGGATCTTACATAAGGAAGAACCTGGGCTCGATGTAAGACACTGAACCTGAATACGCCCCTGTGCAAATTTCTAAGGCAACTAGGGCCCCCGAGAACTCACAAAGAGAAGAGGAACTTCTTCTTCCGACTAGTGCTTATATGATAACTAAGCCCTTCTCCATCTTGCTGAGGCCGGGTAGTCCTGCCTTGGAGCACCTTGCGGCGGTGGAGAGAAACGGGTTGACTCCCCGCTCCCATCTCTTAAAATAAAATGAAAGGTAATAAATCATAGAGGACAAGGGATTCCTATACCTCCGCGGTGGCGCCCGGAATGGATAGGGTTGCTACCGTAAGGAAAAACTACGAGGCCAAGAGCGGCACGCCCAGCCGTGAGAGGGCATCGGGCGGGGAAACCCAGGCAAAGACCAAAGTTGCAAATGCGGTGAGCGGAGCCTGAATTACATCAAGGCCTCTCATTCAGAGACTACTTGGCGGTTTTTAGCTCTCTCACTTCAAACGCGTTCTAGTTATTCGCTACAGAAATTGTAGCATGTTGGCCAAAGGCAATATGGTCCATCAGAGGAGAGCATTAACTAGTTTGACTAGTAGTAAACCGAAGGTGACCAGTATTTCTGACAGAAACCCTCTGGTGATTGCGTCGGAGCCTTCCAAGGCGGCCATGATTAGCGGCCTTCAACACTCATTGGCTCGCCGGTGAGCGTGACGCCGCATTCTTCCATGAACTTCGTTAAAGGAAGGGTTTATGCGAGCGAACTCGTGGGCTATTTCTTAAAAAAACATCACGGAAGAGATTGCCGACCACAGGGCGGTCAAGATGGAACATAATTAGAAAACAGGGACCTTCGACACCATCCAGCCCTACACTCTTCCTCACGTTCGATCGTGACAAGCTTTCTGAGTAAGTGCGTGCCGTTTTGTATGGCTACCGCGTAAGGCATTCGTTCAACTGCCGCGACGAGGGGACTACCAGGTATAGCATAAGTCCTGTTACACTCGTTACGACGCTCTCAGCAAAGGATACAATGACAGTTTTGATGTAGATACACACATCTTTTCTTGTTTGAACATATAAGTGTGTGTTTAATTTGTAATATTAATCAATGTTGCCACCCGCGGCCGCAAGCACGATCTTCAGGTGAGACCTGAAGGCCGCGAGCACAATCTGCAGGCGAGACCTGAAGGCCGCTGACACGTTGAGGACGAACTCCTGGACTACACACGGTTGACGGAGGAATTCAGCTCGTCGACGGTGCTGTGGCGGAACTTGCTGGCCTTGCCCTTGACATCTGCCCGCATGCTGTAGTCGAGTGAATTGAGGTCTAGTGACTGCGACAGCCAAAATTCCTTCTACCAAAAGTTCATGTTTGACCCCAACCACTCTTGCACGGTCTTGACCCTGTGGGCAGGGTAACCATCCTGCTGAAAGACTTACTCCGCCTTCTTTGTAATCTTTCTCACCCAGGGCAGGACTTTCGTGGCAAAAAAATGTCCCTGTAATCGGGCGTGGTGAACCGGTAATTGGCCTCGAACCACACCAGCGCCATTTTCTTGCCATTCGATGCCACGAGGCCGGGTGCTTAGTCGTGGACACGCTGACCTTTGCTTGTTCACGACTGGATCGACCGTGAAGGTATTTTCATCATAAAAAAAAATAAAATTCGATTGTCCTGACTCTCTAAGTCGTTAGAAGCCGACGACAGCACTTCCAGCGTTGTTCTCGCATACAGTCGGTGAGCAAAGACACCTCAAGCTCTTCCCACCATACTTCTTGACGGCCCTGGCCACCGTGATGTTCTTCTTCTCAACGACAGTCATTTTTAGCTTCGGAGCTCTTATGGAGCCCTTTCTCACAGCCAAATGGTTGACAACCCAAGGTCTGCCTGAACTAGGTCGATTTTAGAGGTCTTCTCCTTTCATGAGCCTCTCCGCGATTCTTTGGACTGGAATCCGACTGACGTTGAGCCGCTTGGCGATGTCCTACTTGTTGTGGCCCGTGTGAGGGAGAGCAGAGATCTCGATTTTTTACCCCCCTTCAATCTCGACACAACTACACAGAATGGAAAAGCTGTTTTAATGACGCATGGTGGAAAAGTAGAACTTTATGGTTTTGAAAGATTTTAGTCGCGTGCGAGTCTAGTCGCGAGCAACTCTACATCTCACTATGTCAGCGGGTCGGTCGGTCACCGTTTTGCTTCTTTTTTTTTGTAAAAACATAATTTTCGGCCGATTCAAACAAAATTTGAAAACCTTATGTTGTCTTACATTCTCTTGCGAGTGATATAATTACTAAAGTCCTCCCAAGGTTAGCCCTGGAATTATTTTGTTTTGGCAATAACATCATAACTATTCGGCCGATTCTAAAGAAATTTGAAACCTTATGTTGTTTTACATTCTCTTTCGAGTGATATAATTGTTAAAGTCCTCCCAAGGTTAGCCCGGGAATTATTTTGTTTTGACAATAATATCATAACTATTCAGCCGATACTATGCAAGACTAGACTAGGCTATAATATGCTATACTCTGCTAGGTAAGCCTAGAATAGGCTATACAATAATAGGCTAGTATAGGCTAGGCTATAATATGCTAAAATATAATGTACAAGATATACTATGCTAATTTAGGGTTTAAAATGCTATGCTAGTATAGCATATAGAATGCTAGGGTAGTCAATACTAAGCTATGCTTGAATAGGGTATAATAGGATAGTATAGGCTATACTTGTCTAGGATAGTTAATGCTAGGCTAGGTTATTCTATGGTAGGCTAAGCTATGCTAACCTATACTAGGCTACACAGGGTTATACTATGCTGTGCTAGGGTAGGCTAAAGTATAATAGGATAGGGAGGGCTATGCTTTGCTATGCTAGGCTTTGCTAGGTAATACTATGTTAGGCTACGATATGCTAGCTAACTAAGGCTATAATAGGCTAAGCTATGCAAGGTTATTCTAGTCTAGGGTATGGTTTGCTAGTCTAGTCTAGGATATTCTAGGCTATAATATAATGCACTTGACTATATTATGTTAGGTGTGGTTATGCTAGGATAGGCTATAGCAAGCTAGCCTATAGTATGCTATGCTAGGCTGAGCTTTAGAATATCAAATGGGCCGTAGGCCACACGCCGAAGGAGTGCCTGTGGAACCAAGTTCTTTCTGTAAGAAAGAATACGAAGTATGGCTTGTTTTAATATAATTTTAGTTTTACTTGGTTAGCTACTTAAAGTTTTAACTTATTTTTGTCATCTTGGGGAATTAAATGACTTATTTATTAATAATTATATCTAACCCACTTTTTTTTATTTCACAGTTTGAACCATATTCATCAGGATGCTAAATATTACGTGGCTTTCAGTACTACCATCCTACCAGTGCGATTTGGCCTACAATTGCTTTTAAAATTAGGACAAGACTGGCGACATTCACACATTTAAACACCTAAATTGAAAATAGCAGAGTTGTTGCCATCTCACTTCCAACCTCTGGTTGACGTTCTGAAATGTGGATGTGAGAAACTACCCAGCAACCAATCTTGCAAAGGATATTTACCCTAAAGTGCTTGAAAGGTGGGAACGAGGGAACAGTACTTTTCTAGCTCCCGTTGTAAATTCAAGAGTCACAATCTTAAACAGATCCAAAAGAACTGGGAGCCCAAAACATATCCTTTTGGAGAGGAGAGCTATAGGCCTAAGACACTTTCACTACAAAACTAGACAACCAGTTGATATCCTCAGGCGCAAGTGTAAAATTGTTTTTTGCCGTGAATTTGGCTCCCCTGGTTACAAAAATGAAACTCAAATTAACTTAAATCCCATCTGGAGATGAAGATCTCTATGTCTCTATGAAGGAACTTGCTTTTATTAAAGGTCAGATAGAAATGATTACTTCTTTTGGACTACATCAGGTTTGCTTTCGAGATTAACTTGAGTAAAATAGACAAGTCGATAAGTAAACGCGACAAGAAGGCGAAGGAAGAAGAGTTGCTTAGTATAGGTAGGACAATGTTTCAATGCCATTAAGTGAAATAATTTTCTCTCCTGAAGAAAATGAATAACAAATAGCTGATGCTCAAGATGGAAAGGATTGAATTTATGAATGGACATTAAAAATACCAACTACATTTTCAAATCAATTAAAAAGCAACGCAGGTATTTTTTAGTGGGGAGGGAGGCAATAACATCATAACTATTCGGCTGATTCTAACGAAATTTGAAACCCTTATGTTGTTTTACATTCTCTTTCGAATGATAGAATTACCAAAGTCCTCCGAAGGAATTATTGAAAGTTTTGAAGGTCTTAAGGTCATAAATCACAATAATTTAGGGCACGTGACTTTGTGGTCAGCGGACCTTATTTTCTATCACGCACATAAACCTCTCGAAATATAAAAAAACCCTAAACTTTAACAGAACTTTTGCAAAACCTGGTATTGCCACCTCTTCGGCCATAGGAATCACTTAAGTAGACGTGCAAAGTCTGGTTTACCCTCAATCTGTGTGTTTCTCCCAACCCATCTATCTCTATATATATATATCTATATATATATATATATATATATATATATATATATATATATATATATATATATATATATATATATATATATATATATATATATATATATATATATATATATCTATATATATATCTATATATATATATATATATATATCTATATATATATATATATATATATATCTATATATATATATATATATATATATATATATCTATATATATATATCTATATATATCTATATATATATATATCTATATATATATATCTATATATATCTATATATATATATCTATATATATATATATATCTATATATATATATATATATATCTATATATATATATATCTATATATATATATATCTATATATATATATATATATATATATATATATATATATATATATATATATATATATCTATATATATATATATATCTATATATATATATATATCTATATATATATATCTATATCTATATCTATATCTATATCTATATCTATATCTATATATATATATATATATATATATATATACAAGCCGCTGTTCTCTTCCTAACAGGAAGAGTTTAGTTACACAGGCACCCCTGCGGGTGTGTGGCCTACGGCCTTATTTGCAAATCTTAACAGCCTTTTTTAATCCCCTTTATAGACTTTATTTTAACACCCTGAACACCTTTTTCATCTCCATCTTCATCTCCATCTTCATCTCCATCTCCATCTTCATCTCCATCTTCATTTCCATCTTCTTCTTCTTCTTATAAAGGAATTATTAGAAATAACTGATAAAAAATTAAATCTACTTAGGGTACAACCGAACTAAAAGAAAAAATCTTATTCAAACCTTTAAAAAATCTCGTTCTTAAAATATAGGGTTATGGATATTTTTTTTAATATCTCATCTGGCGACTGCTTTCTAGGGCATAAGTCGCCGTACTCATCCTAGCCTAAATCTAGGCTATATTAAAAGCCAAATCAAAAGAAATAAAAACAAACAAATTCAAAAATATAAAGCGAGCTCCGTCGAAGGGGGAAGGCTCTATCTCTAATATGCGCTCAATCTATTCAAGCGACCATAACGCTGTTCGCTCATAACTAACGGTCATTCACGCGTACCCCGTAAAATGCGGGTCCACGCTGCGAAACCTTTGCTCATTATGAGCATATTATATGCTATTATATTATGTTATATGATATTATATAATAGGGAGAGTGTGGAACTCTCCTGAATCTGCCTTTACCAAACAAATAATAATAATCAGCAAGAAAGACATTATTAGAGGCCAAATAATGTAAACAAGACAGACGCAGCGCCTAGCAGAGTCCCGCTGACTTAATTTTTTTTATTTTTTTATAGAGCCCATCTGGGCATAAGTCGCCGAAAAACACGACAGCCTAGAACTAGGCTACTTTAAAATAAAAATATGAAAACTTAACAATCGATATAAATTGGAAAAACTTAACAATCAGGAAGCAATCTACGGCAGCGGGGAGAGGTCCCCCTCACCTCGGTGCAGAAGAGTACAACCTACAAACAAAACAATAACAAAAAAAGAACCTTAAATAAAGGGGAGAAGCCCTGCCTCCCCTAAAAAGTCAGCAAGTCCACAAGTCAATGTTCACGAATCTGTCCCGAGTACAAGGGACAGGCGGTAGCGACCCCGCCCATCCACTAACTTCAAACAGAGGGGATACGGCGTGGAAGCCGACCCCCTCTTGGGACTTGGAGCCATCAAAATACACTGGCACAGTTCCAGCGTGACACGAGGAGTGCTTCAAAAAGATCGAACGCAATACTCCCGGCGCTGTACATGCTTTGGGAGCAGAGGCGTGGCGACAAATAGCCAAATGTAGTACACTCCAGGGTGGTGTCCTGGGCAGAACCAGGGGCGCCACCGACCAAAGAGCTATACCTGGCTCTCAAAGGAGTTTCCTGGCCCTAAGCCCAAAGGGCTTAGTTTGGGTTTAGGGTATGACTGGCGTCTCTCGACGGCCTAGGCACCGTCGAGATCAGCTGCGGATGCAGTGAGAGCTGTTGGCGACTGAGGGAGGCGCCGAGCTCGCGCGTACAGGAGAGTGATTCACTGCACGCAGCGTAGAGCGAGTGGCATCTCCCCAGCATCGACCAACAGGCTCTCAATGGGGAAAGTGCGGAAGTCACCGGTCGCAAGGCGAAGGCGGGTGTGGTGGATCGAGTCCACCTTCCACAATAAACACTCGGCTGCGGATGCATAAAACTCGCATCCGTAGTTGAACTTCAAACGAACAATCGATCGATAAAAAAGTAGCCCTATCAGCGCCCCTAGCGCTGAACGTCACGGAACGGAGAATATCTATGGCGCGGCTACAAGATACCATAAGGCTGCGAATATAAGCCTTGCAGGTGAGGCGTGGGTCAAATACAAGACCAAGGAAACGGTGCGATTCAACCACATCCAGGCGAACCCCATTAAGAAACGAATCTGGGTCGGGGTGGAGCCGCGGATGGCGGCAGAAGTGCACCAACTTAGTCTTGGCCAAAGAAAACCGAAATCTGTGCGCTTCGGCATAGTAAGAGACGCGGTTCAATGCCTGTTGGAGTCGACGCTCCAGAGTTGGCATCTGGGCCGCGCCAAAAGAGATCGAAAGGTCGTCCACGTAGAGCGTAGCGAGAACATCTTCCGGCAGCACCAAGGTGATGCCGTGATGTGCAGGGCAAAGAGTGTGACACTGAGGACACTTCCCTACGCGCACCCTCATCTTGCTCCTTCGGGCGGAAGAGGGCTCCCCCCACCGGTACGTGGAATCGACGATCTCGCAAAAATTTAGATATAAACAATGAGAGGCGTCCCATCGCCCCCATCGTGTGGAGAGTCTTCATGATACCGTATCGCCATGCGATATCATAGGCCTTCTCTAGATCAACAAACACCGTGGCGTAGTGCTGTCTACGAAGGAAGGCCTCGCAGACGGCATTTTCCTGTCGGAGCAGAGCATCCGACGTGGAGTGGAACTTGCGGAAGCCGCACTGTGCAGCTCCTCCCAGTTGGCCCAGATTCCACGGCAATTCCATTAAAGGAATATGCCATCCAGGCCTAGCTCGAAGGAGACGCGGGGGCCCTCTTAGAATAGAAGACCCTCACGGGAATGGCCGTACGGTTCCCGGAGGCAAAACCAAGGCGCTGTTGGCCGGACAAAGCGCTGAAGGCGCTGTAACATTCGAGGACTTATTGAGGGAGGTTGGGCTCGCCATGCGAGTCTTTTCCTCCCTCCGCCTTGAAACCTTAGGCGGGCGTTGCGGCTTCGGAGGCTTTCTTTCCGAGGAACCACCGTCTCCAAGCCACTCAGCCCACAACAATAAGCGTGGGCGAAGGAGCCACCGCTCCTTTGTTGCTGTTCTCCTTTCAGGGACAGCTTCAGGAACCCCGGAAGATGGCCTAGCGACCAACTTCAGGAGTGTTGCCTCCTGTGAGTCTAACAACTCGGTGGAGGCGCGTGGCCGTTTCGCCTTACGGGAAACCGTCACGCTGCGGGAAGAGAGGGTGTCCTGGTTTTAGCCGGGGCTGCGTGTGAACCCTTTTTGCCGCCAGCTTTACCAGGAGAGGGCCCGGGTTGAGTAGAGCCCGCAGAAGGGCTCCGAATGGGCGCGGAAACAACCGTGCTCGTTGGCCTGGATGGGCCAGGAGCAAAGGGTGTCTTTCTTAGCATTGAGGCGTAAGACGTCCCAGGCAGAGCCGGGCGCGCCAGGACCAAGTCCTTACCCTAGCGGAATGAGAGTCGTTCCTGGGCCTGAACGGCCAGGATTTCTTCCTCAAGGAGATATGCACCACATTCCTTCGAAAAAGCGAGGTGCGGCTCTCCGCAATTAACACACTTGGCCACACGCGATTTGGACTTATTGTGTGCGTCCTTGGAGCAATTTACACAGACCTTGGGTGACCCCGACTTTGCATCTCTACAAGAACGATTCGTATGGCGGAATCGGTGACAGTAATAGCACCTTCGCGGCAGTGGCAAAACGCCTTCACGCGCTAGCGGTACCAACTGGCACGCACCGAGTCAGGGAGCTTGTCACAGTCGAACGTGACGAAGAGTATAGGGGTGGGTCTCGAGGCCCCTCCCTGTTTTCTCATCACACTTTTGACCTTGACCGCCCCAGGGTCAGCCAGCTCTAAGGTGATGTCCTTTATGGAGTAGTCAACGAGTTCCCTCGCATAAATACTCCTTTCACAAAGTTCATGGTAGAGTGCGGCGTCACACTCACCGGAGTGCCATGAAGTGTCCGAAGAGCACTTATCTTGGCCGCCTCGGCGGGATTTGCCTCATTCACCAAAAGGCTTCCGTCCGAGAAACGGGTCACCTTCGGCTTTTTACCAACTTTACTAGCTAAAGCTCTCCTCTTATGGATCATGTTGCCCTTGGCCAACATGGTGCCATCAGTGAAGTGAATAATGAGGAAGCGTTTGAAGCCAGCGGGCTCGAAAACGCAAGGGAACCTCTGAATGAGGGGCCCGATGTTATCGAGGCTCCGCCCTGTGCACTTTTGTGGCTCCGCACACGGGGGTGGAGGGGGGAGAGGGGATGGATGTGCCGATCTTGGCTTGGTGGCTTATCAAAGTGGCAGCAGACCCATCCGTCCCCGCAGCCCCCGTGGATGGAAAGGAGACCCGAGTCTTCTTAGTCTTTTTTTTGTTCTTTTTCTTTTTTCGAGAGGAGGGGGGGAATGAACCCGCTTCTTACCTCCTCCGGTAGGAGCCCCCTGGTCAGATCAACCGGCCTCAGCCAGGTCCTGCTCCGAAATGGAGAAGGTCCTGGCAGTCGTAGGGGCACCGGTCAGGGAAGATCGCTCCCCTCCTTGTACTGCTTTGGAAACCCTAGCCGTTTGAGTAGGAGCTTTCATAGGGGCGGATTCGGGTTCGGTGCTTGGGCGCCGAGCCCGGATTCCCCCCCCCATGGAAGACCCTACCGTCTGAGGCTGGGTTTCCTCAAGGACCATTTCTATCACAGGAGGGGCCTCCAGTTAACCTTACCCTCCCAGGACATCGCAGGTCTCCTTGGCAGTGTCACCAGTCTTGTGTGGGGAGGCACAGGCCTCGACCCCGGCAAGGTTCAATATTCTTGCCAGAAGAGCTTTTGAGGGAAGTGACCAAAGGAGCCTGGCTTCCCTCTCCCCCCTAAGGGGGTTTGCCCTATCGAGCAGCTTTAATGGGGAGCGGTCGGCAATGGGCTGCCTGCTGGCTTTCTTGGGACTGCCGCTGGTAAAATGGAGGTGCCCTAAAGCACCTCCAGAGAAGGGGGTGATGGGAGTCCCCTACACCCGTAGGCGAAGGAGAAGAGTAAGCCTCCTCTCCGGTTATAGAAATATGGAGGGTTCCCTGCGCAGGCACAGGGGTGGCGACCTCCATTTTTTCCGTGGAGCTGCTCCGTTGATGACACACGGGGTTTTAAGGGGAGATTTTGAATTTTATCATGATTAGGCGTGGTGACCCTCTTTTTTTTACAGGATGCAACAGCTCATTTCCCCTCACAGTAGCCCGCACTGCAAGGGGTGCTTACAGGTCTAGCAGAGCCAGGTGCAGCCATTCAGGACCATCCATCCCACCTGGTGGCCTGGCAGTCCATCGGCATGGCGGCTCCACCTTAGACACGGTGTAAAAATATAGTTTGATTAGAGGAAAGGAAAAGGGATGTGAGGAAGGTATCGATGGGGATGAAGCAGTTGTTAAAAACCAACCACCCCAGACCGGAGCTCAGAGGCTAGGGAACATTGTCCCCTCCCCCCTCAGCCCCGATTCCGGACGGTTGGATGAGAAGAAGGTCAGCATCTACCCTGTGAAATTAGAGCCTGACCAGAGAAAGTTGTGGGAGAGGTTGTATGAAATGCGACGAAGTAGAAGAGAAATACAGGGTATCTGAAGGAAGAGAGGCTAAGCTGGGGTCGGATGGAGCGCTGGATCTCTCAAACAGTTGCCCGTTGAGGAATTCCCATCCTTAAAGACAAAATTGACATGTCCCTAAACTATCAACAGGGCTGATTTCCTTACAGATTGGAAGTAGGTAGTCTCCGGGCAGTTAGGTGCAGGCGTGTCTCAGCCTTTCTGGTTGTCCTATTGGGCAGCGCCCCTTTGACCTTCCCCGATTTCAACTAAAAAATATCCAGCTGAAATATTTTTCGCGCGTTTTCATATTTGTAGTGGCGTGGTCGTGACGCTATAAGTTACTATGTCGGTCCGTAGGGCGGTCGGTCGAAGGGTAACCATTTTACTTTTCAATGAGTTTTTTGGGCAATAACATCCTAACTATTCGGCCGACTGTAGCGAAATTTAAAACCTTTATTTTATTTGACATTCTCTTTCGATTGATATAATTGGCCAAGATCTTCCCAAGGTTTGTCCGGGAATCATTGAAAATTTTGAAGGTCGTAAGTTCATATGGACATAAGTCAAAATAATTGCGAGCACGCGACTCTGGTCTGTTAACCTTGTTTTTAAATAAATACAAATACATGTGCTTAAGAGGATGAAAAATAAAGATGATGGCATTGGCATGGTTTAACGCTGAGTTCTAATCCTTTTCCATGGTCTAATCCTTTTCCATGGTCTAATCCTTTTCCATGGCCTAACCCTCAGTTATAATCCTTTTACAGGGTCTAACGCTTAGTTCTAATCATTTTACATGGTCTACCTCTCAGTTATAATCCTTTTACATGGTCTAACGCTTAGTTCTCATCCTTTTTCATGGTCTAACGCTTAGTTCTATTTCTTTTCCATGGTCTAACGCTTAGTTGTAAGCCTTTTACTTGGTCAAACGTTCAGTTCTATTCCTTTTGCATGGTCAAGCGCTCAGTTCTAATCCTTTTACATTGTCAGACGTTCAGTTCTAATCCTTTTACATGGTCTAACGCTCAGTTCTAATCTTTTCCTTGGTCTAACGCAGTTCTAATCCTTTTCCTTGGTCTAGCGCTCAGTTCTAATTAATCCTTTTCCATGGTCTAACCCTCAGTTTTAATCATTCTCCTTGCTCTAACGCACAGTTCTAATCCTTTTCCTCGGTCTAACGCTCAGTTCTACTCCTTTTCCATGGTCTAACGCTCAGTTCTAATTCTTTGACTTGGTCAAACACTGTTCTAATCCTTTTACATGGTTAAACGTTCAGTTCTAATCCTTTTCCATGGTCTAACGCTCAGTTTTATTCCTTTCCCATGGTCTAATGCTAAGTTTTAATCCTTTTACGTGGTCTAATTCAGTCTAAAACTCTTGTCACTAAAATACAAAAGTAATAACCGACACACAAATAGAAACGCTAAATTAGGATTTGCCTACGGAACATTTTTTTTTATAATAAAGTAACCATCGCTCTAAGATTAAAATAGAAAATCTAAAAAAAAAAGCAGCCCTGGTTAAATTTATATAAATTTTCTGAACTTCGACAATTATAGTAATTTTAAAAAAGGAACTTTAAACTAAATTTCCCCATTTGAAAAATATCACGTTGCTAAAATATAGAGTTATAGAAGAAGATATATAAAAATAAATTTTCTGAACTTCACCATTTGTAATTCTTTGGGTTTTAAAAAATTCAAAAAATCTCGATACTTATATTTATTTCTGAACTTCACCATTTTGTTTTTTGATATTATAAAAGCATTATTAGAAATAACTTTGATAAAAAACCTAAGTCATAACCAAACTAAGATAAAATTATTATTCAAATACTCAAAAAAATCCCCTTCTTAAATTATAGATAGTGATGATGATGATAAATATAAAATACCTTCATACACCCGATATTTCTATACTTTCCTTAAATATCTTGACCTAGATGATAGTATTTTTATATTACCTTTTATCTAAACTGGAATAGTTGGAGGAATCCGATAGAAAAGCTTCTTTTGTTTTTAATCGAAAATCCTAATGTTTATCTCCGATTTGTGAGCTTTCTTTTTCATAGATATTTTCTACAGGATCTTATTTACCGGTTGTATTTTGATATCCTTTTGTAGATCTTGTTTTTTCTTCTACATTCTTCCTGTGTTATATAATAAACCTTAAACTATGCCCGTGGAATATACGTAGCTATGTAACGAGACTACCTTCCCTTCAAATAATTCTAAATATCTAAGTAACATCAATTATAACATTACGTGAAACTAGGCTAGGATTAGAGCAAAGCCTTTAGGTACAACACCATTTTAAGAAATCGTAATAGGGGAGGAATGTTACTAGGCAGAGCCTCCTAAGTACCATATCTCTTAAATATTCTGGCATAATTAGAAGCCATAGCGGCAATAATTAATTTACCGTCTTCAAAATTCACAATTTGTTCAAACTATCATATATATGTACAACCAAAGAATCCCATTTACTACAGAAGCAATAATGAATCTCTGTAACCAACTCATTCCACATATATCAATATCAGCTCCCAATTGAAATCAAAACATTTGTTGCCCATTAAAATGCTGTTAGAGGAAATTTAATCGATTTCACTGAAGAATCATATATTTATATCCTAAACTCCATTTCTGCGACTTATTGCAATGAATTTAGGGCACACCTTTATCAGAGAGATAAATCTTTATGCTCAGACTCCCTCAAAACTAGTTTTCAGTAGGAAATATGACCAAACTTTTATGATAGTGTCCACTTTCCTATAAATATGGAAATCACGTTTCAAATAGAGTACATAACCACGTCCAAATGGTTATGTAGGGGTAATATTAATCTATTTTACCAAGAGCTATAGATACTAAACATTAATATTCTATCTAATGCCAATAAAACTTGCCTATCATTGGCTTCTGTTTTCATCAATTGCGCAGTTAAAAGGCATACGCATGTCATCTAGAATATGCTTTAAATATAATAACCCTCGATGGAATAATAGTTGTGCTTATGCAATAAAGGTAAAGAAAAGCACGCGCATATAAGTTTTTCGGAAGCTTAGGAATTTATAAACTTTATTGTACCATACAGCTTTAGTGCTGAGCCCCGATAAAATCTATCAAATTCACATTAAAAATTTGGAAGTGAACTATCAAAAACCATTGGTCCAATTTTTACAAAATATATGGATGAAGGAATAGTTCCTAGGGAGTTCAAAGAGGAAAACGAAGACAAATTTTCTTTTTTTTAAAAAAACAAAGAATAATCCTGGTAACTTTCGACCCATCTCCTTTACTTCGTTCGTTAGTAAACTCTTCAAGTCCATTGGTAGAGAGAGGATCGTGGAGCATCGGGAACTAAATAACTTAATTACTAGGTAAGTTTAACTAAATAAATCTGTTTATCTCGACTTCAAAAAGGCTGTTGACACCGTTCTACATAAATACTATTAATAAAGCTAAAAATAGACGGAATAGGGGCAGCGTACTAAAATGGATTGAAAGCTGTTGGCGATTAGGAGAGACGCCTGAACCAGGGCTGATAAATTTCTTTGGGCAATTGGAGCTAAAAATTTTCAAAATGTGACATAAATCATAAAAATTTAACCACTTTTGTAGTTAAAACTATACTCATTTTTAAAGTATTTACCTTATTATAGGTTAAAAGTTATATCTTCATCCCCTTCCTCTTTTTTTTGCACATATCAATGCTTTTCACTGAATTTCTTGCAAAGGCTTTGTGCTGGGTTCCACTTTGTGCAGTTGATTTCACGAAGCCTCGACTTGGAATGCATTTACTGTGCTTGTCTTTAAACTTGATCTTTTCTTTTATTTTTGATATTATTCCAAAAAGAAAACATCCTTTGTGCAGCTGCTGAAGAGTGGGATAAAGATATGTAAAACCTAAATTTAATTAATAAGGGATAGCGGAGTTTATCTCAGCATTTTTCAAAGAAAAAACGATGCCAAAAACTTCTGGGGTTTTTCTTTCTTGGAAAAAAGATTTATCCTGATGGGCTGGTTCTACCCAGTTATGTTCCCTTCGGGAACATTGGCTAGATCTAATGTTCCTAACGTATTTAAATTAGAAAGAAAATTCAAAGATAGAAAGGGATTCATTATTTCTTTCGAAACGCACATAAAAGTTGAATGTATTAACTCTATATTCTTGGAGTTTTTCTTACTAATAATTTATGAGTTTTGTATTTAAATGCTTTCAGGAATGGCGCCATAATAAACAGTTTCTAGTTTAATATTATTTGCAGAATTTAATTTCAATTTCCTCAATTTCAGTGCCTTTGACAATTTCTTGCTTTATAAAATTGCCTAAAATGGCTTTCATGCTGCTAGTTATAGAATATCTTAATTTGTGCACTCTAAATGGTTCAGCCTAAAACTGCGAATTAAGTTTATTAACACATGGTAATATATAGGCTAAAAATGCAAAATTTATTTTCATTATTGGTTTCTGCTATTCATCTACATAGTATTCTCGAAACCATTGCAATCTCATCCTCAAAACTTGCTGTGGTGAAAAATAATGCTGGTCATTGTTACAATATTCGTTTAACTACTTTTCCAAAAGATAACCATTTAGTAGAGCCAAAATGAAGATTCTTATGCTGGCTAATATTTGTAAAACTTTAAAAAAAATTATATTCCGATAAGCGCTTTGGGCTATTGCTAATATATGAAGAAATGTTTTTTTACTAATTCTTCTAGTGACGAGGCAATTTAAGACGTGCTTCCGAAGCACAGTTCTATAGAATGATAAACACAGGGTTGAACAAATAAATTAGGATTTTTTCTCTTTACGTAGTTTCTGAACCACAGAAACAAATTAGTTTTTTAAAAGGAATTTTATGTTGATAGAAAAAAAAATTATTATAGCATTATAAATGCCAATAGCACTTGCGTCTTTGATTTCTATTAGGGTCAGAAATTTGTCACATTTTTTTTTTAATTTATTGATCATATTTAATACCTGGCAATCAAAATAAGTTGTTTCAGTATAGATAAATCGGTGATTTCATCAATTATAAGTGAAACATTTGTTGTTTAATCCTGTATAATAGATTATTCAAACCATAAGGGCCAATCACTTTATAAAAGATACTTGTCTCTTTGGTTTTTGCGAACTTTATATATTTAGCATTATTCGAATCAGATATACATTGGTAAAATAAAACCTGGCAAATGGTCTTAAAGAGCAATAGGCAAATTGTGTTAACCGATTTTTGCCACAAAATGCAAGCCAACCAGCTGCAACCTTCTGGTTCTGAGAAGAATGCTGTTAAAGTTATAAAATCAGTTACTTTTGCCGAATTATTTATTACTTTATTGTTCTTATGTATGCTTTAATATGGTTTCCTGTCTTTCTATATGTGTAAAAAGGCACCTGGATTTTCAACACTGCACAATTTACAATATCTTTGTTAGCGTTATATTTACTCAATTCCAGCCATGAAGAAAATCTTTTATCATTGAAAATATTCAATGCTATTTTCCTTACACGTTTTACTCCAGTGACTTTTTTTTTCTTCTTTTTAGAGGTGTTGCATTCAGCTCTATTATATGTAACAGATCCTCCCACTCATTAGATTAAGATTGATTGATAAAATTTTAAAACTCTTAAAAAATCAAATCACTCAGCATATAAGAATAAGGAATTACAATAATGTCAGCTATAAGAGGGGAATATATGCAATGCATTATGCAACCAAGTAAATTGACCAATAAGATAAGAGTTTACAAAATCTCTTACCGAAGATATTCATTACACTCGTGTCTATTGGTAAATTCATTCATTTGAAAAGACATTGATTATAATCAACCAATTATAATTAACGGTGAGTTAATTATAATTGTAACTGTAAGGGAAAGGGACGCCAAGAAAAATACCCCCTTCATTTGTTTCGTGAATTCTTTCCCTCTCTATTTCTCCTAAGTATCACTCCACGTGGAGTAATCTCTGAATCCGAAGAGAAAAATAAAAGAAAGAATGAATTTGAATATCTGTCAGCGCCTCACAGGTGCAGTTAATTAAGTTGGGCTTGTTAAAAGATTTTACCTCGCCAATGAAGCGCTAAGCTCCGTAGTCGGGAAACTGCTAGCTGAAGTTTACCACCCACATCGTAAAGGCCATTAAGACGTGTGTCAGGCGACAGATGCTAATCCATCTGGCCGCCGGAAGTCATATAAATACGCGGGGTTTTCGAATATCGGCAGATTTAGTTGGAGAACCAGTCGCCTTCGGTTCAGATTATGTGTCTGTTTCCCCAAGTCCCTGGTATTCACTTATAACATCCAGGTTGGATCTCACCAAGCAGATCCATCTCTTTTGTGAAGGCTTAAGGTGCATACACACTGCGCTGATGACACGTGTTAACACGCCATATGACGTGTTAACACAAAGCAACAGATTGCATCATATAACACAACAACGTTTTCATTTATCTGATGCATGTTACGTCAGAAAGATTTGATTTTTTGTGGAGTGAGCACGTTCTTTCTTTTTTATCCTCTAATTTTGTGTTGCAGATATTAAAAATGAATCATAATATGTTCAATGAACTCGATGAAGAAGAGGAGCAGTTAGTAGCAATAGCTATAGCGCTTGTTACTTCTGGAAAAAAAACTCAAACAAATGTTATAAACGCCAAAAGGGAAAGTTTAAGTGAGTTTCATCACCTATTTCCTCAACTACTGTCAGAGGAAGATCGTTTTGTTATGTACTTTAGGATGACAAAAGAAGAGTTCTACAACCTTTTACACATTATAAAACCAGCAATTACAAAATCCAACACTCAACTAAGGAAATGTATACCAGCAGAAGAGAGACTTGCTGTATGCTTTAGGTGTGTAAAACTTGCACAATGATGTCTCAATTTTATTTTCAGCTAATTAGGTACATGAACCACATAAATATGTAAGATATTACATAGAAAAATATGGTGTGGCCATTCCTGTAGGACATGTAGAATGTTCCATTTCGGGTAAAGGGGTAGAAGGTGCTGTACTCGAGGTAGAATAGCAATTGGGGTTTGATTCACCAAAGGATGTAATGGAGGATGTGGGAGAGGGTGATGGGATTGGTACTACGGGTGGATGAAAGGGGCCAGATGCAGTGTTTTGATAAAGGTTTTGCTGCTCCATCTCCCGAATCTGGGCCTTGAACACCATATTGCTTATTTCCATCTTTATTCTGGCTTGTTCAATGGCAGTAAGTTTTTTAACAGAGCTGGCAATATTTGAAAAGAACATTTCCGTTTCGTCTCTATCCGTTTTGTGGCCTTCTGAAAATTGAAGAGTTTGGGCCCGCATACGGCTGTTATTCTTCATGATGTTTACTATTTCACTCATGGATGAATCCACCGTCTGCCTTTTCCTATACTTTGGTTTGGGAGTTGATGTACGATCTTCAATTGTAGTTTCTTGATTACCATTGTCATCGGCACCCTTCTCTGATGCTGCATTTTTGTCTACTTGGCTTCTGTTTAAGTCCTCTTCAGTAGTTTCATTGATGACCGCATTAGACACATCATCAACACTTGGACAAAGTGGTTCCACATTGCCATGGGTACTGAAACAATAGAAAAATAAAAAAAACAATTAATAAAAGTATGTAAAAGCACAAATTGTTTTCAACTTTGGGGCTTTCCTCCAACCACTGCAGCAAAGGACATTAAAAGAATGATTAAATTTCACGTGAAATTAGTGTGTTTAAATGATTTATCATACATACCTTCGTGGTTCCAATGTGGGATCAAAAATGACATTTGGTCTTCATATTCCACTTAGGAACATTCTTAGCTGCTTGACCAGATTTTGTGTTCCTTCTCTTTCTGGCATTTGTATAAGCATTCCGAAGTTTTGTCCATGTGTCTTTGCATGCGTCAGCTGCAAAAGATAACTTTATGATTAATAACGAAATTAAAAATATTCATATTTTATTATTATGATAATTATTTTTATAAGAAAGGAAGCTTCATTTTTTTATTTTATCTTTTTCAGGTATTTGGCGACAGGAAATTCATACAGATCACTTGGATTCTCCTTTCGAATGGGCTTCAGTACGGCTGGACAAATAGTGAAAGAATGTTGCCAAGCTATTTGGGAATCACTTAAATCTATTCATATTCCAGAGCCAGAACAAATAAAGTGGAAAGAAATTGCGAAAGATTTTGAAGAGATATGGGGGTTTCCACATTGCTTAGGAGCAATGGATGGTAAACACATTCAAATGCGATGCCCTTACAATGGGGGATCCTCTTACCACAACTATAAAGGAAATCATTCCATTGTCTTGCTGGCGTTGGTAGATGACAATTATAAATTTATTATGATTGATGTAGGAGCTTTTGGAAGGAATAGTGATGGTGGAACATTTGAAAGGTCTAATTTTGGTTAAAAATGTGCCAAAAATCTGCTTAATTTTTCTAAAGCTGAAAAACTTGACGCTTCTGGTGATCCATGTGACTTTGTCATAGTAGCAGATGAAGCGTTTCCTCTTAAAACGTACATTATGCGACCTATCGCTAAAAATTCAATCAATGGAGATGAAGAAAAGATTTTTAATTATAGGTTGTCGAGAACAAGGCGAGTTGTGGAAAACGCCTTTGGCATTCTTGCTGGGCGGTGGAGGGTTTTCCTGAAACCGTTTGAAGTTCACCCAAAACAGTTGATTCAATTGTACTGGCTTCCTGCTGCCTTCACAACATGCTTCGTGTTTCCAGGAATACGAATTTCGAAGAAGGTATTCAGGCATCCGAGACAGAAATTCAGGCATTAGGAGATCTACAATCAGTCAGAAGAAATCATGTGCGTGAAGCTGCTGCAGTACGAGAAAGTTTCAAGAAGCATTTTGTCACACAAGAAGGAGCTTTAAAATGCCCATGGCAGTGGGACGCTATTCGTAAAGGCAGGAATACACATTAACCAGAAAGGAATTCAACGGTGAATTATTGTGACCTTTAAAAATAGAAAATTCCCAACAAACAAGCGAGCAAATGAAATTAGTATACTACTGCTTAAAAAGCTATTTTAAACTGCTACCGAACTGTATTCTTTATATATTGTATTCAATAAATAAAATAAATATAATGTTAATTTACCTGAAATACCAATTCGTTCGCTGATTTCCTCCCAAGCTTCTCTTCTGGCCTTCAGGTCCCTATAATCCTTGTTTTGTGGATTAAATAAGTGATCGTATCCTCTAACATATTCTATTAACTGTTCCTCCATAACGAAAACACTTTTACTTTATTTTATCAATTTGTCACCATACAATAGTACCCGTTGAATAAAATCGAAACACTAGAATAATTTCAAAATATACAATAATATCGAAACACTATAGAATACTTCAAAACATACAATAATATTAAAACACTATACAATAATATGTGCCTACTACACCTATCTGACGCAGATTTCCTTCTGACGAATATCTGGGAGTTTTGATTTTCATCTGATGCGTGTTAACACGTGATATGTCGCGTAACACGTCAGCTGACGTGTTACGCGACATATCAGACCAGTGTGAACTTCATTATGAGAACGCATGTTCCAGATTTTTTGCTAACACGTGTTAACACGTCATATGGCGTGTTAACACGTGTCATCAGCGCAGTGTGTATGCACCTTTACTCTGTTCAGAGCAAGCCTCGAAATTTTTCATCCCCGAAGGATTGGTCGGGATTCCTCTAGTCTCATCTGGACCCCCCCCCCCTTCCCCTCAAGGATATCCAGTTTCCCGTGTGGAACTTCACGCCAAGCCGCGTCAGAGTTTCGATTTTTGGAGGCTGCACTACTCTGGAACAGAGGTGCCATCGTCCGTCTTCAAGGAGGATCGTGAACTCGTCTTCTGGTCCCCCTCCCCCTTCATCCTCGTCACCATCAGGATATTCGACCAAGAATCACGCCGATTTTCTGTCTCCATTCCCTCGCGCTAACTTGCTAACGGATTTCCCTTCCTCGAGGTGACCCCTTTAAGGTAAAACGACCTTTGCTTGTAGCTCCTGTTAATCGACCCACTTTCCAACAAATAAATATTCCCTCTGCATAAATGATTTATAGTATCCCATTTAAAAACTAATTAACGAGTAATTAACGTTACCTGATTGCCAATTAATCTATATCCTGTCAGAATTGTCCTTATTTACATTACCTCTATATCCCGTATATATATATATATATATATATATATATATATATATATATATATATATATATATATATATATATATATATATATATTATGTTAACTAGTGACTTATTAAAATTATATTTTTGGTTTTCACTCTTTAAATATATCTTTGAACTGCAACTTGTTAAACTCATTAAACGCTATCGGCCCCTGTAGTAAAATTGCACTCTTATACCTCGTAATCAACGGATTACTTTTACGAAGTGAACGTACTTGTACGTAGCGAAGAACGCGTACGTACATTAGAGGATATATGTGTATATAACTATATATACATATTCTCGTGGCTTTTATCTCTTTCCTCCTAACCAATAGATACATATATGTATGTATATATAGGCGTATTGTCTGGGGAGGTGACCTATTCCTCGACAGTAACCTTTTGAAAAAAATACTAAAATGTAACCAAATGTTACACTTGTAACCATTTCGGGAGGCCTGATCTGTACACGATATTTACATATATAGCGTCCCACTCACTTCGCTTCGGCGATCTTATCCGGAATCTCACACATTTCGATTACCACACTCCAAACTTCCCTAAATATGTATTGCTGATCATTATATAGTGCCTTTCCTCAGATCTTCAATGAATCTTCGCTCTAATATTTTTTAACGTAGTTTTCTGACACATTGCAGAATAGAAATTGAACTGAAATTTTCTATCACATCCGGTGGTTATACAGGGTCACCCCCAAAAACGGGCCTGCGCACACTTTTTGTGATATATCCTTCATTTATTCATTTAATAATCACCCTTACTTTGCAGGACATTACAGAAGCAACGCCTGTAAACACAACTAGATCTCAATATGAGCTCTAGCAAGTAATACACTAAGTCAAACATTACTACAAGAAAGGCTCATTCAAGGAAGTGCAGGACACTTTTGTGCATCAGTTCGAATGTGAAAAGCCCCTTCCAAGAGCAGAATTCAGGATTGGGTGGACCACCTCGAGAACTATGGAGCCAGTGACAACCGTTCAAGCCATTCAGGAGGCCTCAGGGAGCGTACAGCTGAGCTGTTTGAGAGTGTGAGAGAGTCAGTTCAGCAGAGTCCAAAACATTTTGTGCGCAAGCGAAGTCAGCCCCTTGTTATATCCTGTGAGACTTTAAGGAGAGTGCTAGTGATGGGTGTAAAGGCCTACTCATACAGAATGCAGACGAAGCAGACCCTTACAGCCTCAGACAAGGAGCAGAGAAAGGCTATGGCATTCAAGATACTGGAGAAGATTCAGGAGACCCCAACTTTCCTTAACCTCCTTTGGACCTAAGATGAAGCTCACTTTCATCATGAAGGAAAGGTAAACTCGAAGCCAAATGTCTTTTGGGGGACCTCCAGACCAAATGAGGTAGCCACCAAGCCCCTACCCTCCCCTAATTGCACGATATGAAATGCAATCTCAGCCAGAGGCATCATTGGACCATTCTTCTTCGAGGAATCTGGCGCGACAGTGACAGTCACCAAGGAGCAGTATGTTGAGGTCCTCAAAACCTTCAAGAGGGAAGTGCAGAGAACCTGTTTCCGTCGCTTATGGGGAAGTTCTGGTTCCAGCAAGATGGAGCAAGCTCTCACACCTCAAACCTGTTCCGAGATTGACCGAAAGAAAAATTTGGTGGCCGTGTGGTCAGTCTCAAGACTGATTTTGAGTGGGCACCTCACAGCCTAGAACTTAGCCCTCCCCGATTTTTTTCTCTGGGGCTACCTTAAAGACAAAGTGTATGCATGAAGACCCAGGACCATCACGGAACTCAAGGAAGCCATCAGGGAGGAGATCATAGCCATTAGTCGGTCGGTTTGTAAGGACGTATTTGACAACTTTGTGTTGTGCTTCAAGAAATGCACAGAGCTAAATGGAGATCAAATCGAACACGTGCTCTAGAATGGAGAAGAAAAGTTCAAAGAGTCATTTTTGATATGATGTTTTTAAACACAATCAACGAGTTATCACTAAAGTTTTATTCAATCCTTGAAGAAAATTAAGAAATGAGGCCTATCGAAAGTTGGGGCCCGTTTTTGTGAGGTATCCCTGTATTAGTTTGGGAATAAGGATCACTAACTCCTCTTGACTAATCAAGACAATATCCTGTGTTCAAGCAAAAATTAAAAATGTTTTATTCGTAAGTTTAGTTTCCAGACGCTCTCTGCCAAAATGAATGAATAGCGCTTTTTAGCTCCTCCGTGGTTATGATAGCTACATATCCCACAAAAGCATTTCTATGAGCTACTACTTGGTAGACTCGCTATATTGTTGTTCAGCTTATCAAGATTAGGGTATTCATAAGATGCCGAGCGTGATGTTCTCGTCTTTGTAATGTCTTATGCCTTCCTTTATTTCATTATCCTTCTGGCGTCTTTTAGTTTGATTTGGTTTCCCTTTTTTGATTTGACCACTTTTTTATTTGACCCATTTTGCGAGTCACTATTTGCTATCGCCTCATTGTTCTGCTTTTAGTTCTTGTATCCTATTTATCTTTTAATGGTCCTTTTCTTTAAAGATCAGACTGGACACTCGAGGAATTTCATCGTTAAATTATTCTTAGATCGCAACTTCCAGGTTTCTTGAACGTATTCCCGTACGATTATTCTGTATTTCCTCCTTACCATACATTTTTATCTTTTCGGGAGGGAATACCCGCATAGTATCATTATTAATTCCTTGCAGTAGTTGAACGAGGTATTAATGCTTACCAGGCAGCTATCCGGTTTTGTTGCCGCTCTTTTCAAGCGTGGCCTCGCTGACACAAGGTGTTGGGAAGGACAAGGTAACATGAGACACCCCTTCGAGCAGTGAAGAGTCTCACCATTTCCATGGGCAAAGGAGCTTTCCCTTTGCCATCTTGGAAACAGTCCGTGGGCAGTTCCATATCAGAAAAGGAGGTGTCCCCTGTACTTTCTTAGGGGCCCCTCTAACCCTCTTCGACCGGAGAAGAGGTTTACTCCTCTCCAAATCTACGGGTGCGGTCTCCCCTCCCCCCTTTGCTCTCACAGTGGAATGCCAAGATAGCATGCTTGGGACACAGAATCGACCGATCCAGGTGTGAGTGGCCGTCGTGCCTGCCTTCCTCTTTCTCTCTCTTGATGGATTTCCGTTCAAACAACTAAAGACTGAAAAGCCCTTGATACGAATCCGTGATACCATGGGAGGGGCACATTGAAGGCATAGTCCCGAAGGTGAACCAGCCCCAAATAGCATAATCTTCCATGGGGCTGAAACAGGGCTCAATGCCAAACAACATAGGTCAGTCCCTGTGCAAGCTTCTCTTCAGGCGGCTCGGGCTCCCTAGTTTTCACAAGGAGAGGAGGGTCCTTCTCTCTTCTCTCCCGACTGATGTCCTCTTGATAGCTCAGCCCTTCCTGAGGCAGATGCGTCCAGGCCTAGATTTTTTTTTTTTTTTAAGGGGCTATCTGGCGACTGCCGACTTAGGCATAAGTCGCCGTAAAAAACAGCCTAGTTCTAGGCTACTTTAAAAAATTAAACAGAAAACAATAAAAAGAAATAACAATAACAATAACAAAGCAATAACAAAAACAATTAAAAAAACAACAACAACAATTAAATTGGGTTAAATAAAAGGGGGAAGGCCGGCCTCCCCCAAAAAGTCAATAAGTCCACCAGTCAAAGTACACGCACTCGTCCTGAGCACAAGGGACAGGCGGTAGCGACCCCGCCCATCCCCGTACCGGGACAGGTGTCGTGCGCGAAGATCACCCAGACTGGGACATTCGACAAGAATGTGCCGAACAGTCTGGGGGACGACGCAGTCGTTGCAATAGAGCGCAGGCAAGCGCTCCATCAGATAGCGATGCGTCACACGAGTGTGCCCGATTCGGAGACGACAGAAAGCAACCTGAAGCCGCCACGGCATTGGGGATAGGTCCATGGGAACAGTCGCGGCGCAATGGCACGCAACTTTAGGTTCCCCTCGACCGTCTCCCATCTTCTTTGCCAAGCAGTCCGAAGAGCTGCCCGTATTCCTGCCATGTAGTCAGTGTGAGGAAGAGCAAAACGCTGGTCCGGTCGCAGAGTCCTCGCGGACTCTTTGGCGCCCTCATCGGCGCGCTCATTCCCCGCAATTCCTACATGTCCAGGAACCCAACAGAAGATAATATCGACATCTGCCCGGCTCGCCAAAACCGTGGCGTCACGGATTTCGCGAACCAGGGGATGCGGAGATTCCAATGCCACGAGAGCACTCAGGGCGCTTTGTGAGTCGCTATAGATCACAATCTGGTCTCCGAACCGGGCACGTCGCGTAATCTCCCGTACCGAGTGGTGTATTGCCACCAGCTCGGCCGTGAAGACAGACGCAGCGCCCGGTAGAGCCCCGCTGACTTCAAACAGAGGGGATACGGCGTGGAAGCCGACCCCCTCTTGGGACTTGGAGCCATCCGTATACACTGGCACGGTACCAGCGTGACACGATGTGTGCTCCAAAAAGGTCGAACGCAATACTCCCGGCGCAGTACAAGCTTTGGGAGCAGAGGCGTGGCGACAAATAGCCAAATGTGGTACCCTCCAGGGTGGCGTCCTGGGCAGAACCAGGGGCGCCACCGGCCCGAGAGCTATATCTACCTCTCAAAGGAGTTTCCTGGCCCTAAACCCAAAGAACTTAGGGTATGACTGGCGTCTCTCGGCGGCATAGGCACCATCGAGATCAGCTGCGGATGCAGTGAGAGCTGTTGGCGACTTAGGGAGGCGCCGGGCTCGCGCGTACAGGCGAGTGATGCACTGCACGCGGCGCAGAGCGAGTGGCATCTCCCCAGCATCGACCAACAGGCTCTCAATGGGGGAAGTGCGGAAGGCACCGGTCGCAAGGCGAAGGCCGGTGTGGTGGATCGAATCCACCTTCCGCAATAAACGCTCGGCTGCGGATGCATAAAACTCGCATCCGTAGTCGAGCTTCGAGCGAACAAAGGATCGATAAAAAAGTAAGGCGGTAGCCCTATCAGCGCCCCAAGCGCTGAACGTCACGGAACGGAGAATGTCCATGGCGCGGGTACAAGAGATCCTAAGGCTGCGAATATGAGCCTCCCAGGTGAGGCGTCGGTCGAATACAAGACCAA
This sequence comes from Ceratothoa steindachneri, assembly GCA_963969495.1. Classification (NCBI taxonomy): domain Eukaryota; kingdom Metazoa; phylum Arthropoda; class Malacostraca; order Isopoda; family Cymothoidae; genus Ceratothoa; species Ceratothoa steindachneri. Next base: position 199,594,653 of record OZ018318.1, on the reverse strand, counting down.
GGAAATGGTGCGACTCAACCACATCCAGGCGCACCCCATTAAGAAACAAATCTGGGGCGGGGTGAAGCCGTGGATGGCGGCAGAAGTGCACCACCTTAGTCTTGGCCAAAGAAAACCGAAACCTGTGCGCTTCGGCATAGCGAGAGACGCGGTTCAATGCCTGTTGGAGTCGACGCTCCAGAGTTGGCATCTGGGCCGCGCCAAAAGAGATCGAAAGGTCGTCCACGTAGAGCGTAGCGAGAACATCTTCCGGCAGCACCGAGGTGATGCCGTTGATGCTCAGGGCAAAGAGTGTGACACTGAGGACACTTCCCTGCGGGACACCCTCTTCCTGCTCCTTTGGGCCGGAGAGGGCTCCCCCCACCCGTACGCGGAATCGACGATCTCGCAAAAATTCAGATATAAACATTGGGAGGCGTCCCCTCGCCCCCATCGTGTGGAGAGTGTCCATGATACCGTATCGCCATGCGGTATCATAGGCCTTCTCCAGATCAAAAAACACCGTGGCGTAGTGCTGTCTACGAAGGAAATCCTCGCAGACGGCATTTTCCAGTCGGAGCAGAGCATCCGACGTGGAGTGGAACTTACGGAAGCCGCACTGTGCAGAAGACAGATGGCCTCCGCTGTCCAGGAAATAGGCTAATCTAACATTTACCAATTTCTCAGTCAACTTGCACACGCAAGAGGTTAGAGAGATTGGGCGGAAACCGGTCGGAGTAGAGTGATCTCTCCCCGGCTTGCGAAAGGCGGGCACAGTAGCTATTCGGCAGGAGTCTGGGAGAAGACCTTCCACCCAGATCCTGTTGAACAAATCTAAAAGAAAGGCCATGCCTCGAACACCCAGGTGTCGAAGCATGGCGTACGGGACATCGTCCGGACCATGGGCGGTGTCCGCGCACGAAGCGAGAGCGGAACGCAACTCACTCACGGTAAACTTGTCGTTGAAGGGTTCTCCGCCTCTGGAGGTAAAGTCCAGCCGGCGGCCTTCCGCGACATCACGACGTGCATTGAATGCTGGCGGAGCAGCATCACGGCTAGAGAATGCGGAAAAAGCGGTCACTAAGGATTCCGCCACGGACGCGGGGTCCGAGATTGCGGTCCCATTCTCCTGAGGAACGGGAGAGGGGTCCTGCGAGAACTTGCCCCGAATCCTTTTGACTCGCTTCCACACCTCAGCTAAAGGGGTCTTCCCGTTAAGTGAAGACACGTATGCCTGCCAAGAAGAGCGGCGGGCGTGCTTCCAAATATACCGGAACCTAGCCCTAGCCCGACGAAATTCAGCGACAGTGAAATCATTCGGGCGGCGCTTATAGCGCATGTAGGCATAACGCTTCTGTTTGAGGGCCATCTCACACTCGGCCGACCACCAAGGGAGTGGTCGGCGTGCAAAACGGCCAGACGTCCTAGGAATAGTAGTCAGGCCCACGGCGATGAGGTTGCCGGAGAAGAACTCAACGGCCTCATCTACCGACCTAAACTCCTCGACTGATTTTTCTTTTTTTATTTAAGGGGCTATCTGGCGACTGCCGACTTAGGCATAAGTCGCCGTAAACAAACAGCCTAGTTCTAGGCTACTTCAAAAAATGGAACAGGGAACAACAAAAAAGAAATAACAATAACAAAACAATAACAAAAACAACAACAACAAAAATTAAGCCTGGTTAAAAAAAAGGGAGAAGGCCGGCCTCCCCCCAAAAGTTAGCAAGTCCACCAGTCAAAGTGCACGCACTCGTCCCGAATACAAGGGACAGGCGGTAGCGACCCCGCCCATCCCGGTACCGGGACAGGTGTCGTGCGCGAAGATCACCCAGACTGGGACATTCGACAAGAATGTGCCGAACAGTCTGGGGGACGACGCAGTCGTTGCAATAGGGCGCAGGCGAGCGCTCCACCAGATAGCGATGCGTTACACGAGTGTGTCCGATTCGGAGACGACAGAAAGCAACCTGAAGCCGCCGCGGCATTGGGGGATAGGTCCATGGGAACAGTCGCGGCGCAATGGCACGCAACTTTAAGTTCCCTTCGACCGTCTCCCATCTTCTTTGCCAAGCAGTCCGAAGAGCTGCCCGTATTCCTGCCATGTAGTCGGTGTGAGGAAGAGCGAAACGCTGGTCCGGTCGCAGAGTCCTCGCGGACTCTTTGGCGCCCTCATCGGCGCGCTCATTCCCCGCAATTCCCACATGTCCAGGAACCCAGCAGAAGATAATCTCGACATCTGCCCGGCTCGCCAAAACCGTGGCGTCACGGATATCGCGAACCAGGGGATGCGGAGATTCCAATGCTCCGAGAGCACTCAGGGCGCTTTGTGAGTCGCTATAGATCACAATCCGGTCTCCGAACCGGGCACGTCGCGTAATCTCCCGTACCGAGTGGTGTATTGCCACCAGCTCGGCCGTGAAGACAGACGCAGCGCCTGGTAGAGCCCCGCTGACTTCAAACAGAGGGGATACGGCGTGGAAGCCGACCCCCTCTTGGGACTTGGAGCCATCCGTATACACTAGCACGGTTCCAGCGTGACACGATGTGTGCTCCAAAAAGGTCGAACGCAATACTCCCGGCGCAGTACAAGCTTTGGGAGCAGAGGCGTGGCGACAAATAGCCAAATGTGGTACCCTCCAGGGTGGCGTCCTGGGCAGAACCAGGGGCACCACCGGCCCGAGAGCTATATCTACCTCTCGAAGGAGTTTCCTGGCCCTAAACCCAAAGGGCTTAGGGTATGACTGGCGTCTCTCGGCGGCATAGGCACCATCGAGATCAGCTGCTGGAGCAGTGAGAGCTGTTGGCGACTGAGGGAGGCGCCGGGCTCGCGCGTACAGGCGAGTGATGCACTGCACGCGGCGCAGAGCGAGTGGCATCTCCCCAGCATCGCCCAACAGGCTCTCAATGGGGGAAGTGCGGAAGGCACCGGTCGCAAGGCGAAGGCCGGTGTGGTGGATCGAATCCACCTTCCGCAATAAACGCTCGGCTGCGGATGCATAAAACTCGCATCCGTAGTCGAGCTTCGAGCGAACAAAGGATCGATAAAAAAGTAAGGCGGTAGCCCTATCAGCGCCCCAAGCGCTGAACGTCACGGAACGGAGAATGTCCATGGCGCGGGTACAAGAGACCCTAAGGCTGCGAATATGAGCCTTCCAGGTGAGGCGTCGGTCGAATACAAGACCAAGGAAACGGTGCGACTCAACCACATCCAGGCGCACCCCATTAAGAAACAAATCTGGGTCGGGGTGAAGCCGTGGATGGTGGCAGAAGTGCACCACCTTAGTCTTGGCCAAAGAAAACCGAAACCTGTGCGCTTCGGCATAGCGAGAGACGCGGTTCAATGCCTGTTGGAGTCGACGCTCCAGAGTTGGCATCTGGGCCGCGCCAAAAGAGATCGAAAGGTCGTCCACGTAGAGCGTAGCGAGAACATCTTCCGGCAGCACCGAGGTGATGCCGTTGATGCTCAGGGCAAAGAGTGTGACACTGAGGACACTTCCCTGCGGGACACCCTCTTCCTGCTCCTTTGGGCCGGAGAGAGCTCCCCCCACACGTACGCGAAATCGACGATCTCGCAAAAATTCAGATATAAACATTGGGAGGCGTCCCCTCGCCCCCATCGTGTAGAGAGTCTCCATGATACCGTATCGCCATGCGGTATCATAGGCCTTCTCCAGATCGAAAAACACCGTGGCGTAGTGCTGTCTACGAAGGAAAGCCTCGCAGACGGCATTTTCCAGTCGGAGCAGAGCATCCGACGTGGAGTGGAACTTGCGGAAGCCGCACTGTGCGGAAGACAGATGGCCTCCAGTGTCCAGGAAAAAAGCTAATCTAACGTTTACCAATTTCTCCATCAACTTTCACACGCAAGAGGTTAGAGAGATTGGGCGGAAACCGGTCGGAGTAGAGTGATCTCTCCCCGGTTTGCGAAAGGCGAGCACAGTAGCGATTCGCCAGGAGTCTGGGAGAAGACCTTCCACCCAGATCCTGTTGAACAGATCTAACAGAAAGGCCATGCCTCGCTTACCCAGGTGTCGAAGCATGGCGTACGGGACATCGTCCGGACCATGGGCGGTGTCCGCGCACGAAGCGAGAGCGGAACGCAACTCACTCACAGTAAACTTGTCGTTGAAGGGTTCTCCGCCACTGGAGGTAAAGTCCAGCCGGCGGCCTTCCGCGACATCACGACGTGCATTGAATGCTGGCGGAGCAGCATCACGGCTAGAGAATGCGGAAAAAGCGGTCGCTAAGGATTCCGCCACGGACGCGGGGTCTGAGATTGCGGTCCCATTCTCCTGGAGAACGGGAGGGGGGTCCTGCGAGAACTTGCCCCGAATCCTTTTGACTCGCTTCCACACCTCAGCTAAAGGGGTCTTCCCGTTAAGTGAAGACACGTATGCCCGCCAAGAAGAGCGGCGGGCGTGCTTCCAAATATACCGGAACCTAGCCCTAGCCCGACGAAATTCAGCGACAGTGAAATCGTTCGGGCGGCGCTTATAGCGCATGTAGGCATAACGCTTCTGTTTGAGGGCCATCTCACACTCGGCCGACCACCATGGGAGTGGTCGGCGTGCAAAACGGCCAGACGTCCTAGGAATAGTAGTCAGGCCCACGGCGATGAGGTTGCCGGAGAAGAACTCAACGGCCTCATCTACCGACCTAAACTCCTCGACTGAGATAGAGAATTCAGTCATTTCCTGAAATGCAGGCCACCGCGCCCGCGCCAAGCACCACCGAGGTGGTCTCTCAGGCGGCAGTTGCCCTGAAAATGATATTTGAATGGGAAAGTGATCACTACCATGGAGGTCATCGACCACCCACAATCAAAATCAGGCTGTGCATCCGAAGAGCACAAAGATAGGTCAAGGCAAGAAAATGAAGCGGTTCTCGGACAGTGATGCGTAAACTCATCCACGTTTAGGACACCCATCTCAAGCTCTTCGATCAGATCGGCAAGGACTTGTCCCCTGGGATTTATGGAGTAATCTCCCCAGAGAGGATGCCTGCCGTTCAGATCTCCAAACAAGAGATAGGGCCTCGGCAACCGTGCAACGACGCGGCGGAAGTCCCCCGCGTCGAAGTCAGCTGACGGTGGAATGTACGCAGAAATGATAGTATACCTCCTATCCAGGTGCAGCTGCACAGCCACTGCCTGTAAGGAGGTATCTAAAGAGAAAGGAAGAACGGAGACATCATGCCGGGTGTAAACTGCGCATCCCCCAGCCCGGCCATCCCGCGGTGGTGGGGTCGCAAGACCCTTATACCCCGGGAGGGCAGGGAGGGGGCACGCGCCTAGCATGGTCTCCTGCAAAAAAATAGCTAACAGGGAACGGGACGAGACGAGCCTCCGCAGCTCCTCCCAGTTGGCCCGGAGTCCACGGCAATTTCATTGAAGGAATATGCCCTCCAGGCCTAGCTCGGAGGAGACGCGGGGGCTCTCCTCGAATTGAAGACCCTCACGGGAATGGCCGTACGCTTCCCGGGGGCAGAACCCCGGGCGCTGTTGGCCGGACAAAGCGCTGAAGGCACTGTCGCCTTCGAGGACTTATTGGGGGAGGTTGGGCTCGCCATGCGAGTCTTTTCCTCCCTCCGCCTCGAAACCTTAGGCGGGCGTTGCGGCTTCGGAGGCGGGGGGCCCTCTTTTCGAGGAACCACCGTCTCCGAGCCACTCGCTCCACCTCGGGGCGTGGGCGAAGGAGCCGAAGCTCCTTTGTTGCTGTCCTCCTTTCGGGGGGCAGCTTTAGGAACCCCGGAAGATGGCCTAGCGAACATCTTCAGGGGTGTTGCCTCCTGTGAGTCTAACGACTCGGTGGAGGCGCGTGGCCGTTTCGCCTTACGGGAAACGGTCACGCTGGGGAAAGAGGGGGGAGCCCTGGTTTTAGCCGGGGCTGGGTATGAACCCTTTTTGCCGCCAGCTTTACCAGGGGAGCGCCCGGGTTGGGTAGAGCCCGCAGAAGGGCTCCGAATGGGCGCGGAAACAACCGTGCTCGTTGGCCTCGATGGGGCATGAGCAGAGGGTGCCTTTCGAACTACTGAGGCATATGACGTCCCATGCAGAGCTGGGCGCTCCAGGACCAAGTCCTTAGCCTCGCGGAATGAGAGTCAATCCTGGGCCTGAACGGCCAGGATTTCTTTCTCCAGGACATATGCACCACATTGCTTCGAAGAAGCAGGGTGCGGCTCTCCGCAATTGACACACTTGGCCACACACGATTTGGACTTATCGTGTGCGACCTTGGAGCAATTTACACAGACTTCGGGGACCCCGACTTTGCACGTCTACATGAGCGATTCGTATGGCCGAAGCGGTGACAGTAATAGCACCGCCGAGGCAGTGGCATGAATGCCTTCACGCGGTAGCGGTACCAACCGGCACGCACCGACTCATGGAGCTTGTCACTGTCGAACGTGACGAAGAGTGTAGGGGTGGGTCTCGAAGCCCCTCCCTGTTTTCTCATCACACGTTTGACCTTGACCGCCCCATGGTCGGCCAGCTCTAGGGTGATGTCCTCAATGGAGTAGTCAACGAGTTCCCTCGCATAAACTACTCCTTTCACAAAGTTCATGGTAGAGTGCGGCGTCACACTCACCGGGGTGCCATCAAGTGTCCGAAGAGCACTTATCTTCGCCGCCTCGGCGGGATTCGCCGCATTCGCCAGAAGGCTTCCGTCCGAGAAACGGGTCACCTTCGGCTCTCTACCAATTGCACTAGCTAATCCTCTCCTCTGATGGATCATGTTGCCCTTGGACAACATGGTGCCATCAGTGGAGCGAATAACGAGGAAGCGTTTGAAGCCAGCGGGCTCGAAAACGCCAGGTAACCTCTGAATGAGGGGCCCCGATGTCATCGAGGCTCCGCCCTGTGCACTTTTGGTGTTAGTCTTGGTCAGGGGCCCCGCACACGAGGGGGTAGAGGGGCCGGATGTGCCGATCTTGGCTTGGTCGCCTACCAAAGTGGCAGCAGACCCATCCGTCCCCGCAGCCCCCGCGGATGGAGAGGAGCCCCGAGTCTTTTTCGTCTTTTTAGTCTTCTTTGTCTTTTTCTTTTTTGGAGAGGAGAGCGGGGAATGAACCCGCTTTTCACCTCCGCCGGCAGAAGACCCCAGGCCAGATGGACCGGCCTCAGCCAGGTCCCTCTCTGAAATGAAGAAGGTCCTGGTTGTCGTAGGGGCACCTGTCGGAGGAGATCCCTCCCCTCCTTTTACTGCCTCGGAGCCCTCAGCCATTTGAGGAGGACCTTGCATAGGGTCGGATTCGGGTTCGGTGCTTGGCGCCGAGCCCGAATTCCCCCCCATGGAAGGCCCTACCGTCTGAGGCTGGGTCTCCTCAAGGACCATGTTTATCACAGGAGGGGCCTCCAGTTGGCCATCCCCTCCCAGGACATCGCAGGTCCCCTTGACAGTGTCGCCAGTCTTGTGTGGGAGGCACAGGCCTTGACCCCAGCAAGGTTTAAAATTCTTGCCAGCAGGTCTTTTGAGGGAAGCGACCGAAGGGGCCTGGCTTCCCTCTCCCCCCTAAGGGGGTTTGCCCTACCGAGCCGCTTTGATGGGGAGCGGCTGGCTAAGGGCTGCTTGCTGGCTTTCTTGGCAGTCCCCTTGGAAAGAAAAGAGGGGACTGCCGCTGGGAAAAGGGAGGTGCCCGAAAGCACCTCCAGAGAAGGGGGTGAGGGGGAGTCCCCTGCACCCGTAGGCGAAGGAGAGGAGTGAGCCTCCTCTCCGGTTAGAGAAAGATGGAGGGTCCCCTGTGCAAGCACAGGGGGGGGGGACCTCCATTTTTTTGCTGGAGCTGCCTGAGGGCGGCTCCGTCGATGGAACAGGGGAAGTTGAGGGTTGGGTTTGTTTTGTTTTTTTATCATCATTGGGCATGGTGACCCTTTTTTAAACACGGGATGCAATCGCGCACACCTCTCGCAGTAGCCCGCACTGCGAGAGGTGCTTACAAGCCCGGCAGAGCCAGGCGCCGCCATTTAAGACCACCCCTCCCGCCTGGTGGCCTGGCAGTCCATCGGCATGGCGGCTCCACCTTAGACACGGCGTAAAAATTAATAGATTGTGAAGAGGAGAGGAAAAGGGATGTGAGGAAGGTATGGGTGGGGATGAAGCAGGTTGTTAAACCCAGCCACATCAGACCGGAGCTCAGGGGTTAGGGAACTTTGTCCCCCACTCCCTCAGCCCCGATGCGGGACGGTTGGCTGAAAGGAAGGTTAGCATCTACCCTGTGAAATTAGAGGCTGACCTGAGAAAGTTGTGGGAGAGGTTGTGTGAAAAGAGAGGAAACAAGTATTTTGAAGGAAGGAAGAGAGGCTAAGCTGGGGCCGGACGGAGCGCTGGATCCCGTCAGCACGGCGGCCAGGATGGCAAATCGCCGCGCCCCTTACGGGGCGTCCAGGCCTAGAGGGGACGCCTTTGGGGGTGGAGAGAAGGGGATTTACTTCCCGTCCTCTTCTCACTAAAATAAATGGAATAAGAACACAAAGAGGAATAAGGGTTTCTCTCCCTCTGCGAGTGCTCCAGGAAGGAGGGGTACACTGCCGCTTTGGCCAGTAACCAGGCCAAGATTGGCTTGTCCGGACTCTAGGCGCCCTCGGGCGTGGATTTACTTCCCGTCCTCTTCTCACTTAAAGAAATGGAATAAGAAAACAAATAGGAATAAGAGATTCTCTCCCTCTGTGAGTGCTCCAGGAAGGACGGGTACACTACCGCTTTGGCAAGTAACCAGGCCAAGTTCGGCTTGTCCGGACTCTAGGCGCCCTTGTGCGTGGAAGCCTAGACAAAGACCAAAGTCGCAAGTGCGCTGAGCAGAGCCTCAATTAATTCGGGGCCCCTCATTCAGAGATAACCTGCATTTTTTAGCTCGATAGCTTCAAACGCTTTTTTGTTATTTGCCCACTGATGGCAGTATGTTGGCCAAACGCAACAAGATTCATCAGAGTAGAGCATTATCTAGCTTGATTGGTAGAGAGCCGCTGATGTCCCGTTTCTCGGACGGAAGCCTTCTAGCGAGTGAGTCGAACACTCCCGAAGCGGCCATGATTGGTGCATTTCGGACACACAATGGCTCGCCAGTGAGTGTGACGCCGCACTCTACTATGAACTTGGTGAAAAGATAGGTTTATGCGAGGGAACTTTTGACATACCCCTTAAAAGACATCACTATGGCAGTTAAAAGTCAATAGAGTCAACTTGTCTTTTAGACACTTTGCTCTAGAACAGCTATTAATGCATTAAAAATTATTGTAGAGTTCTAGTAACAAAGTTAATAGGTCAACAAAAAGATAACTTTTACACGTCAGGTCAACAAACTCTTTATGTCAAGAAAGTAAAAAATATAGAGTAAAAGTATATCTGGTAACTTTTCGCCTACTAATTGGCAACTGATGGCTTGCCAATTAGCATCTCCTGCCTTTTTCAGTTGCTGTTTAACGGCTATTGTGGCTTGTTTTTTTGGTAGTCTTTTTGGCAGTTTTGAATTATATATATAGACATGCCTAAAGTTGGAATGCCACCTATTTCTAAAGAACGTGCTGTAATTCGGGAAAAAATGAACTTTATTATCAATTTTTTTTGTTATAGTGAAGCACGAAAAAAAACTATTTCTTGGAGAAAAATCGTTCGACTCAAAAACACCAGCGTAGCCTACCTAAAAGTGTGGAAACTGGAAAGACACAAAGTGATAAAGTTTAAGTCTTCAGATTTCACTGAAAAGCTAGTGACTACATTCTTGTCAGCGACATACCCCTTCATAAATTGTGCCATCTGCATATAAAACAATTATTCTCTTACTTGAGTGTAGTATTCCGCAGTGTGACAACTTGTAGATCAATATCCATGAAAATGGCCGAGAGTGAATCAGCTAGGATAGAACAATTACTAACAGGAAACTAATTTTCCTCGTCGTTGACGAAAGTGAAGTAAGAGGCTCTAAATATTTAAAAACACTTGTGGGGATAATTTATGTTCCAGAAAAAACTTATTAATCAAATGTGATGTTTTTATCGGATCTGTCAATGCGCAAAATGTCATACACAAGATTGATGATACCATAAAAGAATTTGAGATAGCAAGAGAAAATTTCTGCTTACTTATATGATGCAGCTCGTTATATGGTGTCAGCTGGAGCAACACTAAAGAAACTTTTCCCAAGACTTTCTCATGTAACATGTGTTGCACATATGTTACATAACTGGGCAATGCATATAAGATCATTTTATAGTAAAGGCGATGCTCTAATTGCATGCGTCAAGGCATCTACTGTTAAAAATAGAGTAAGTCTTTGTTTCAAGAATTGGTACTCCCCCAGAACCAATTTTAACACGTTGGGAAAGGTAGCTAAAGGCTGCTTTCTATTATGCAGACAATTTTTTAAGCGTCAAATGCATTGTTGAGAACTTTAAAGGTGATTGATATATCGTTCGGTTTTTGTTTTTTTTGTTTGTTTCTTTAAAGAGCTCATCTGGCGACTGCCTACTTGGGCATTAGTCGCCGTATTCAACATTGCCTAAAATTAAGGATATTAAAAAGAGGATGCTAAAAAAACAAATAAAAAAACCGTCAATAAAAATAAAACAGAAAAAATGTAATAAGCAGGAAGCAAGCTCCGGCGTCGGGCCGAGGTCCGCCTTCCCCCGGCGCAGAAACATGCAACCTAGTAAAATAAGAAAAAACAACAACAAAAACCTAACTATTTAAATAAAAGGGAAAAGGCCACCCTCCCCTCAAAAGTCTAGAAGTCAACAGGTCAACGTGCATGCACTCGTCCCGAGTACAAGGGACGAGTCTAACGACTAGGTATAGGAGCGTGGCCGTTTCGCCTTACGGGAAACCGTCACGCTGGGGGAAGAGGGGAAGCCCTGGTTTTAGCCAGAGCTGCGTGTGAACCCTTTTTGCCGCTAGCTTTACCAGGGAAGCGCCCGGGTTGAGTAGAGCCTGCAGAAGGGCTCCGAATCGGCGCGGAAGCAACCGTGCTCGTTGGCTTGGATGGGCCAGGAGCAGAGGGTGTCTTTCTAAGCATTGAAGTGTAAGATGTCCCAGGCAGATCCGGGTGCGCCAGGACCAAGTCCTTAACCTCGCGGAATGAGAGTCTATCCTAGGCCTGAGCGGCCAGGAGATATGCACCACATTGCTTCGAAGAAGCGGGGTGCGGCTTTCTGCAATTGACACACTTGACCACACATGATTTAGACCTATCGTGTGCGGCCTTGGGGAAATTTACACAGACTTCGGGTAACCCCGACTTTGCACGTCTACATGAACGAGTCGTATGGCCAAAGCAGTGACAGTAATAGCACCACCACAGCAGTGGTACGAATGCCTTCACGTGGTAGCGGTACCAACTGGCACGCACCGACTCAGGGAGCTTGTCACAGTCGAATTTGACGAAGAGTGTAGGGGTGGGTCTATAGGCCCCTCTCTGTTTTCTCATCACACATTCGACCTTGACCGCCCAATTGTCGGCCAGCTCTAAGGTGATGTCTTCTATGGAGTATTTAACGAGTTCCCTCGCATAAACTACTCCTTTCACAAAGTTCATGGTAGTGTGCGGCAGGAAGCTCATGTCCGAGAAACGGGTCACCTTTGTCTCTCTACCAATTACACTAACTAATGCTCTCCTCTGGTGGATCATGTTGCCCTTGGCCAACATGCTGCCATCACTGGAGCGAATAACGAGGAAAAGTTTGAAGCCAGTGGGCTCGAAAACGCCAGGTAACCTCTGAATAAGGGGCCCCGATGTTATCGAGGCTCCGACCTGCGCACTTTTAGTCTTAGTCAGGGACTCCGTACCCGGGGAGTAGAAGGGACGGATGTGTCAATTATGGCTTGCTCGCTTACCGGAGCAGCAGCTCCGTCGTCTCCGCAGCCCCCACGGATAGAGAGAAACTCCGAGTTGTTTTAGTCTTTTTTCTGTTCTTTTTCTAAGAGCAGGGCGGGGAATGAACCCGCTTCTCCCCTCCACCGGCAGGAGCCCCCAGGCCTCTCCGAAATAGAGAATGTCCTGGCAGTTGTAGGGGCACCGGTCGAAGGAGATCCCTCCCCACCTTGTACTACCTCTGAAACCCTAGCCGTTTGAGAAAGACCTTGCATAGGGGCGGATTCGGGTTCGGTGCTTGGCGTCGAGCACGTATTCCCTCCCATGGAAGGCTCAACCGTCTGAGGCAACGCTTAAGGACCATTTCTATCTCAAAGGGTCCTCCAGTTGGCCATTTCCCCCATGACATCTCAGGTCCTGTTGTCAGCATTTTTACTAGTCATGTGTGACGAGGCACAGGCCTTGACCCTGGCAAGGTTCAATATTCTTGCCAGCAGGTTTTTTGAGGGAAGCGACCGAATGGGCCTGGCTTCCCTGTCCCCCCTAATGGGGTTTGCCCTACATTTTTTTTTTTTTTTTTTTTTTAGAGCCCATCTGGCAACTACCCACTTGGGCATAAGTCGCCGAAAAACACGACAGCCTAGAATTAGGCTACTTTGAAGTTAAAATATGAAAACTTAACAATCAATATAAATTGGAAAAACTTAACAATCGAAGCAATCTCCGGCAGCGGGGGGAGGTCCCCCTCACCCCGGTGCAGGAGAGTGCAACCTAAAACAAAACAATAACAAAAAAAAAGGAACCTTAAATAAAGGGGAGAAGGCCGGCCTCCCCCAAAAAGTCAATAAGTCCACCAGTCATGGTGCACGCACTCGTCCCGAGTACAAGGGACAGGCGGTAGCGACCCCGCCCATCCCGGTACCGAGACAGGTATCGTGCGCGAAGATCACCCAGACTGGGACATTCGACAAGAATATGCCGAACAGTCTGGGGGACGACGCAGTCGTTGCAATAGGGCACATGCGAGCGCTCCACCAAGTAACGATGCGTCACACGAGTGTGTCCGATTCGAAGACGACAGAAAGCAACCTGAAGCCGCCGCGGCATTGGGGGATAGGTCCATGGGAACAGTCGCGGCGCAATGGCACGCAACTTTAAGTTCCCCTCGACCGTCTCCCATCTTCTTTGCCAAGCAGTCCGAAGAGCTGCCCGTATTCCTGCCATGTAGTCAGTGTGAGGAAGAGCGAAACGCTGGTCCGGTCGCAGAGTCCTCGCGGACTCTTTGGCGCCCTCATCGGCGCGCTCATTCCCCGCAATTCCTACATGTCCAGGAACCCAGCAGAAGATAATCTCGACATCTGCCCGGCTCGCCAAAACCGTGGCGTCACGGATTTCGCGAACCAGGGGATGCGGAGATTCCAATGCCCCGAGAGCACTCAGGGCGCTTTGTGAGTCGCTATAAATCACAATCCGGTCTCCGAACCGGGCACGTCGCGTAATCTCCCGTACCGAGTGGTGTATTGCCACCAGCTCGGCCGTGAAGACAGACGCAGCGCCTGGTAGAGCCCCGCTGACTTCAAACAGAGGGGATACGGCGTGGAAGCCGACCCCCTCTTGGGACTTGGAGCCATCCGTATACACTGGCACGGTACCAGCGTGACACGATGTGTGCTCCAAAAAGGTCGAACGCAATACTCCCGGCGCAGTACAAGCTTTGGGAGCAGAGGCGTGGCGACAAATAGCCAAATGTGGTACCCTCCAGGGTGGCGTCCTGGGCAGAACCAGGGGCGCCACCGGCCCGAGAGCTATATCTACCTCTCGAAGGAGTTTCCTGGCCCTAAACCCAAAGGGCTTAGGGTATGACTGGCGTCTCTCGGCGGCATAGGCACCATCGAGATCAGCTGCGGATGCAGTGAGAGCTGTTGGCGACTGAGGGAGGCGCCGGGCTCGCGCGTACAGGCGAGTGATGCACTGCACGCGGCGCAGAGCGAGTGGCATCTCCCCAGCATCGACCAACAGGCTCTCAATGGGGGAAGTGCGGAAGGCACCGGTCGCAAGGCGAAGGCCGGTGTGGTGGATCGAATCCACCTTCCGCAATAAACGCTCGGCTGCGGATGCATAAAACTCGCATCCGTAGTCGAGCTTCGAGCGAACAAAGGATCGATAAAAAAGTAAGGCGGTAGCCCTATCAGCGCCCCAAGCGCTGAACGTCACGGAACGGAGAATGTCCATGGCGCGGGTACAAGAGACCCTAAGGCTGCGAATGTGAGCCTCCCAGGTGAGGCGTCGGTCGAATACAAGACCAAGGAAACGGTGCGACTCAACCACATCCAGGCGCACCCCATTAAGAAACAAATCTGGGTCGGGGTGAAGCCGTGGATGGCGGCAGAAGTGCACCACCTTAGTCTTGCCAAAGAAAACCGAAACCTGTGCGCTTCGGCATAGCGAGAGACGCGGTTCAATGCCTGTTGGAGTCGGCGCTCCAGAGTTGGCATCTGGGCCGCGCCAAAAGAGATCGAAAGGTCGTCCACGTAGAGCGTAGCGAGAACATCTTCCGGCAGCACCGAGGTGATGCCGTTGATGCTCAGGGCAAAGAGTGTGACACTGAGGACACTTCCCTGCGGGACACCCTCTTCCTGCTCCTTTGGGCCGGAGAGGGCTCCCCCCACCCGTACGCGGAATCGACGATCTCTCAAAAATTCAGATATAAACATTGGGAGGCGTCCCCTCGCCCCCATCGTGTGGAGAGTCTCCATGATACCGTATCGCCATGCGGTATCATAGGCCTTCTCCAGATCAAAAAACACCGTGGCGTAGTGCTGTCTACGAAGGAAAGCCTCGCAGACGGCATTTTCCAGTCGGAGCAGAGCATCCGACGTGGAGTGGAACTTACGGAAGCCGCACTGTGCAGAAGACAGATGGCCTCCGCTGTCCAGGAAATAGGCTAATCTAACATTTACCAATTTCTCCATCAACTTGCACACGCAAGAGGTTAGAGAGATTGGGCGGAATCCGGTCGGAGTAGAGTGATCTCTCCCCGGCTTGCGAAAGGCGAGCACAGTAGCGATTCGCCAGGAGTCTGGGAAAAGACCTTCCACCCAGATCCTGTTGAACAGATCTAACAGAAAGGCCATGCCTCGCTCACCCAGGTGTCGAAGCATGGCGTACGGGACATCGTCCGGACCATGGGCGGTGTCCGCGCACGAAGCGAGAGCGGAGCGCAACTCACTCACAGTAAACTTGTCGTTGAAGGGTTCTCCGCCTCTGGAGGTAAAGTCCAGCCGGCGGCCTTCCGCGACATCACGACGTGCATTGAATGCTGGCGGAGCAGCATCACGGCTAGAGAATGCGGAAAAAGCGGTCGCTAAGGATTCCGCCACGGACACGGGGTCCGAGATTGCGGTCCCATTCTCCTGGAGAACGGGAGGGGGGGTCCTGCGAGAACTTGCCCCGAATCCTTTTGACTCGCTTCCACACCTCAGCTAAAGGGGTCTTCCCGTTAAGTGAAGACACGTATGCCCGCCAAGAAGAGCGGCGGGCGTGCTTCGAAATATACCGGAACCTAGCCCTAGCCCGACGAAATTCAGCGACAGTGAAATCGTTCGGGCGGCGCTTATAGCGCATGTAGGCATAACGCTTCTGTTTGAGGGCCGTCTCACACTCGGCCGACCACCATGGGAGTGGTCGGCGTGCAAAACAGCCAGACGTCCTAGGAATAGTAGTCAGGCCCACGGCGATGAGGTTGCCGGAGAAGAACTCAACGGCCTCATCTACCGACCTAAACTCCTCGACTGAGATAGAGAATTCAGTCATTTCCTGAAATGCAGGCCACCGCGCCCGCGCCAAGCACCACCGAGGTTGTCTCTCAGGCGGCAGTTGCCCTGAAAATGATATTTGAATGGGAAAGTGATCACTACCATGGAGGTCATCGACCACCCCCCAATCAAAATCAGGCTGTGCATCCGAAGAGCACAGAGATAGGTCAAGGCAAGAAAATGAAGCGGTTCTCGGACAGTGATGCGTAAACTCATCCACGTTTAGGACACCCATCTCAAGCTCTTCGATCAGATCGGCAAGGACTTGTCCCCTGGGATTTATGGAGTAATCTCCCCAGAGAGGATGCCTGCCGTTCAGATCTCCAAGCAAGAGATAGGGCCTCGGCAACCGTGCCACGACGCGGTGGAAGTCCCCCGCGTCGAAGTCAGCTGACGGTGGAATGTACGCAGAAATGATAGTATACCTCCTATCCAGGTGCAGCTGCACAGCCACTGCCTGAAAGGAGGTATCTAAAGAGAAAGGAAGAACGGAGACATCATGCCGGGTGTAAACTGCGCACCCCCCAGCCCGGCCATCCCGCGGTGGTGGGGTCGCAAGACCCTTATACCCCGGGAAGGCCGGGAGGGGGCACGAACCTAGCATGGTCTCCTGCAAAAAAATAGCTAACGGGGAACGGGACGAGACGAGCCTCCGCAGCTCCTCCCAGTTGGCCCGGAGTCCACGGCAATTCCATTGAAGGAATATGCCCTCCAGGCCTAGCTCGGAGGAGACGCGGGGGCCCTCCTCGAATTGAAGACCCTCACGGGAATGGCCGTACGCTTCCCGGGGGCAGAACCCCGGGCGCTGTTGGCCGGACAAAGCGCTGAAGGCGCTGTCGCCTTCGAGGACTTATTGGGGGAGGTTGGGCTCGCCATGCGAGTCTTTTCCTCCCTCCGCCTCGAAACCTTAGGCGGGCGTTGCGGCTTCGGAGGCGGGGGGCCCTCTTTTCGAGGAACCACCGTCTCCGAGCAACTCGCTCCACCTCGGGGCGTGGGCGAAGGAGCCGAAGCTCCTTTGTTGCTGTCCTCCTTTCGGCGGACAGCTTTAGGAACCCCGGAAGATGGCCTAGCGACCATCTTCAGGGGTGTTGCCTCCTGTGAGTCTAACGACTCGGTGGAGGCGCGTGGCCGTTTCGCCTTACGGGAAACGGTCACGCTGGGGGAAGAGGGGGGAGCCCTGGTTTTAGCCGGGGTAGGGTATGAACCCTTTTTCCTGCCAGCTTTACCAGGGGAGCGCCCGGGTTGGGTAGAGCCCGCAGAAGGGCTCCGAATGGGCGCGGAAACAACCGTGCTCGTTGGCCTGGATGGGCCAGGAGCAGAGGGTGCCTTCCTAACTATTGAGGCATACGACGTCCCAGGCAGAGCCGGGCGCGCCAGGACCAAGTCCTTTGCCTCGCGGAATGAGAGTCGATCCTGGGCCTGAACGGCCAGGATTTCTTTCTCAAGGAGATATGCACCACATTGCTTCGAAGAAGCAGGGTGCGGCTCTCCGCAATTGACACACTTGGCCACACACGATTTGGACTTATCGTGTGCGACCTTGGAGCAATTTACACAGACTTCGGGTGACCCCGACTTTGCACGTCTACATGAGCGATTCGTATGGCCGAAGCGGTGACAGTAATAGCACCGCCGCGGCAGTGGCACGAATGCCTTCACGCGGTAGCGGTACCAACCGGCACGCACCGACTCAGGGAGCTTGTCACAGTCGAACGTGACGAAGAGTGTAGGGGTGGGTCTCGAGGCCCCTCCCTGTTTTCTCATCACACGTTCGACCTTGACCACCCCATGGTCGGCCAGCTCTAAGGTGATGTCTTCAATGGAGTAGTCAACGAGTTCCCTCGCATAAACTACTCCTTTCACAAAGTTCATGGTAGATTGCGGCGTCACACTCACCGGGGTGCCATGAAGTGTCCGAAGAGCACTAATCTTGGCCGCCTCGGCGGGATTCGCCGCATTCGCCAGAAGGCTCCCGTCCGAGAAACGGGTTACCTTCGGCTCTCTACCAATTGCACTAGCTAATCCTCTCCGCTGATGGATCATGTTGCCCTTGGACAACATGGTGCCATCAGTGGAGCGAATAACGAGGAAGCGTTTGAAGCCAGCGGGCTCGAAAACGCCAGGTAACCTCTGAATCAGGGGCCCCGATGTCATCGAGGCTCCGCCCTGTGCACTCTTGGTAGTAGTCTTCTTTGTCAGGGGCTCCGCAACCGGGGGGGCAGAGGGGGCGGATGTACCGATCTTGGCTTGGTCGCTTGCCAGAGTGGCAGCAGACCCATCCGTCCCCGCAGCCCCCGCGGATGGAGAGGAGCCCCGAGTCTTTTTCGTCTTTTTAGTCTTCTTTGTCTTTTTCGGAGAGGAGGGCGGGGAATGAACCCGCTTTTCACCTCCGCCGGCAGAAGTCCCCAGGCCAGATGGACCAGCCTCAGCCAGGTCCCTCTCCGAAATGGAGAAGGTCCTGGTTGTCGTAGGGGCACCTGTCGGAGGAGATCCCTCCCCTCCTTTTGCCTCGGAGCCCTCAGCCATTTGAGGAGGACCTTGCATAGGGGCGGATTCGGGTTCGGTGCTTGGCGCCGAGCCCGAATTCCCCCTCATGGAAGGCCCTACCGTCTGAGACTGGGTCTCCTCAAGGACCATGTCTATCACAGGAGGGGCCTCCAGTTGGCCATCCCCTCCCAGGACATCGCAGGTCCCCTTGGCAGTATTGTCACTAGTCAGGTGGTGTGGGGAGGCACAGGCCTTGACCCCAGCAAGGTTTAAAATTCTTGCCAGCAGGTCTTTTGAGGGAAGCGACCGAAGGGGCCTGGCTTCCCTCTCCCCCGTAAGGGGGTTTGCCCTACCGAGCCGCTTGCACGAGGGGCGGTCGGCAATGGGCTGCCTGCTGGCTTTCTTGGCAGTCCCCTTAGAAAGCAAAGGAGGGACTGCCGCTGGAGATAGGGAGGTGCCCGAAAGCACCTCCAGAGAAGGGGGTGAGGGGGAGTCCCCTACACCCGTAGGCGTAGGAGAGGAGTAAGCCTCCTCTCCGGTTAAAGAATTATGGAGGGTCCCTTGCGCAAGCACAAGGGGGGGGACCTCCATTTTCTCGGTGGAGCTGCCCGAGGGCGGCTCCGTCGATTTTCTTAGGGAAGTTGGGGGTTGGGTTTTTTGTTGTTTTTTTTCATTCATGGGCATGGTGACCCTCTTTTTATTACGGGACGCAATAGCTCATCACCTCTCGCAGTTGCCCGCACTGCGAGAGGTGCTTACAAGCCCGGCAGAGCCAGGCGCCGCCATTCGGGACCACCCCTCCCGCCTAAAGGCCTGGCAGTCCTTCGGCATGGCGGCTCCACCTTGGACACGGCGTAAAAAATATAGGTTGTGAAGAGGAGAGGAAAAGGGATGTGAGGAAGATGTGGGTGGGGATGAAGCAGGTTGTTAAAAAAACCCCATCCCGAACCGGAGCTGAGGGGTTAGGGAACAATGTCCCCTCCCCCCTTAGCCCCGATCCGGGGTGGTTGGCTTGAGAAGAAGGTCAGCATTCTACCCTGTGAAATTAGAGGCTGACCAAAGAAAGTTGTGGGAGAGGTTGTATGAAAAGGCGACGAGGTAGGGGAGAAATCGGGCTATCTGAAGGAAGGAAGAGAGGTTTGCCCTACAGAGCCGCTTCAATGGCAAGAGGTCGGCTATGGGCTGCCTGTTTGCTTTCTTGGCAGTCCCCTTGTAAAGAAAAGAATGGACTGCCGCTGGAAACACGGAGGTGCGCGAAAGCACCTTCAGAGAAGGGGGGTGAGGGGGAGTCCCCTACACCCGTAAGCGCAGGAGAGGAGTAAGCCTCATCTCCGTTTAGAGACATTTGGAGGGTTCCCTGCGCAAGCACAGGGGGTGGGACCTCCATTTCTTCTGTGGAGCTGCCCGAGGGCGGCTCCATTGATGCACAAGGGGAAATTGAGGGGAGATTTTTAATTTTCTCATCATTGGGTATGGTGTCCCTAAATTTTCTACGGGATGCAATAGCTCATCACCCCTCGCAGTAGCCCGCCCTGCAAGGGGTGCGTACAGGCCTGGCAGAGCCAGGTGCCGACATTCAGGACCACTCCTCCTGCCTGGTGGCCTGGCAGTCCCTCGGCATGGCGGCTCCACCTTGGACACGGCGTAAAAACAAATAGATTGTGAAATGAGAAGGAAAGGGGATGTGGTGAAGCTATGGGTGGGGAGTAGGCACGTTGTTACAAACTCACCATCCTGAACCGGAGCATAGGGGTTAGAAAACATTTTGCCCCTTCCCCTCAGTCCCGATCCGGGACGGTTGGCTGAGAAGTAGGTCAGCATCTACCCTGTGAAATTAGAGGCTGACTATAGGAATTTGTGGTAGGGGTTGTATAAAAAGCGACGAAGTATGGGAGAAATACAGGCTGTCTGAAAGAAGGAGAAGAGTCTAAGCTGGGGTCGGACGGGGTGTTGAGTCCCGTCAGCACGGCGACCAGGATGGCAAATCGCTGGGCCCCTTACGGGAAAGTGTGCAAGGAATCGAACGTAGCGTTATACCTGTGAAAGCTCATGGTTTCAGAGGGGGGAGAGGTGCCTTAGATGGGTGAGGAACTGCCCTGAGGAAGTTGGATAAAATTTTAAAGGGCTAGTTACTCGTAAGTACGAGGTGACCCACTCTAATGTCTGTACTCACCTTAAAAATATTGACCTAGTCGCCCTATAGTAGGCTCATGCTCCATAGATCAAGGAAATTACAGGAGTCACTCTACACATATTTTTTTGCTTTAACTTGAATAGGAAATGTTCGAACTAACTGTGGTAAAATCTGGACAATGGTGAGGTCGTTTCCGGTAAAGAGGAAATTGTCAATCAAATATAGAATAAAAAAACGAAAAATAAAGAAAAGCATCACCTATGCACAGATTTCCAAAGCAGTCTCGGCACTCAAATTTGAAATCACGCACGCAGTGCCCCAGCTTCTTTGCAGCCCTAAGGGCTGCCCGAACCCCTTGCACTCGGTTGCCCAATTACTCAAGCTGTGTAAATAGAGCGCCTTGCCTCCCCATCAGCGCGCTCCTTTCCAGCAACCACTCCATGTCCATAAACCTAGCAGAGGACACTCGATATCGCCCACTCTTACCTTAGCCATAGTATCACAGATATTGAGAACGAGGAAATGTAGAAATTACAAGGCCTCTAGAGTACTTCGCGCGCTCTGTGAGTCGATAATAAACTAAACAAACGGGGCCTGAAATGGAGTGATGAAAGCGGCAGTAGAAATGTAGAATGAAGATATGGGCAGGAGAAGGGGAAAGGGAAAAGAAATTAGGGAGCAGTAGGAAGGGAAAATTAAAAGAAAGATAAGATTCATAGAAATGGAAAGGAAAGGAAATATATGGCAGTAGAAATAAAAACACAAATAGAGTGAGAATATAAATGAAAAGGAGAATAAAATCCAGGGGCTTTAGTAATGTGAATGGTAGAAAAAAGGGAAATAGGAGCAGAAGAAAGGGAAGCGGAAAAGATAGGGAAAGTATAAAGGGAAATAGAGGGGGGGCAGTAGAAAAGGGAAAGGGTAGAAAAGATGCAGGTTTTCAAAAAAATAGACTCCTAACGGGATCTATGATTGATGTAGTCAACCCCCTCCCTACGTCGACGTGGGGAGAATGGAAGGCAAGTCGGCGACTAGCCTACGAAATTAGTCACCACCTAACAAGATAGGTGAGAAGGGATAATGCCGGAAAGGCGTGCAGCTCATCCAGGAGCTAAGAGTAATTGGGAACATGGGTATAATTTGAGAGGTCCAATTAATGCAAAATAACCCCCCCCCCCTGCCGCAGAAAAGATGAAACGCGTGTTCAAGGTAATTTCGAACTTTAAACATTACTTGAAATTAGATTTTTTATCTTTCCTGTGGGGTATTTTTACATATAGTGTAGTCTATATGAATGTTTAACTCGATACTCGTGTTGAATATTCATATTTATTAAACAATAATGGTTTCGACATGGCCATCGCACACTCACAGCCCACTCTGGGGGGTTAAGGGATTAGGAATACCTTCAGAGATTAAATTATGAACAAAGCCACTGCATTTAAATTCACAACTAACGTATGAGATATCCTGTTGTGAGCCAAGTGTTGTCCAATTAATATGAATCCACAACTCAATTCGACTTTTATCATCGGAAAAGCTTCGTTTCAGGATAATGTAAATGGAATTCTTCTTGTGAACTCCGTAGACTTTATTACAAGACTAATATTTTAGTAATTTACAACAAAGCCATCTCATGATGGTTAAAATTTGCAAACATTATCCATTATGCTCTCTCTCTCTCTCACAATTCGCAAAAATAAGATTCGTATAATATATATATATATATATATATATATATATATATATATTATGAGTTAATTTAATGATCGATTGGGTCTAAAACATGTTGAGAAACAAAATCTGAGTCTCTTTTCCGAAATAAATGTGCTTCGTTGAACCTCATTATTGTCAATTACCTGCAATTATTGTAATTGTTTTACATATATTTACTCGAGATTCAGTAAATTTTCAAGCTCTATCAAACGATATGTTTTGTATTTCAGCCGCTCCCAAATTGGTATGGGCTATATCGGGTTACATACAGTAGAGTCTTTAAGGCGGCTACCCATTGTTGACAATAAATGTGGGCGTATTATCATTCAGACATGCTATAAATGTGCGATAATTAGGTGCTACGAATTGTATATGGGCAGGAAATGAGACTGCAATTAGTTTGTCAAAGGGGGGTGGTTCAATCAATCATTTAATTAGCCAAAATAAATCAAATAGTCATTCATTTTGCAAATTATAAACATAGTGAAAAAAGCTTTATGTAAATTGTCTTTAAATTATCATTTATATAAATGTAAGGATTACTAAGATATGACTCGTTAAAAAAATGAGAACTGCTTCTTTTTGGACACCCAATATTTATATTTCTGGATTCTTAATGGATGTTAGTCGACAGTATTTTAGGAGATTTATGTCACTGATCGGTTAATTTTTATATGCATCTGCCACGCATTTACACTTGCCCTAACTTCCTTACTTTACAAAACTCTATCCAAATATTCCTACTGTACATGTTGCCTGTACCATTAATAGAAAAATTAATTATTATATTTATCTTTTGACTATCTATCGTACCAAAAATGGTGAACTACAAATGGTTAGTTTCTTCCTAGCGAATACCAACAAAAACATTTTTGGTTAGGGCCATCAAACTCTTCTTATATTTCAATTCACACTTCCTAACTCCCTTTAGAATTCCCATAAAATCCTATGGAACAGACATATATTTCTTGATTTCTATCCACATTTGGCTTCTAATTCCAAAGATCTTTTGCCAGCAGTAGGCCTGCGACTTGCCACAGATTCCTCTTTTTTAGTAGCCATTATCTCAAATTAAAATACAATTCATCAAATCATTCGTGGTGCAAATTATAATTAATTGTTTATCTATGACGCGCTCAGGGGTATGGGTGGGGCCTAACCCATATTTTTATCCATTCGATTCCCAACAAATTATTTTCTCTCCAAATTTCCTGCCAGACAGGGTTCTACTGCCAAATACCTAGACAATAGTTATAACAAACATTTCAACATAATTGTAAACATATTTCAATAAACCTTGCATTTTAAGCTTTTTTTAATAAATAATTAGTATTACTTTTCAAACCCGCAGATGCAAATATCAAAGTATTTTCTTAGATTCATACTATAAACCTTTGGGGTCCATTGCGTTAAAAGAAGCAAATACAGGCGACATTTTAGATTGATATATTTCAGCCAACGAAAATAAATAGATCAAGTTCAGCTAATGGGGGAAAAAATCAATCTGACGGCTGAATATTAGCTTTTAATTGAAAGTTAAAACTTGATCGGTAATTAAGTTGTGAGAACCATTCTTTAAGAGGACAGATTTCCAAAAATGTTAAGAGAAAATTACCTTTGTAATTTTAAGATAATTTATTGATGACGGTTCATACAGTAATTAGCGATGTTTATATTAATAGATAATATAGTAATATAAACATTAATATATATAAATCCTTTTCATAACAAGCACAAACGAGCTATTAAAGGCAACCACCCTAGTTGTTTATCACACTAAAAGACAAACCTCCCTAAGAAATAAAATACAGCAAATAGATGGTGAAGATATCATAATGTTATTTAACTTAAAATTGTAAAATTAATAAAATTATTCAATAACTGAAAAAAACTTTAGTAGCTATAAATGCCCCCAAAGGAACAATTGGAGAAACTATTGTAAATTAGTTTCACGAAATCTCAACGAATTTTTGTTCTTTATAAATCATCAAATCAATCATCTATTCAAGACCCGAATACTGCCCTAATATTTGGCAGGAAATTTAAAAAAACTAGTCAGATTAAAGAAGTTATTTCATGGTACATTAAGAAAATGAATAGCAATAAGTCTACAGAGTGACAATATTTATCCTATCGAGTTCAAAGAATTAAGCGCAGCCATGCATAATTAAGAGCAAAGAATATCTTTTCGAAAACTATAATAGTCTTAGAGATACAATTTTCAAATAGGGAATATAACTTGCATTTTCCAAAAAGCTAATAGAAGTCAACTATCAAATTCTAGAGCTATAGCTAAACTGCAATAGTATAATATCAAAATCACTAATTCGGAACAAGATCCTGAAAAATTTGCATTCTTTCGCTGAAATCAAAATCGCGCTCTGGTCTTGTTTCAGTCCCTGGAGCTTTGCTATTCGATCAAACGGGAAAAATGATGACAAGTATGGATTAAATGAAAGATTCTCTGCAATTATAATCTATTTCATAATATTTTATGGTAAAAATAAATGTTTGAATCTTTTTCAATTCCTAAAACAATTATTTACAAAGAAAACTGTGCAAACATTGTTATTCTGCACCAACGTGGGCTAAAATACAAGAAGATAGTTCCTTAGGGTCTTGTGCTAAGGAGCTCCATCCTTTGGATAATTAATGAGTTTAAAAAGACTGGTTACACTCCAGTAAAGAAGTCTTCTAGACGACCGAGAGTTTCAAATAAACGCCAAGATCGCCTCTTGGTAAGGTCCTAGCTTAAGACTTGAGGAAAGTGATGTTCTCTGATGAAGGTTTCTTACGCTTGTTTAGAGCTTCCCAAAGGTTTCTCTTTAGAAAGAGGAAGTGGGGGCACTTTCACGAGTCCTGTTTCGTGTCCACGGAGAAGCATCCAGAAGCTCTCCATATCTAGGGTTGCTTATCATCTAAGGGTATAAAGGTACTAAAGCACGAAATAATATGCCTCATAACACTGCTTTGAACTCAAAATGGTACCAAGGCGTGCTTCATCAGCAGCTTGTCACACAACAAGAGCAATAACAAAGTTCTTGGCGGAAAGGAACATCTAACTTTTGGGACCTTGGCTCTGGAATTCCATAGATTTGAACCCAATAAAGAATTCGTGAGCGAAAACCAACCTGGCGGTTGATAAACAGAAGCCATCCAATTGTTAGCAGTTTCAGGTACTTATTGAACGAAAATGGAGCAATTTTAGTCAATATAGCAAACGTTAGGTCTCCAGCATGCCAAAACGAATTGCAACAGTCTTGAAGATTCAGGAATATCATTGTAAATATTGACTGTACGCATCAATTGACTTTATTAATATAATTTTTTGGCTCTAAACTATGATACATACTATAACATACTATTTTGAAAAAATAGTGGTCTAAAGACTTTTGGCCATGACTACACCTTCATTCTTTCTCTTCAGTTTCAATTTTGGGTTTAGGACAATGAGAGCACTTACACCTCGAAAGCTCTAACACCCACATACACGCAAGTAGGCAAATAAACACAAGGGTAAACAAACACGAACATTCATAATCGTAGGTACAAATCAGCCTATAGAAACACCCGCCTGCCGTCTCAGCGTTATCCTTACCACCTCTTCTCTTTAGTACTCCTCCAAAGCAGTTTCCTCCCCACCGTGTCCCAGTTTCGAGCGATATCCATATTTCTCTTGCAAAAAGAGTCGCTGGTAATAGAGTGGCTCTTTGGTAGAAAGACTTTCGACAAAGATTATGACACAATGAAACTCTACCTCGCATACGACCACACACTTTCTCTACGTAGCGTAACACAATGAAACTCTACCTCGCATACGACCACACACTTTCTCTACGTAGCGTAACACTTAATGAATTTCATTACTGTCAAAATAATACGATAATTGTAATCCTTAAGGAAAATCACTAAATAGCAACTCGAGCTTCCCGTACAATGTTGAGCCTCTCGTCCCGGGGGTTATTACTTGTAGCTGTGTCTTCCGTCAAAGAACGCCTCCTTTCTAGTACCCGCTCTCTCTCTCTCTCTCTCCGCTCAGGGTTAGTTTATTATTAACTAGTGGCACTAACACAATGTCCATAGGTTTTTCGCTTTTGCTTCGTGTCTGAATACTGATAGAATCCAACCATAAAGACATGGCTATAAACAAACAAGCGACGTTGATTTCACATCTGCACGTATGTTTGAAACCTACTGTATGAAAGACAAATAATATATCCTCTGTATCGTCGCGGTGGATGAGATGTTAATAGAATACCAACATCAAAGTGCCTATCTTCTCTACATAATGTGACTTCCAAACTGCGATATGATATTCATTTATTTTCATTCATTACCTTTTCCTCTTTAATCTAATGTGTTCCCATGGTCAAATAGACGACCTCGTTTGGCTTAGTTATATTATAAGGTAAATTCATGGTCGTAAAGCATGAGAGCACTGCTATCGTGACTACTAGTGCCAAAGTTCGCATAGAACGTTTTCCTCTTTCCATATTCCATGCAGGTGTAGGAGAGGTGCACGTCAGCCTAGTGCATTTCTTTTTAGATCAAGGGATAGCCAAATGATCTTAGCGAAGCGGAGTCACGTCTCGGAAATTCGGCACTGCTTGGATGTTTCTTTAATTTCGGACTGGGTATTTTTAATTCTACACCTTCGCTTTAGGTTGCTGTTGTTCACAAGTGAAAATTTGGGGGTTCTTTAATCTTAAGGTTAGAAGATTTGAAATAGAATCGATCACAGCGTAGATACAAATAGTCGGTTAATTGTTAGAATTTAGTTTCCAAGATAAAGCCTTGCGATAAGACACATATATATACGGGTTGCGATGCGTGAAAATACTGTACTTCCCACTTTAAAAGATGAACCATCTCCTCTCATTAGCTTAATAAACAAGAACCCGGTGTTTTTTTTAATAATTCTCCAAAATTGACCAGGGACTGCTATTCTTCAAATAGGCAAAACTACCGGCGCCTATTGATGAAATTGATCAATTTAAAATAACCTAGTTAAAATGGATGTGCCGAGCCGAACCTAACCTAATTTTCTTATAAAAAAGTGTTAAGTTAGGCCTACACAATTTTAAACGGGTCATTTTCAAATTAGCCCATTTGACCAATATGTAGATGCTGCAACTCTGTTGGCATTAATGAGCTATTCACTCCGAAGAATGGAAAGCGTAATTTCAGAATGAGGTCATACCCGCATTGCTTAATTTTCAGGCGTATGCGTTTCGTTTCCTCGATTATGTTGAATTGATGAAATGGCGATGTGAAATGTACAGTTGTGAGGAAATTGACGGCGTATTTGAAGACGCTTAATAGTGAAGATAAATCAAACGAGCAAAACTTAGATCATGCCTTTCGTGATGCATTTTCTCTAAAGAGTTTTATCTTTTTTAACATTTGCATTCACATTTCCTATTTTGGGACGTCCATTCTTCACATATGCAACTGGTACGTCGCATAGTCTTCAAATAGGCAAAGCTGGGACGCCCCATATTTTTCAAATGGGCAAAACTGGAACTTACTTAATCTACAATTAGGGGAAAATGGGACCCCTTTATCCTTCTAATGGAAAAATCCTAGACCGCTATTCTTCAAATGGATAAAAAAGGCCGGCTATTCTTCAAATGGGACCGGTATTTACTAATGAGCAAATGGGGGAGAGCTAATCCTCAAAGGGGCAAAACCCGCACACATTATTCTTCAAATTGGCAAAATTGTGACCTCAATTGTTCAAATTGGACCACAATTCCTCAATTATTCAAATGGATAAACTGGAACCCAATTCTTGAATTTGATAAACTGGATAGCCATTCTTGAATTGGATAAACCTAACCACCATTCTTCAATTGGATAAAATGGAACACCCAATTCTTCAAATCAGACAACTGGAATCCCTATTCTTAAAAAATTAAAACTGGGAGTGACCCCCATACTTCAAATGGGTGAACTGGAGCCCCTATTTTTCAGATGAATAAACCTTGACCTTGATTTGTCAAGTGGTTCAACTTGAACTCCAATTCTAAAAATTAATAAGCTGGGATCCCAATTTCTTCAAATCGGTCCACTGGAACTGTATTCTTAAAATAACTAAACAAGGGCATTCTCCAAATGAGTCAAGTAGGATAACAGGAACCCTATTCTTCAAACAAATAAATTGTACACATTATTCAAATAGGTAAACTGAAACCCTATTCTTCAAATAGATAAACTTGAAGCCCATTTTCAAAATAGGTTGAATGAAGACATTTCTTCAAAAGTATAAACTGGGACTTCATTCATCAAATGGGTCAAATGCAACCCTATCATCCAAATGGATAAATTGGACACATTTTTCGAATGAGTCAACTGAAACCCCAATTCATCAAATAGATAAACTGGGACCTCATTATACAAATGGATCCATTTGGACCCATTTTATCAAATGGATAAACAGTGACCACCTTCTTCAAATGGGTCAAGCAAAACCAAAATTTAAAATAGACAAACTGCTGCCCCATTCTCCAAATGGGTCTAATGGAACTATATTCTTCAAATGGATAAACTCGGAGCCTGTTTTCATTGAGTCAACTGGAACCCTATTCTTCAACTGGATAAACCGAGTCTGCTATTCTTCAAAATGGGTCAACTGGAACCTTATTCTTCAAATGGGTCAACTGGAACCTTATTCTTCAAATGGATCAACTGGAACCTTATTCTTCAAATGGATCAACTGGAACCCTCTTCTTCAAATGGGTAATCTGGAACCCTATTCTCCAAAGGGATCAACTGGAACCATATTTTCAACTGAATAAACTGATTCTGCTATTCTTCAAATGGATAAACAGGAACCCAATTCTTTAAATGGATAAATTGAGTCTGCTATACTTTAAATGGATAAAGTGGGAACCTATTCTTCAAATGGATATACTGGAAACCCATACTTCAAATGAATACACTGGGTCTGCTATTCATGAATGGGTCAACTGGAACCATACTCTTCAACTGAATAAACTGATTATGATATTCTTCAAATGAATAAACTGGGTCTGATATTTATCAACTGGGTCAATTGGAACCCTATTCTTCAACTTAATATACTGGAACCCTATTCTTGAAAATGGATAAACTGAGTCCGCTACTCTTGAAATGGATAAACTGGGAATATATTCTTCAAATTGATAAACTGGGTCTGCTATTCATCAACTCGGTCAACTGGAACCCTATTCTTCAAATAGATAAAATGTGCCCCTATTCTTCAAATAAATATAATGGACCCCTATTTTTCAAATGGGGTCCATTGGGACAAATTGGGACCTTATTCTTAAAATGGATAAACTGGGTCTGTTATTCTGTAAACATGAAGATTGGCGGCGCGAACGATGGGATGCAAAGTATTTCGTCCCTGTTCCAATATGTTTCACCTTTTTGGAGTAAATTCAAGGGGACCTCTCGTGGGGGCCCCTCCTGAGTATCAATCAATGAGGGGGGTGCGGGGCACAGCCCCCCGCTAGTATATAATCATAATTGTTTATAGAATAATGTTCTAACGTTTTTATTTAACCAAACGCGCATGAATATGTATACGCGGGTGAACGAAACATACACGCAAAAAATACACTTTTTCGGGCGCGCCGCCGATCTTCATGTTTACCTTTTAGTCTTTATATTTAATTAGTAAAAAACAATAGTTTCCCAATATTCGTCCTATATTAAAATAGGTTAATTAAATTTAGTTATTTCAAATATTTAATTAAAAAATAGTTTAATTTCATTATTTCTTATTTAGATAAAATTGTCTGTAGGTGAATTTATACACGTTATATTTAACTAAAATTAGTTTCACTCTTTGAATTTCGTTACTTCATAAAACTATTTAAATTGATTTTTTTCTAAATAAATTTAATTATTCAAAATTTAGTCTCTTCCTGTATTTAATTACTGTCGAAATAATTCTAGTTTAATTTAATCATTTAATAATTTTATTAGTTAAAAATTAGTTAAGTGGGGTTTAGTCATTTCATAAAATTACCTAAAAATTATATTTATTAATTGAGATAAGTCATTCTATCTATTTAACTTGTTTATTAAGTTTTTAGGTGAATCAAATTCTTAATGTTTAATTTCTCGACGCTATATTTTTTTTTAATTGTAGTGTATATCAACTCTGCTAAGCCAAAGGAAAATCTACTCGATATTACTTACCATCTTTTGGTTGAGTGCGTCTATGAACATGAGTTTTTCTTGTTTGAAATTTGAGTGATGAACAAGTCAAGTTTTTAGAAAATTAAGTTTGAAAAACCAACTTTCTTATACACATTTATAAAGGGGATATTTCATACAATCAGTTCACCCCCCACAAAAAAATACGCTCTGGATTCATTCTCTAAGAGTTAATAAAATTTCACACTAAGCACATGAATATTCTTTAAACAAAAGAATTATCTCGTCATTTTAAAGCATATTTATTTATTTTATTCATTAAGAAAAAACTCAATTTCAGTTTGGCAAGTAATACATCCACCCTTCACAGCAGCCACGCGTAAACTAGCCGGTAATTCTGCTACTGAGCGAACAGCCTTCTCTCTCCTATTCCCTTACCGGCCGCTAGAGGTTCCCGTAGCCCGATGTGTATTTAATTTTTCCAGATTTAATTCTTTCCTTCTGTATTAAATGTGTATGTCTATCTTTCTCTTCCTCAGATTGGGTGCGCTATCCAGCTCTTAATCGTACCTATCACAGTTTTTCTCATTGCACCATGGCCACGATGTCTGAGTTATTCAAGGGCAATTACAGATAGGTTTGGTGTTCACACATAACATTGAGCTTAGAAATAGCATATTAGTTACCTGTAGGCCTCTAATTCATATCATACTCCCTGAGTTGGCTTTTTTCTAAATTTAAAGCTAAACCAACGAGGTTACATCCTTCAGAAAGTTTGTAAGAAGAGATTATAAAAAATACTGAAGATAGAGGATGTGAAAATGTGTGGGAGATTATATATAGTCACAGATATTCGGCCGGTATTAGGGGTTGGGCGAGTCCTCTGATATTGGGAGAGCTCTCTAGATTTCAGCTGCGACATGCTGGTCCATTCTTCACCTAACACCTCCTTGGGGAGTTCACACTGAGGCCAGGAGGGCGGGCCATTCCTCATGGTTTGAGTTAAGTTGCTAACAAGACATTCGTTCATCACATTTTCCCCGAGTTGGCTACTGGCAGTGACATATTTGTTACTAATAGCCGTCACATTCATATCATTGTCTGGAATTGTCTCAATATGGCCCATAATAATAGTTTATGTCCTCCAAAATGGCCTCATGCTCTCATTACCTAATTTTAAGGCGTATTTTGTCTCCTATATTATGTTGAATGGTGTAATGGCGCTGTGAAATGAGCAGTTGGGAGGACATAGGTGGCGTATTTTCGGACGCTTAGTAGTGAAGATGAAGATGACAGGGAGATATGGATGTATGCATACAAAAAGTGAAACGAAACTTGAAGCGAGTATTGAATCAGGCTAACAAAGCCGCAAAGTTAGCATTTGGAAGGAAGATTAACTAGGATTGTGATGGGAACAGGAAGGTATCCTGAAAGGAAGTGAGAAAAGTGAAATATCTCGCAAAGAACAGCCATGTGAACATCAAGGTTAAGAATGACATCACACTTGTGAACAATGAGGAATTTAAAGAAGATGGTGAGGCTACTTCGATGAACAGTATGGAAGAGGAAGCGAATTTGAACATGGCTTTGAGGATTTAAAGTGGATGTTTATTATGGTACGGAACAGATAGTTGGGACTGATGGTTGTGTTATAAGTCATTTGAAAGTAGAACAGACCCTGAAGACTGGAGGAAAGTTATGGTAGTACCATTATATTACGTAGAAGAGACCATAGGAGATGTCTGTTTGTTGAGTGTCGTAGCTCCCGAGAGTATATGACAAGTTCTGTTTGTGTAAGAAAAATAGTGATGAAATGATAAGGATAAGCAAATAAAAGGTTGATAGATGTAAGGTGTATGTGGTGATTATGTCGCTGGGAAAGCGTTATGGTAGTTTCTAAGAATTTATAGATTGGGATTATGAGAAAAAAATGAGTGGAATAAGGGCTTAGTGGGGGTTAAAGATGTGTAGAGATATGATATACTTGGCGTGTAAGGAAAGGGTGTGTGATGTTAGCATGGCTATTTAATATATTATGCTGTCAGAAAAAAAGGTGGGTTACTGCCTACCATATGAAGTAGATAGTGCCCATGAAGTTAGCTCCTGAACTAAGTACAGAGTTAATTATTAACTAATCCAACCTAAAATAACTTGGAAAGGATGACGAGAATCGAGCTATTTACTCAAGATGTCGCTGATATCAAATGGGGCAGGCACCCAACCGACTAAGCCATCCTATAGCAAAAAAAGCTATGTTCAACACGAACCTATAAACCGCCCACTTTTGAGGTCTCGCTATCATGTACAAACTAATCCAACCAAATAAAAGACTAATGGTTGGCAACATTATCTGATAGTAACTAACGGAAAAATGCTTTCGCAATCATGATTTATACAATGCGCCTCTACTATTGTTATTTTTTTCCTTAAAAATTTTAAGTTTTTTTATATGAAGAAAAAGCTAATCTCGTCCGGAACTAATCCTAAAAATTGCTACGAATAATTGTTAAGATGAGCCTCGCGCTATTTAAAGGGACAATCGTAAAAAGTAATTTAACCTTCAATTTTTAATGCAATGCTCCCTCAATATTGGGATTTTTATTACTAACAAACGAATTTCAGATGTTTTTCTTTTGAAAAAATAGACAATCTTATCCGGGGCCAATCTCAACGTTTACCCATAAATGTACTTCACAGGATGAAAGGGTGAAAGTACAGGGGGAGGAAGAGAGGAGGGACGTTTATGAAATGGCTATTACTCGGCCCCAGAGGGAGGGATATATGTCCAACAAGTACCATCCGTGGTGTCTAAGCTTTTACTTATCTTTACAGGTGAAGTTATGGCGCCGTGGATGATAGAGCAGCGCGTGTTCGCCTACGACAGTTTCGTGAAGAATAACGAGTCTGTCACAGCAGATCGGCCTAAGTTTCGTCCCCGATTCACCTTCCCCCGAACTCAGATTGATACCACTCGAAAATACACAATCGCAATGTATGATGATGAGGTGGTGACCTTAGTTAAATAAATCATAGGATGCGAATCAGATCATTATAAAGATAAAAATCAATGCACTAATCCTATACAAATTCTTCCTGACTCAATTCAATCTGCCAATATGTCCACAGGCTGCCCGTAATGCCCCTTCCCCCCTTCACTTCTTTTTTTTCTGGCATATGTTAAAGATGAAGATGTTCTGAATGAAAATAAAAGTACAAGACACCTTAGGGAACGCATCATAAATGAATGTGATTTGGAGTTAATGAATCTGGGTCACAAGATGAATCTCGAAAAAACGTATCAAACTTTACATGACAAATTGTCTAAATCACATTGAAGATGTTATTTATTAATATTTAAATTAAATTACATGCATTTCAAATTTAATAAAATGTAGTTAATATTTTTAGGGACATCCAGTATTATTAAACTAAGATTTTGTTCTTGTTTGACTGTAATTTCCCATAGTAAAAATATTGCCCAATAGCACACAATCTGATTCACTAAGGCACCCATAAAATTGATAATCAAACCGAATAAAATAGGTTCCATTAAAAACGTGCTATGGGTTATTGATTTAGCTCTCGCTTGTAGGCTGACATGAAAGTTTTTATTATATTAAAATAAATAGATAAACACACCTTTTATTTCATAGTCTATTTAATTAGCATTGATCTATTTTCTTCGAAAAAAATAAAGAGCACTACTTTTTACGTTAAATAGCAGTTATATATTTAATTATATGAATTTTAGCACAATTCCTAAAGTTAAAAAGTCGACATTTACGGAAAAAGTATAATTTTCCATTTGTGAGAAATGGAAGGGCTTTTCTTTCATTTCCTACCAACAAGCAAATACTTTTTAATTAATTAGAAATAACACGAATAGATTAAACTATTTAATTAAATTCTATCCATGTTGGTGAAAGTGAAATTTGTAAGAATTCTTCCTAACCACTGAATAGTAGGTTACGTAAGGGTTATCGAATATAGTAGATACTACCGAAGAGTCACAATAATGGATTTTCTTGCTTTAAGTCTATTTTTGAAGTAACAAAACCATACCCTAATATTAACTGACTTTGTCTACCTAAAAACCGATTTCAGAACTAAACTCCCTCATTCAAAAATAATTCCGCTTTCGACACTTTAGAATGAATTCACACAACCATAATTTTAAAGATTAAAAATATACGGAATTAATATTAATTTAAGTTTTAAATTAAAATAAGCTAACTTTAAATTAGCAATTAGTTTTTCTCTCTATTACCCACCATATTTTGCAATTTAAAAAGAGACGAAAACCAATAATTAATAAAGTAAATTACAAATTTCGAATTCCAGTGCACAGAATGTATATTACTAGATTCAAAAAATAGATTATTTTAATCTATTTCTATATTTTGAAAAAAAATACATCGCTATTTAAAATATTTATGATTAGTTACAAAAATAGCAGTTTCTTCGACGATAGATTGGTCAAGATGGACCTGTCGCATAGCCTCCGCGAGGCCCTGAGTTCACACCTATGGATTTATACCTCCCGGGGTCATTTAAAAGGTTGTTATGCAGAGGAGGTAAAACCACTGCCCAATCTGAAATCAAGAATCACACCTGCATGCATAGAAATGACCCTTGACATCTTATGCCCTGTCCTCAATGATTGGGTCACCCTTTTGAAAATTTGTATGAGGCACGACGGTCAGCACTTGGTACAAATACTCTAGTTTTCAGTTTTCCTTAAGGTGCGTGACTTGTGGGAACACCTTGTACGTTACAGGTTACAGATTAGCGACTTTCCAATCCAGGTATGCCCAGATCGATGTTACCACCGTAAACCAACGAGAGCATCTTCGCTTGGAAGCTTTTTAGGAGAGATCCGTAAAGAAAGTTATGAAGAGGAGGAAGTGAAAATGTGCGGAAACCGATAAAACGAGTATATAGCCCTAGACACTTCTGCGGGCGCTTAACTGCGAGCATTATGGCCGGTATGGAACGCATTCCTTTAGCTATAGGCTGCAGCAAAGCCCATGATACACATAAACCCCCTTACGAGTGTAAATGTGGAACTTTTAAGGATATGTTAAGATAGATAGAAGATTTAGATAAGATGGATTAGGTCGACAGCTAAAGGTAAGTAGTGTTCGGCTTTATTTTCCCAATTAGGCCAATACATACTCCCTTGGATTAGTAGATCAGGCTCTTAATTCAACTCATTCATATTTATTAACATTTTCTATCATGATAAGCGAAAGAAATATTAAGACTATTCCTTTTTCCTTGTCGTATCTATTGAAATTTATCCCTAAGAAAGTGGGGTTATTGGAAGGTAATATTTCATTTTCAATCCATAGTTTATTTAAGACTCTATTCGGCAAGTTTAAAGGTCAAAAGACACAATTAAAGCTGAAGTCTAAAAGGATTCACTTTAGAACATCAAAACAATCCCAAAACTCAATACCCTTTGGGCTTTGGTCCACTGTTCAAGAAAATTGCAACACTGTATAGAGGGGGCATTTGTCTGCATCCTGGGTTGTTTGAAGAGAATAAAACTTTGCATTTTAAAATTGGCAATAGTTTGCGATTCAGGAATTAATAGACAAATTTCCTTAATTAAATCGGACATTTTACCAGTGCGAAAACATTCAGAAGCGATGGTGTTTAAACAAATGCTTCTTTTCCTAAGAAAACCGATTTCATAGACCGATTGCTAAAAAAAAATTGGTTCACGATCGTCAAATGTCATTGATAAGGATAGCAATTATTTTGTTGATTAACGAATTTTTTTTTGTTTCTACTTGAACAACAATACTTCACGGAAGATACATAAATTCCCTTATTCATAATATTACAAAGGTATGTGGTAACTCTTTATATTCTTGAAGATAATGAACAAGAGTGAAATTCAGGTTGTAAAGTTTAGTAAAATAATTTCCTAATTATCGCTTATACTTTAAAGTTAATGACTCGAAGATATATAATGAAGGTATCCGGAGGAATTCACATGATCTCGATGCATAGAAATACAACCTAAAGACTAGTTTCTACCCAGCATGATTTTCTTGCTTAAAAAAAGGAAGCCACTCACTACCGAAACTAGTTTCCGGAATAAAGTTAACCTTCGAACCGAGTCTTTTTTATTGCTCTTGCAAATAATAGAATATCTCAAACATACCACGATTTTTATTAGCAAAATATTTGTTGTTAATTATCAGGGAGTGACGACAGCACTCGCACAGTCAAAAGGTTAAATATTATAGTTAAAAACAATTGTCTATAGGAGAAACAGAAACCTGCAATGAATTATCAGAATTAAGAGAATTAGTAAATTTGAAGGTGCAAGGTACAAAGAAATAGTAAGTGAAAAGAAACTTCAAGGTTATTTCGTCTCCTTATAATTTTGAGTGTTGTATAAAAATTAGGGCCCGTTCGCACAACGCCACATTGTTGGCGTCGATATTTTTGCTTGGCCACCAGACTCATCACCAACGGAGCTCATTCTCTTCATGGTCGCACTTAAAGTCGCGTCTCCTCTGAACAACTCCGTTATCTTCCATGGAAACATGTCTTGGCGCCATCACATTGTCCGCGCACAAAAAACCTTCGGCTCGCTATTATAAACCTGGTCGCGCCACCAAACGTGATGGATGACAACGTGTGAAAGGTTACAACTGAATTAATGCAAACATATAGTGCGCTACCTTCGTGGTTCGTGTGAAGGGGGCCTTAGTGAACCCGTTTCTAGGACTTAATTCTTATTATCCCGCTCTTCATCTCGTTGCTATGGAGATATCGCTGCGGTTGTTTCTGGCGATGCCGTTCTCGTTGAGAGATACTTTGATCTCCGCCTCAAATCGAAAGATTCTGTTTCCTTCGAATTATATCCAGTTGTGCTTCCACCTCATTCATTGTTTATATGAGTGTAAGTTCGAGGTGTTGCGTTCCCCACGGCCCCGAGCTTTCCTAGTTCTTCTGGCTATTGACGTTTCGCCCAGTTTAGATATCCCTCATTTCACTAGAATTCATTTATGAATAGTGAAGAGGTTTGCAGTGGTGTTTTTGTACCCATTATTCGCCTTAACAACCCCTTTACAAAATGGAAATGTGTGTTTAAGATACATAGCCCGATTAATTAAATGATGAAGCTACTTGGAGAACCAGGTTCTGGTAAGTCACGCAAATGATCCCCTCCCATCAACCCCCATACTCTACTATCATATATTCCTTCGCTGCTTCATCGGATTGTGATTCGCATTTACCAAGAGGCAGATGGACGCACATATATCAGTGCAAGACTTATGGTCCTAAGACGTGTTCACGATTGGTAGATATTTCTTAACACACACTCATAACACCATCTATTTATCAACTTCAAATTTTGGAATCTCGTTGGGCCAGTGCCATATCCATCGCAAGCTGTTGTCTCCCCCTCTTTTCCACTCCACTCTTTCTCCTCACAAGAGCTAAACGTTCATGCAAACATTTAGCAGCATCTTTTTCACTTCTTTCGAACAAATCCTCTCACAATCATATTTTAAAAGACCGACAATGGGTTTAAAAGGTAATTAATTTCACCCAATAATATCGAAATTAATTTTAAAAGAAAACAACAAGTTGTTTACCCTTGATTTTTTTAAATATAATAAACAACAAGGTAAACAACAAAAAAAACATCAACGTAACACCCAACAGTTTTAATCCCTTAATCTACAACTAAAAAGTACACGAAAAATTATACATATAAATAATATATATTCAACAAAAGTAGGGAAAAAAAAAGTACAAAAATAACAACACAAAACAACAAGGAGAGACCGTACTTACCCTTCCGTCTTTTGGCGAGTGGGGTCCGTAGAGGGAGAATATCCTTTTGGGTTACTTTATTTCTTATGTTGATATTCCATACAATAGGGTAATGACATCCCCCAACTCCTCTCTTTGGTGTGACACGGCGCTGGCATCCACTAAGCAAAGGGCGAAAATCTCGTGCATTTTACATTGAAAGGAACTCCGAAGGATTCTTTATTCTTATGCCTTACTGAGTGAAGGGATCTGTACGACTGGATGGTTTCAAATAGACTGGCCCTTGAGAAAGGGGCGAGTGGACCGGCTCAAGTGTAGGGAGAGAACAGCCAAGGGATGATTCCCACATTGAAGGGAGTTACAGAAGGGAAGCTCTTCTATCGATCGAAAGTTACTTCACGAGAAAATGATATGCTACAGCCATTCGTCCCTACCCTACCTAATACATACGAGTAGGTAGTAAGAAAAGGAGATCCAAACTAGCTGCCCTCGAATCTTTGAAATCAAGAGTATACTTGATGAAAAACACCTGAACACGCTCAACTCTCAAGATAGTTCATTGGTCCCTACCACAAAAAAGAAAGAAAAGGTGGTGAGCTATATCTCGC
This sequence comes from Ceratothoa steindachneri, assembly GCA_963969495.1. Classification (NCBI taxonomy): domain Eukaryota; kingdom Metazoa; phylum Arthropoda; class Malacostraca; order Isopoda; family Cymothoidae; genus Ceratothoa; species Ceratothoa steindachneri. The sequence goes on along the minus strand of OZ018318.1, from coordinate 199,556,167 downwards.
ATCTAATCTCCCCTGATTATTCCAGCTAAGATTTTCAGCTCTTTCAGGAGTCGCCTACCCTAGTAGGGAAAAGATGTTGGTTGCGCCAGACGCACAGTCCAGCCGACTGGAGATTGCCCAACTGGTAGGTCAAATCTCAATAACCAGAGCTCATAAATGTGCAACCAAAGAGTATCAGTTACACTGCCTTACTTGCAGTCGATAGGATAGTTAGGAGCTGAAAGCCTCATTTGGAGACCAACTGGCCTGCCGGTCATAATTAGCGCAGCCTTAAACACCCACGAAAGATCTCTTGATGTAGACCAGGTTATTATATGTTATGGAAGAGTTTGCTAGTGCGCAAAGCTCTGACTTCTTTAATCACGCCGCCACCGCCAAGGCCCCATCAAGCCTAGTTTCTGGGGGCCTGTGAGTGTTGCTGTTTCCCAACATCAAAGTGATTCCTTAGTTTCCCACCAAGAACGTCATTTGTCAGTTTCCTAAAACATGATTCCTTAGTTTTCCACCAACTTCAGTCTTTAGTATCACATTAACAACGCGAGTCTTCAGTTTCCCACTGACAACGCGAGTCCTCAGTTCCCACCAACAACGTTTTACAGTTTCCAGCAAACAACGCGAGTCCTCAGATTTCCACCATCAACGTCATTCCTCAGTTTCCAACAACAACGAAAATCTTCAGTTTCCTACTAACAACGCGATTGCTCACGATCCCAGCAACAACGTAATATCTCAATTTCTCACTAACTACTAAAGTCATCAATTTCCCACCAACAAATAGAATCTTCCAGTTTCCCACTAACATTCTCAGCCATCACTTTCCCATCAACAACAAGATTACTTATATTCCGTGGACAAATGCAAGTGTTTATTTTCCTACCAACAACGTGAACGCTCAGTTTCCAACCAGAAACTCGAGTACTATTCATATTCCTACCAATAACCAGAGTCCTCAGCTTCCCACCAACAACGTGAGTCCTTAGTTTATTCTCAACAACGTGAGTCCTTAGTTTATCACCAACAACGTCATTCGTCAGTGTCCTACCAACAACATCAGTCCTCAGTTTCCCACCAATAACGCAATTCATCAATTTCCCACCAACAACGCCAACTATCAGTTTCCCACGAACACTCGTCGAGGTTTGGTTGTGTCGTATTTTACACCAAAATGTTAAGACTTTAATGTGAGATCTTTTTCGTCTTTTACTTATTTAAATCACGAAAAAAAATAGTTAAGTATGTAACTTAATCCATCACTTGATCACGATGGACCACCCTACCGGATAAAGAAACCAGCATTGAAAACTGGAGAGGAAAGATAGCGGTGTTTTGATTGCTTGTGAGCGAGGACGTGTGTAAGATCTACCTACCGTTGTAGGGGTAAGCACAGCAGGTCCACCAGACGTCTACGTGAGCTCACGTTTGTGTCTACACTCACTTGAGATTGAACCCGACACCTCGACGCTAGAAATCCAACGCCGTAACTACTGAAGAAGTGAATTGTGATAGTTGTGCTGATAGAATTATTCTGAACTGATAAGCTTTAAGGAATTTCCCTACCCGAGATGATAAAAAGAAATTAGAATGTCAGAAATTTGATCAAAATTGTGTATCTGGAAATCACATCATTTAGTATGAATTGAATTTGGATGAAAGTTATTTTCCATTTTCATTTCGAGGATCTTTCAACGTGGAAAATGGCCAGTTAAAAAGATGGCTAAAATATCATTTGATCAATTCTGTCATATGTTCAATAATGTCAAGATACGTTCAATTGTGTCAAAATATTTAAAATGTGAAATTCGAAATAGGATATTTTGAACTGATATTTTATTTCCCTCCAAATCTCCAACCACGTCTTATAATGATTATTATTTTGCATCCCCAAAGATAAGAAAAAATAGGAATGCGCAAATAAAACTTTTGTATTTAGTCGTTAATTAAAACTAAGAAGTGAAAACCAACGAGGATATCTTATTCAAAATATTTGTAAGAAGAGATCAATAAAGAAAGTTGTGAAAATGTATGGGAATATGCAGACAGATGCAAGAAGAAAACAGTTGAATATTGTAATTATTAAAAATGATTGGAAAGCAAAATTCCAAGGAAATTTAAAATTTCCAAAAGAGGAGGAATTGTTGGTCAAAAAAATATTTGCTAGGAATCTTGGAATGCCCATTTCTTCCGCTAACGAAATTGCAGTTCAATTTACATAAAAGGGTAGAACATCACCGGAGTCTCGACCTGGTAGTTCTGAGCCTTCTGAAAAATGTCTTCATTCTGTTCAAAGATCCTTGAGAACAAACCTCGCTTAGAAGCTTTTTAAGTTGCAGAAAGATTCCAAATCACCCCAAGAACAGTAGTAAGTTTACTCAATGCACTTAATATTTTGGACTGCATATTTTTACGAGAGACCAATGTACTTAATATTTTGGACTGCATATTTTTACGAGAGACCAATGCACGTAAATATTTTGGACTGTATATTTTTACGAGACCAATGCACGTAAATATTTTGGAATGCATAATTCTACGAGGCACCAATGCACTTAATATTTTGGACTGCATATTTTTAAGGGAGACCAATTGGACAGAATATTTTCAAGAGAGACTACTAGAGTCCAGATTTTTCACTCACTGCTAGAAACATAGTATACATCATATTCGAGCGCTCGCCAACAAATCGGTGTTGGAGTGCATCAACGACACAAAAAAAAACATCCATCACATGTTTTTATTTCCATTGATGCGGATAAACTGACATAAGTGAACGAGTTCTGCGACATTCCCGCAAATTAGCGTAATTGCGTTTTGCGCTTACAGGAACATCACTTCCGGATCTGCAGCTTCGCAGACCACTGGCTCCATTCCGGGCCTAGCCACCTTTCATGATAAACACCGGAAGATGGTATAGGTATTCTTCCTGCTCCACATAAAGATCAACATAGGTAGTTTACATAAACTACATATTATGAGGTTTACAATTCGTCATAGGAATAAAAATGTGAATTGGAACCAGGCGACAAGCAGTCACTGGGCGCGTGAGATGGAGACCGGCTCGCACATTTCTTCTGCTGACACGGACAAACATTTCTCCCTCTTGACTCGCCCCCCGTGTTCACTCCCCACGTCCCCTTATCCTCTAGCTCTCCCCTTCTTAATTCTCTCTGGCTTAACTCCCATTATCCCTTACCTCTCCCTCTTCACCCACCCCCCAATCCCTTATCCTCTACTTTTCCCCTCTTCACCAGTTCCCAGTACCTCCCCTTATGCCTACCTCTCCCCCTTTTCACCCTCACACACTCCCTCTCCTTATCTCCACAGCTCCCCTCTTCACCCTCTCTCACTCCCTCCCCTTATCCCTACATCTCCCCTCGTCACTCTCTCCCAATCCCTCCCCAACCCCCTCCCCTTATCCCTACATCTCCACTCGTCACCCTCCCCCACTCCCTCCCCTTATCCCTACATCTCCCCTCGTCACCCTCCCCTTATCCCTACCTCTCCCCGCTCCCCCCTATCCGACTCCCTCCCATTATTCCTACATCTCTCCTCTTCACTCTCACCCACTCCCTTCCCTTATCCCTACCTCTCTCCTCTTCACTGTCCCCCACTCCCTCCCCTTATCCATACATCTCCCCTCGTCACCCTTTTCCACTCCTTCCCTTTATTCATATCTTTCCCCCTCTTCACCCTCTCCCATCCCCTCCCTGTATCCCTACATCTCCCCTCTTCACTCTCACCCACTCCCTCTCCTTATCCCTAAATCTCCCCTCGTCACCCTCTCCCACTCATTCCCCTTATTCCTACATTTCCCTTCTATCATTCCCTGCCACTATCCCTACATATCTCCTCTTCACCCTCACCCACTCCCTCCCCTTATCCATACATTTCCCCCATCTTCACCCTCTTTCGCTCCCTCCCCCTTATTCCTGCATCTCACCTCGTCACTCTCCTTCACTCCATCTCCTTATCCCTACATCTCCCCTCGTCACCCTCTTTCACTCTCCCCTTATCCCTACCTCTCCCCTCTTCACCCTCTCCCACTCCCTCCCATTATCCCTACATCTCTCTTCTTCACTCTCCCCCACTCCCTCCCCTTATCCCTACCTCTCCCATCTTCTCCCTCTCCCACTGCCTCCCCTTATCCCTACATTTCCCCTCGTCACCCTCTCCCACTCCTTCCCCTTATTCATACCTTTCCCCACTTCACACTCTCCCATTCCCTGCCATTATTCCCTTTGAGGAATGAGGAGGGGACATTAAAGTATTTAGATGCAGAAAATGCTAACCTCCTCAACGACTACTTATCTTCAGTGTTTACTGAAGTGTGGTCCCATCCACCAGTCGACGGATTCCTCCTCGGGGAAAAAGCTGGAGGTTATGGACTTCACCGAAGGAGAAATTAAAAAGAAGATCACTGACCTAATGACGAATAAGTCACCTGGCTCGGATGGGTTTCTACCTAAAGTGTTGAAAGAAGTGCGCGATCAAGTATCACGACACCTGAGCGCAATCTTCAACATGTCAATCAGGACCGAATGCGTTCCTAGAGACTGGCATGAGGCGGAGGTGACTCCTATCTTTAAGAAAGGAGACCGTAGCCAACCGTCGAACTACCAACCTATCAGTCTGACTTCGATAGTCGGTAAACTCATGGAAAGTATGATGGTGGACAAAATGACGTAATATTTAGAGTCAAACCTGCTACTGAGGAGTTCCCAGCACGGCTTCCGAAGGCAATGGTCATGTCTGACGAACCTTGAGGAATTCTTCCACTTCGTTTTCAGTGAGCACGATCGGGACAAGGCGGTGGATGTGGTCTACCTAGACTTTCAGAAAGCCTTTGATAAGGTGCCACACCGCCGCCTTCTCCGGAAAGTGCGAGCGCTGGGCATAGACGGAAAGGTAGCCGGCTGGATCGAGAACTGGCTAAGTGGCAGATGGCAACGGGTGGTGGTGAATGGGCAGGCTCTTGAGTGGGTGCCTGTTACTAACGGGGCACCTCAAGGTTCTGTCCTGGGACCACTACTATTCATCATCTACGTCAACGACATGGACAGTGATATGCTTGCCAAGATTTCCAAATTTGCCGACGATACCAAGCTTGGTATGAACGTTGCAAAGGATGGAAATACTGCCCGCCTGCAGAAAGATCTTGGGAAGATTGGGGAGTGGTCGGACACGTGGCAAATGCCTTTTAACGTTAACAAATGCAAATTGATGCATATCGGCCACAGAAACCCCCAATCTCAGTATATCCTTAAGGACACTGCTCTTGAATCGAGTGAGACTGAGAAGGACTTGGGTGTAACTATCACTAGCGACCTCAAGTTCTCGAAACAGTGCATCGAGGCAGAGGAGAAAGCCCAAAGGATGTTAGGCTACATAAAGCGCCAGTTTGGATACCGTAACAGGGAGATAGAACTTTGTATGTACAACTTATTCGTTCGGCCGCAGCTGGAGTATGCCGTACAATTTTGGAGTCCTTCGTTTCGAAAGGATATCGCAAGGTTGGAACGCGTACAAGCCAGGGCAACCAAGCTCATTCCCACTATAAGACATAAAAGTTAGGAGGATAGACTAAGGGAATTAAATCTGTTCTCGCGGGAAACCCGTAGACTGCGTGGTCAGCTCATCGAAGGTTTAAAAATACTTCGAGGGTTCGACAATGTTGACTACCGGGATATTTTCACACTGAGTGAGAACAGAGCGCGCAATCATGCCTTCAAACTTGAACTGAAGCGTTACAACCGCGATCTGTGTGGAAAAATTTTCACGTACAGTATCTGCGGTAGTTGGAACACACTTCCAGTGGAAGTTGTCAACAGTGAATCTGTTGACCAGTTCAAGTCAAGACTAGACAAAGTCTTGAAAAGTGGCCGTTTAGGGACGCAAAACAATTGAGCAGCCATATGCCCGCTCGATTGCTAGTCCAAAGGTACCCTCTTCTAATGGAGTGTAAGGTCTCCTAGGGTACCTTCTTTCCTTGTTGTTACTCCTTGTTGTTATCTCTCCTCTTCACTCTCTCCCCAATCCCACCCCTTATCCCTACATCTCCCCTCGTCACCCTCTCCCACTTCTTTCCCTTATTCATACCTTTCCCCACTTCACACTCTCCCATTCCCTCCCATTATCCCTACATTTCTCCTCTTCACTCTCCCCCCACTCCCTCCCCTTATCCCTGCATCTCCCCTCGTCACCCTCTCCCACTCCTTTCCGTTATCCCTACATCTCCCCTCTTCACCCTCTCCCACTCCCTCCCATTATTCCTACATCTCTCCTCTTCATCTCCCCCCACGCCATCCCATATCCCTACATCTCCCCTCTTCGCCCTCTCCCACTCCCTTCCCTTATTCCTACATCATCCCTCGTAACTCTCCCCCACTCCCTCCCCTTATCCCTACTTCTCCCCTCTTCACCCTCTCCCACTCCCTCCAATTATCCCTACATCTCTCCTCTTCACTCTCCCCTACTCCCTCCCCTTATCCCTACATCTCCTCTCGTCACCCTCTCCCACTCCTCCCCTTATTCCTACCTTTCCCCTCTTCACCCTTTCCCATTCCCTCCCCATATCCCTACATATCTCCTCTTCACTCTCTCTCACTCCCTTTCCTTATCCCTAACTCTCCCCTTTTAACTCCTCTTCCAATCCTCCCCTTATTCTATACCCTTTCCCACTTTCCCTACTCCCCCATACCTCCCCTGCAAGGGGGTACCGCATGTAGACTGTTACACCTATACCTGGAGGAGGGGCACGCCCTTCCAGGTTCAATGCCCTCGGCCGTCTAGGACTAGGTTGAGACTACCTGGGTTTTATTCCTTATCGACATTTGCATGTTACGCGTTTTTTGACATTCCCGCCTCTTTGCACCTATCTTTTTGGCTTCCGTTTAAATTTGTAGGTTAGTCGCGGAACAGCTTTCGTCCATTAATCTCTGGTCAGGGCTGGAAAGACGGTTTTTATCATGATTGACTTCTCCCCTCCCTTATCTCTTCCTCCCATCCATCTTTTTTTCCTCATCTACCCCTGTACGCACCTTGCTGCAGCTGACATCTCAAGAATTGCGTGCTCTGCCCAACACAATGCTTGCAGGAGGAGCTGTGGGTTCCTCTATATTCATCACTTTCTTTACAGATCTCTCCTACAAAAGTCCGGCGGGATACGCCTTTGTTGGTATTTCGCTTTAAATTCGAGGGCCTTCTCCTCTCCCCCATGTCCCATCCCCCTCACTCCCTCTCGCTCTCCCTCCATTTGCCTCTTTCTCACTTACTCTTCTGCTTCCATTTCGCCCGGTACCAAGAATCCAACTTTTCTTCCATTACAATAAACTAATATGTATGCTAGCAACATTCCTTGTATGTAAACTCACTTCATGGCAGTGTGTAACAAGTAATGCAGATTAAGTGTGAATGTCGGTATTTAAATACCGGTTGATACCGGTGTTAGCAGAACTATTGAACAATAGCGATAGTAACATGCCAATACCGGTATTCAAAAATATAACCTTTTGGGGTTTCTATTTCGTGCAAAAACCATGCATTTAAACCGAACAAATGTTCTAAATACAGGATTTCCATTCAATATCGATTCTCAATAAACTTTAAAAATTATATAGATTTGACCCTACCCCCAAATTACGTATACAATCATGTATAAAACATGTTCGGGTGCGTATATTTTTATGTTTGAGCTACAGAGTAAATATACCAGAAAACCTGTTTTTTATGTAGGATGAAAGTTTAACAAATTGTTAAATTTTCATTGAGGTCCCATATTTAATGGATACCATGGAGTTTGAGCAAATTCTTTGGCAGGAAAATTTTAGTCAATTAGAAAATGCTGACTAAAGATGTGTAACTTCAACAAATCAACTGACTCAAATGAACAAAAACGTGAGAGTATTTCATTAAAATTCATAATAAATTCGTAAAATAAATTTGTTTATATCTGGGCATTCGACGCTAGTTCGGAAGCAATTTATGTCTATAAAAAGGCTTTTTTTGAAGCCTATATAATGAAAATTTCGAAAAAGATTTTAGAATCGGAAAATAAAATTTGATATAATAAGGATCAAGAACGAAAAACTTCCCGTTTCGAAATTTCCGTCCAGGTTTATTTTATATGGAATGATTTATTTTCTAGAGCTACTTTATTTTCCTTTGACTTTGGCTTTTGGTGTTTTATTAACTTACATTCATTATAACTATTTTTTCCAAACAATACTGGTATTAATAACGGTATTGGTAAACAATCGGTACTAATGCCGGTATTATTAAATAAATGGTAATTATACCGGTATTGATAAACAATCGGTGTTAATACCGGTATTGATAAGCAATTAGTAGTGGTAATGATATTGATAAACAATCTTATTATTATCGGTATTGATAAGCAATCGGGAGTAATACCGGTAATGAAAAACAATCGGTAGTGATGCCTGTATTGATAAAAATTTGCATAATGCCGGTATTAATAAACAATCGGTATTCATACCGGTATTTTTAATCCACTAGTAATGATGCTTTATTAAATATCAAGCAAAAAATACATTCGATACCACTCCCCTACAGAATATCAGTTTGTGAAAATTCTTCAATAAATCTTCATGACCTTTTATAACTCTACACTTACCAGTTTTTTTAAATATTAACACTCATTAAAAATCACCACCTAATTGTAGTCAAGTGGTAAAAGAAGTAGTAGCTGCAAGTACGTAATTATAGGATATTCAGATTGCGTAACAATCCCACTCATTACCTTAATGACGCACTTGTTTCAGCGACTCAGTACCGTTGAAATATTTCTCTGCTCATACTAAATTCCTCATTAAAGCTATACGTCCACACGAGAGCTGAATATGTATATATCTATCCAAAAATGTTCACACGAGAACTGTATATGTATATATCTACTCAAAAGTGTTCATACGAGAGTTAAATATGTATATACATACATATTTACCCAAAAGAGTTCACGTGAGAGGTAAATATATAAGTAGAATATAGTGGTAGGTGAGAATTGCAGGGAAAAGTCGTTAAGTGTGAGAGTCGATTGTGAATTTAAACAACAATAGAGGGATCACTGTGGTAGACCATATAGATCGTGTAGTAAAAGAGAAAAAGGTTCGTAAAACTCTATAGGGGATAGGGAGAGTTGAAAGGTCGGTAGCTAGACATCGATGCAACATATGATTGCGCGTTTTGGGTCGTGGCATTGACTGGCACAGCGGGAGTATTTGGGGAGTGGGGGAGAGGTGTGTATTGTGTAAACGCGTTATTCATGTTGCCGTTATCTTTTGTGTAGATAAGTGTTGGCTGAAGGTAGTCAAAACCTGCGCGGTATCTTAATGCAATTGCAGCCTATTGTTTGTCGTACATTTGGATGTAAGTGGAGTCTCTTTTGACGTTCCCCAACTGTCGTGTTAAACGGGCGTTGTTCTATGCGTTGAGTGGTATTAGTATGTTGTTTATATGTAGTTTGGCCATGCGTGTGTACATGGGAGAACGACATGTGCGTGTTTCAGAGCAGAGTTCTGAATGCGATGTGCTGCCCTCTGCCAAGTTTGACTCGCACTACAGGTGTGACTGGTACATATGTGAGGAATGGTCGGACTAGTGTTTATATATGTATGGTTGTAGTTTGTGGCTGGCAGGATAGAATCTGCGCAGCTTCTTGTTTAGGATTTTGGCTCTTGTTTGTGTGATGGTTTGGTGTGATTAATTTTAGGAGCTTGTCAAATGTTGCCTCTAGTATTTTTGTGTAAGGTTTGGATGTAAAGTTTGTTCGGTCTAGGTCATTTGGGTTTGGTGTATGTGTGTATATATGTAGTGCATATAGTGATTGCATTCAATGTAGAGTGCCATATATGTCCCCTGAAGATTCGTAGTTATGAGCCACTTATCATCATATTCTTTTTTAACATCCAATATTATTTGTGCATGGCGCGCGATTCTGTTTGGGCTCTGGCCGAAGATGAGAATGGATTCGTCGTCGGTGTAGGACAGTATGGGTGTATGTATGCTATTTTCAGGTGGGCATGGAGTGTCATTAGTGTACATTATGTAGAATGTTGGTGCTATACGCTACCCTGTTGTACGCCTGCACGTGGTGTGAATAGGAATGATGTTGTGTTATTGCGTTTTATGCGACACCTCCGGTCAGCTAAGTAGTAAGAGAGAAGACTTCTGGTACAAAGAGGTAGCGCTGTGTTGGTGGTTAGTTCCCAACGAAGTCCTGTACTTTTTGTATGAGGTAATAAACGATGGTTACAACTGCTTGAGTTGACCGGCCTCTCCTGAAGTCATATTGGTAGGGAGAGAACCAGTTAATCTCCTTCTGAAAATTCCGGAGACGGGTGTTAATTATACTTTCAAGTATCTTGCCTAGGTGGCCTAAAAAAGAAATAGGCCTGTCTTTTTTAGGTGTTTGGGGTTTTGTTATGTTTGTGTAGTAGTTTGTTATGTGATGTTTTAAACGGATGTAGGAAGTGGCCAGGTGCGAGTAATGCGTTGAATAGGTGTGTAAGTGTAGGAAAGATGTTTTCTGGGAGGTGATGTATTATTTTAGCTGGAGGGGAGGGTCAATCTTATCAACGTGAAACCGATATCATTCCTAGACTTCCTGGAAGTACTCTTGTGCATGTAGTTTTGGTGCGTTGTATGTGTGTGTGTGTGTGAACCTTGTCACATAGGGACCTAAATACGTCAAGGATATCGTTAGTGTAGGTGCGTGCACAGTTGTTGTGCTGAACTGTGATTGGTTTTGGTGGATCCGTGCCTAACATCCTTTTCACGTGGCACCAGAAGGAGGCAAGGTCACTGTAGTGAGCGTTATCCGCGATGCGGGTCACCTCGCGCCACTGGCGGTGCCGATCTAACTGCACGCATTCTAGGATGCGGGCACGTAGAAGTGTTATGTTGCCGTGGGCATATGTTATAGTGGTTGTTGCATAGTGCAATGAGTCTTTGTGTGTATGGAGAATGTAAAGTGTTTGATGCATGATGGGTACATGTTACGTGCGATGTTTATGGTGTTCATGATTGTGCTCTAGTGGTCGTTTAGATGTGAAGGGTCAGTGTCCTGGAGATTGAGGTTATGTGGAGTGTTAGTGGTTATGTTTCTAATGAACTCCTCCTAGTTTGTGTTAGTGTAGTCATAGTGGGGCCATGTGAAAATTAGAATGGATGTAGACGATAGTATGAGCCATATATGGATGTGGTCTGATAGTAAGTGGGAACCTGGGGCGATGTGAGTGTTGAATCGTGTGGCGTGGTCATTGCGGAATACTATGTCAGGGAACGTAGTCCCTCCGCGATGCTCGAAGAATGTGGGGAAGGCCGGGATGATGTAGTTGCAGTGTAATCGCTGCAAGGCATCGGTCAAATACCTACCCGCATCATTTAGGGTGTTCGAAAGTAGTGTAGAATGCTGTGAATTGGTTCCCCCACAAAGTAGAGTGAAAAGTGGTGGTTTAATAGAGCCGGGAGTATGATTTCTATGTGCAGCTGTTATAGTGGTAGGCTGTGATGGGTAGCCATTAAAATAGGGCCAGTGTCCATATGTACCTTGCAAACTAGAAAAGAATTGTATTGAGTGTTTATGAGTGTGTGGTGTATAGAGCGCTTTGATTGGATCGTTGATCTGGGTTGCAGTGCCTGTGGAGTAAGCAGAATTGTGAAGTAACGAATTGCAATTGCTTAAGTACTCAATTAACTTTTTTTATACTTTATACTTCCTAAAAAGTACTGTCATTTGAGTATTTTTACTTCTAGTTACGTATTTTGTCATGTTACCTCTACTCCATTACACTTGAAAAGCATAGAAGTATTCGTTACTTCCCAGTTGATTTCAGCCAATCACAGACGTAGCAGCAAAATTCAGACGATGACCAATCACAAACGTGTGCTCTGGTTTGAACCAATCATAAGCGCTTGTGCATGTTTGGACCAATCACATGCCTCATTTCATACCTGATAGACAATTCGTTTGTGTCTCCCGCTTTTCGGCCTGAGAGAGGGCGTCAGTTTATTAGATTATTCCTCATTGTCCTAGACTTCTAGCGTGCCCATGTAGTAACATAGAGATCTTGAGGTGCTTTCCTCTATTGTGGGATATTTCACTTATGTTAAATACCCTACTACCTGCATCTGCTACTTGTGAGCGCCTGTTTAGCTCTACAAGACTAATTTTCGCACCAAAACGTTCGCGGTTTGATATGCAGAACTTTGAAAATCAGTTGCTTGTGAAGCTGAATAGCTTTGTATATTTTTCCCTAATAATTTATTTAGTTAACCAGATTCTTATATTCTGGAATTCTGTCAAACTGGATAATTTTTCATAGTTAATTTTACTTTTCATATAAACTAGACGATATTTACACCTTGAGTGTTAAGGCCAGTTTAACTGAATTCCAATATACAAGGGTCAGTACAGCGGGTATAAAAGGGTTTACTGTACAGTATACTGAATAGTGTCCGAGGTGATGGGTACTTTACTATTTGCCGCTACGTTTTACTTCCGCTACTTGGGTATTCCATGAATAAGATACTATATTACCTTTACTTAAAAGTTTGAGTATTTTTATTTGAGTAAAATTTTGTCAGGGTAACAATACTTTTACTTAAGTATTAAACAGGGTACTTTTTACAACACTGAGAGTAAGGTAGGTGTGGTATCCTTCAATATGAATTCTGTTATTGAGAGGGTGTAGACTGGCGGGATTCAAACTAAGATGTAAGGTCTCAATGTGTTCAGTACTCAGCTAGAAACGGTATGGCGAATACCATGCGAACTATTTAGGCTTAGTTGGATCACACTAACCTGATCTATGATGGAGAAAGAAGTGCGCGTGAGACTGTGCTAGCGATAGCCGCTCTCCTCTTCTAGCTCTTCCGCCATTACACCAGAAGAGTGGAGGTGGGCGCCGCTACCTTCATGGAAACTTTTCTGTCGTTCGTGTGGTGGGGAAGTGGAGAAGGGTGTGAGTTTTATGTTTGCTGGAGCGTGTGTGCTGGTAGTTGGTTTGGAGGATGCAACAGTAGGAGGGGGGGGAAGTAGAAGGATGGGTGGAGACAGTAGAAGGATGGGTGGTGGAGAATGAGGGGTAGAGACAGTAAAAATTGGAGAAGTAGCAACAGTGGAGAAGGGGTGGGTACAGTAAAGGGGAAGTGGGGACAGGGGAAGGAGGGGGTCAGAAGGGGTGGTAGTGCAAGAGTCGAGGATGGGACCAATGTAAGGATGATAGCGAATAGTAGGCAGGGTAAATGGTGGAGGTGGAAGTTTTAGAGATGGATGAAGTGGGTATAGGCAATTCGTGCACCCCGGTGTAGAGAAGAGTACTAGTCTTTTGTTTTTATGCTCGTGTATAAGGACGAACATCTTCTTCGAGAAGATGATTTTTCTGAGTCCGTTTTCAGCAGAGCACGTCCACTACTTTGGCGTATAGGCGTGAGTCACCCCCCCCCCCCCCGACATGTTTTTTGATCACTTGGAGAGCACGGTGGCCAGTTGTGTTTTGGGTTTGGTTGGGGTATTGGTTGGCGTTAGGTTGGGTCGTGGTGTCTGTGACGGTATAGGGGCTGTGGGGTCTTGGTGGCATCGAATGTTTTTAAGGGGAAAGGTAGGCGAGGGATGGAGAGGTTGGTTGAGGTGTGATATGGTAGCGAGTATCGGGCCTCCTTAGATCTGTAAGATTATCTGCGCGGGCTTTGGCAAGGTAAGAGCACTTAACACTTACCGCCACATGGTCGCCGCCGCAGTTAATGCAGAGGATGGTAGTGTTCTTGCAGTCCGTATAAAAATGTCTACTTCACTGCATTTAAAATAGACACGGTCTGCTTGTTAAGAGTTTGTTTGGTGTCCCGTTTTGGTGTGGTCTTATGTTATTATTCTGTTTTGTGCGTATGTTAGTTTGCCGAGGACCTTAATGCCTTGGTCCACCAGCGTGTTTTTGTGGTGCTCCGCGGAGACTATCATGACCACCCATTATTTGTTGCGGTTAGTGGAAAGCAATGAATGATACCGCCTGTTAAAAACAGCAAGATATCAAAATATAAGGTTACGGTTTAGAATGGATCTTTTTAGGTCCGCTAGAAACAGGTGACTGAAACTTGATCTTCCCTGGTGGTGACTAGGGTGTCCCACAGGGTGCTATAAGAGGTGGGTGGTATCTTTCACTGCTTTCCACTAACCTTACCATCTGTTATAATTTTACAAATATTTCAAAAAGTGTTTAGCATAGATACCCAAAGAAATTATTGATAATTCCCCGTTTTCTGTTAAAAACAGCGAGAGATCAAAGTATAAGGTTACGGTTTCGAACGGATCTTTTTAGTCCGCTATAAACTGGAGACTGAAACTTGATCTTCCCTGGTGGTGACTAGGCATCCCCCAGGGTGCTTGCTATAAGAAGCGGGTGGTATCATTCATTGCTTTCCACTAACCGCACCATCTGTTATAGTTCTAAAGTAGAAGTCTTGGATAAACTCCTCGCAGTACTCATCCCTGAAGTGGATGAGGTCCTTGGTGGGAAATGCCAGCCATAAGGGGTTGGTTCTTCGTACGCGTATTTGGTGTTTGTTGTTGATGGCTTCTGGTTATTTGGTGTGATGTTGTTGCTCAACCAGTGAGTTTTTTGTGAGTATGTGGAACCTGTGAGCTTCTCGTGTAGACCTAAAAATGGTTGTTTGGCCTAGGCATGCGTTTAATATGTGTAATGGGTGCGTCAAATGTGTTTGGCAGTTTCAAGATTGATTGAGATTTTAGTGTGCATGTTTTATTCTCTATGTGCAGTAAACGTAGGGTAGTTTCGGATCCCATAGCGTTACCCGTGTGCGTATAGTGGTGGGTGAGCTTTTAAAAAAAATGCACGTTGTGAAATCTCCCACTCCGTTGTTAACCGCCCTTATGAACGAGACTCTGGATGGGATCAAATAACGTGAGTATGGACCTGGGTTCCTCAGAGAATGTAAAAACAGTCGATTTAATGAAGGATGGAGGCCGAATCAACGACCTTTACCTAGTGGTGCCACCCTTTCAACGGGTTTTGATTATCCAGAATTATTTCCAACATGCACAAAGACGATTGTATCTCTCTCTCTCTCTCTCTCTCTCTCTCTCTCTCTCTCTCTCTCTCTCTCTCTCTCTCTCTCTCTCTCTTTGGTCCTAGCCGGACCAGCATGGTAGGGTAAAATACCCTTCCCACAAGTTGAAATTCCGCCCAATTTCAGGATTTCTTTTGACTTCCGGTACTACAGTGGGCTAGACCCCAAACCTCCTTCCTCCGAAGCCTCCAATTATTCCCTTGAAAGCGATAAATATAGTTGTAACGAAGGTTATGTGTAGAGTCCATATTCAAGGAGCAGATTACGACGGGGCAAGGGATGGGTTTAGGTAGTCATGTTAAAATGACCAACCTGGAGAAAAAAAGGTCTTTGTAAATATCTCCCTCAATGGGGAGGATTTTTTGCAAGTGGGGCGGACTGTACAGGGCTGGTGAGACCTCCTTGTGGTGCTTTGGGGTGACCGTATTCTAGAAAAACGTCCTCGTCTACACCCTCTCAATAACAGAATTCATATGGAAGGATACCACACCTACCTTACTCTCAGTGTTGTAAAAAGTACCCTGTTTAATACTTAAGTAAAAGTATTGTTACCCTGACAAAATTTTACTCAAAGTAAAAGTACTCAAACTTTTAAGTAAAGGTAATAAAGTATCTTATTCATGGAATACTCAAGTAGCGGAAGTAAAACGTAGCGGCAAATAGTAAAGTACCCATCACCTCGGACACTATTCAGTATACTGTACAGTAAACCCTTTTGTACCCGCTCTACTGACCCTTGTATATTGGAATTCAGTTAAACTGGACTTAACACTCAAGGTGTGAATATCGTCTAGTTTATATGAAAAGTAAAATTAACTATGAAAAATTATCCAGTTTAACAGAATTCCTCGTTTGGGTGTCGTTATCTTTCATCCTACTTAGACGTCTTCCTCCTTTACAAGGCTGGGAGTAGGAAGTATGTTCACGCTTCAGATTTTGTCGAAGTTATCCATTAAGTGCGATGAGGAATAGTGGGGTGCTCCGAACACTATCTTGCGGTATTCCTTCAAATTAAGTATGTGGTCTGGAGCAAGCATCGTGTATTTTAGGAAAGAAGTTCCTGTGGTTGAGAAAGTTATTTTTATAAATACGGTTAATGAACCTCTGATGCCTAATTTACGTAATTACTTTAACATTTGTTTGTGCCAAACAGTCTCATAGGTTTTGGCAAGATCAAAGAATACTACTGTTACAAATTTGCATGCCTGACGTTGTGGTCTATGATAGTCAGAGTGTCGAGCGTGGAGCGATATTTCCTATAGTGGTATTACTTGGTAAGAGTAAATCATTGTTATCTAGGTGTCACTTTTATTGTAATTAATCATCCTTTCTAAAAGTTTGCATAGGCAAGATATAAGGGATATAGGTCTCAAACCTTTAGAATTTGATTAGTTTTTACATGGCTATATGAAGGATAGGACTAATTCAGTGTGCCTACTTGTCCAAAAAGTTGCCTTTAGTGCGCATGCAGTTATATATTTGG
Source organism: Ceratothoa steindachneri (assembly GCA_963969495.1). NCBI lineage: Eukaryota > Metazoa > Arthropoda > Malacostraca > Isopoda > Cymothoidae > Ceratothoa > Ceratothoa steindachneri. The sequence continues at coordinate 199,539,585 of OZ018318.1, read as the reverse complement.
GAGAGACATTGAAATCCTGTTGGATCCAGGTTCTTTAGGATAACATATGATATATTATCATTAACCGGGGCCCTATCTGGGCTTTCAGGAAGTTAGGTTTTTAGCTCTGTAAGGGATAAGGGACATTGGATAGAGAAGTTCTGGATAGTGGGGAAATCTACTAGAACTTGGTTGGTGTTGTTGTTGTTACCAGTTTATGGGGGTACTCTACTTATATCAAGATGAATTAAGTATCTAAAGAGGATTAAGTATCCAAAGAAGATTTCTTCACCGTGTTCTTATTTTGGCTGGGCTTAACGAAGGTTTCAGGGTAAATCGAGGTAAAGAATGGCGTTGCAAAAATATACTATATTCTAATATTGGCCCATTAACGAGGCAAGCGACACGTCACGAAGTCACTTCGCGGGTTACTAGCAGTCTATATATATTCAACGCGAAGTATTAAATTACGGAGCGACAAGACTTGGTGAATTTAAAAGGGGGAACGTGAACGAGATAATCTTCTTAAAGACAGTAATCTAATAATCTTCATAATAAAATAATCATTCTAACTGATCTGCTCCGACTATATATATGCTTATTTTTTAGAGGGCGTGGCCTAGAATCGTCCGTAGGATGATCTTCAGTTGTCGAGTTCATTGCTCTCCACCCTTAAGGCAGAGCTACCGAAAGATGTATATGTCGAATTACTTACACATTCAAATTTTATATATATAATAGGATACGCTTGTCGCAGCTTTGTGATACAGTTGCTTTTGGTCAACGGGTGTATTTACCAGGTGCTTCATAGACTTCTGTCTTTTGATAAATCTATTCTGAGACGCGAATTATTTGTTTATGCGTTGTCTCATTGACGCAGGTGTCTCTGACATTTCGCGAGTTCGTACACTCGTGATTCCCGCGGGCACTTCCAACGATCGCTTGCCTTCTATATATATACAGTAATAAATATATTTGCATTTCTTGTTTTATGTATTCAAATTCATAGATGCAAATTAATCTGTACATTCTCATTTTCTTATTCCAATTTTAGACATTAATTTATGTCTTGAGTATGCTGGGATTTAATAAGACCACCACGCGTCTATTTTGTGGAGGTTTTCGCTGGGCCTATTGAGTCCTGAAATTTGGTGCCATTAGTCTTGTTATTACATAATCCGATCACCGCAATGGTATTGTTGTTTATTTTAAGAAAAGGAAGGTGGATTAACTAGTTTCCCTGGCATCTTGTCAACGCGTTTCCATATTTTACTGATGGCGTATTTGAGTTGATGTTGGAAGTGTAAATTCGCAAGGACAATCTCTTAGCCTCTTTGAATGTTCTTCTACTACGAACACATATGTTTATAATTAATTCAATCTACTGACGATTTAGTAGTTCGTAAAATTATCTGTGCTCGGTATGTCTCTTTTGGCTACTCTACATTTTTCATTCCACCCTGGTGTGGAACAGTGATTGGATTTGTGCTTAGTTTTGTTTGATGGGGCATCACTTTCTCCTCTTCCTTTATATTTTAATTATCCCATTTTTCTTTGTTAATTATGTTATATTTTGCCATTCTCTATACTTATCTATCAATCTATCTACCCTTTTTTATATTTATAGAATCACATTTCCTCTTCTTTCTATACCTCTTTCCCTATCACCTATTTTTTTGTTTATAGCATCAAATTTAAACCTCTTCATCTTTTTCTTCTTTTATCTTTGTTTCTTTTCTTATGTTTCAACGCACCTTTCCATACACGGCCTGGTGCCGATCTTGTCCTTCTGTTCTTCCACCCATTCCGTTTTCCTTTCTCATTTATCTCCCATCAGAACTTTAGTCTCGACGCCATCACTTTTATCCATTTCGCCATACTTCTTTTAAATCTTTCACGTCATTTCCTCGAGATCACAGGTTCAAGGAAGCCTGTGAAGTTTTCCTTTAGCTTTGCTAACGCATTATGATGGTTCGAAACCTCGTTTGTTATTTTCAAAAATTCGCTAAAAAAGATTCAGTTTTATTTTCCACATCTCTCTGTTAAAAAATCAATAGAATCTGCTTTCAAAATTCATTAAAAATGTAAACATTTTCAAAATTATTCAGAAGCTTTCCCGGTTATAAAAATTTTCTAGAAACTTCCAATTTCAAAAATCAGTTTTAAAAACTTCACAAAAACTTTCGTTTAGAAATATCTAAAAACTTCTGTTTAGAAATCCTCTGGAAACCTTCCACTTTAAAAACTTTTAAAATCTCCGGTGTCGAAGGGAGGCCCACCGGATTAGAATGGAAATAAGTACTCACATTAATGCAAGAGATTAGTCAGTACTCCTGGCAACCATATAACCCTGTGCCTATGGCTGCACGTGTGAATAATCCTTAGTGATTGCGCGCACCGAAAAACAATATATTATATAAAAGCTCATTTTTAAGAACATTTAACGCCTTCTTTCACCCTTTGCTGCGTCTATAAAGGCGTAGAAAAGATAAATTAAAAAATGTGCAAAAGATAAAACATAAAAGCTCCATTTCTTTAAGTATTGAGGCCGGAAGAGAGTGCCGCTACTCCAGGTTTCAGTTGTAGTAGTAAAAGTGGTAAAAGTTTGGTAAAACTTGAACCATCCTACTCTTAAGATATGATCAGTTTGAATCACGAAACGTCAATAAACAATCAATAAATACACATCAAAAGCATCATGTATATTTTTATCAAAAATCGAACTAAAAAAAAAAAGCAAACAAAAAATGAAGTATTTCTCCAACTGGAGGCAGAATGTTAAAATTCAATAAAATAAGAGCTGATAAAAATTATTATTATTTTATTAATATATAATTATATTATAGTATTGTATAATCATCATATTGTTATATTCATATGATATAATAATCATATTTTTATAGATTTACATATAAGTATTAAGTGTTGATCATCAACATTCACTGATCCCCCCCCCATCCTCCCCTCCGCCCTTTTCAACGATGATCTGCCTCTATCCATCATCCTGACTCTTCGACGCTTCGGGCGCGTGAATTATTAATTAACTTCATCCATCTTCGCACCCAATTTTATCGCTCCTTTCATTTTTGCCGGCCAGGATGCATATGAAAGTGAACAATGGGCAACGGGATACAGGCATAAACTATGCGTCTGTAGGAGATAAAAAGAAGAAAAGATAAACGTTCGAATATATTGTTAGAAAGGAGAGTAGTGGTGACAAGTAGTGAACTAAAGACAGTTAATCTATCTTCCTATCATCACTTTTTCCGTTCCTCTCTCCTACAGGCATTATCGATAGCCGTACTAAATTCCGTTTATCTCTCGTCCTAACTCATCCCAGAACCCTTTCAGCTTTGGTTACATATACAATTACACCCTTGCAAATTTAAACTTCACCTTTTATGACACGTGACATAGTAGGGCATTAGGTATTTTTCTTTCCCCACATACAAACATACAAACACAATATTAGAAAAAAAAGGAAACTCTTGTAAAAGAAATCCGTTTCCATACTAACATCACTTTATTTTCATGTCTGTTTTCTAAATTTTTACCTGTTCGAGTTTCGGTCTGGATAAAGTAATAACTTCTTAAACATTTACTCAGTTTTTATTGTTATAATGTAATTATACTAAATTGCCTTACACAAGTTCTTCGATTTTAATTAACAAATTTTTCTTAACTTTAAATAAATTTTTGTATCTTTTGATGATTTTATATAGAGCATCCCTGAGGTCGACCTTTAGATCGATACGTTGCCCTCATCTTTAAACCATTTTTAGTCGCGTGCACGTGATTATATAAGTTACTATGTCGGTCAGTAAGTCGTGGGTCGGATGGTAATTGTTTTACTTTCTAATGTGTTTTTTGACAATAACATCGTAAGTATTCGACTGGTTCTAACAAAATTTAATACCCTTTTGTTGTTTTACATTCTCTTTCGAATGATATAATTATCAAGGTCCTCCAAAGGTTAGTCCTGGAATTATTAAAAGAAAACTAACTATGGGTCGGATTGCCCCACTTGTTGAAAGTTTTGAAGGTCATAAGGCAGAATAAGAGCTTTTAGGGCGGGGAGGATGGGTAGGAAGTTAGGTTTACATGGATGAAACTGGTTTTTGTGTATGGAATCTGTAACCATAAAAGTGAAGTTGAGAACATGCTTCTGGAATTTCTTGGGACGAGTGAAGGGTGGAAAGGAGAATGGGTATCGGTTGATGGTCGTAGGAGATATGAAGGGACAAATAGATAAGAAAATGAGATGGGGGGGGGGATTACTGTAGGTTCTGGTACATCTAAAAATGGATAAAGGGTTTTAACATTTTGTTCTGAACAAAAGATTGTTTCGGGGTGAGCATGTGCATGATATACGTAAAATGAGTAGAGGAGAGGGAGAGGTGTATAGGAAGCAGGGTGTACATAATGTGTTAGAGTTATGAGTGTCGGGCTATACGATCCCATGATTGTATTATGTAAAGTTAAATTGGCTGTTGCATGGATGAGAAGATGTCAAAGAGGCGGAAAAGAGAGAAAAAAGTTCAAACTTGTTGAATCAAAATAGAAGAGAAGAGCATGCAAGAATTCATGAGAGTTGAGGCGAAGGGAAATATGAACATGGAGATTAGCAAATCTAGAACAAATGGTAGTGACAGTAGGTAGTGCAAGAACCGTGTGTGAGTGTGCCAACACAGGAAACAAAGCAAAACGCTGAATGGTGGAATGACAATGCAAAAAGTACAGTGGGGAGCAAAAATATGATTTTTTCAAGAGACGCTGAACTGGCGACTGCCAACAAAGGTATAGGCGCAAAATCCAATTAACTCTATTAGGCTATATTTAAAAATCAACAAAAAAGGAGAGAAAAACAACAAATCCCCACAAAGAAACACACAAAAAAATACCCCCCGGCATTGTAAAGAGGCATAAAAATTAAGATATACTTTCAAATGCTTAATAGTGCAGATGAGAATATCAGAAAGATGGGGATTAATGCAGAGAATGAGGCAAAAAGAAAAGGAAAATGTGTTGGTGCAGCTATCGACCACTCGCAACACCATGATTGCGACACTAGCAGCCTCACATCACGTGAGCCTATTTAGTGGCACTGAGAGAAGATGAAAGTCATAGATCGTTTTTTCATTGCCTCGCCACTCGCGGCCACTCTTGCTCCACACCAAGTGCCAGCCTTTGCCATCCATCTCCTAGCTCTCCATTTATGCGAGCTGCAGCTATTTGACTTGAGCAAGCGAAAAGAATTCCTACCTGACATTGTTAATAATAAATGATATATTACATAATTAGAGTGTGGTTGTATAACCAATCGCTCCAGTGTGATTAACTAGAGTGAGAAATGTACAAATAAAGCATTTGCACAGAAGCTGAATGAGGATACGGATAGGAACAGAAGGTTATTATGCAAAAAAGTGTGAAAGGGGAGAAACAAAGAAGATTAACTAAGTGAACATCAAGGATAATAATTTTGGAGTACTTATAATCAATGAAGAGGTCAAAGAAATAGTGCTGCGAGAGGTCATAAAAATTCTAAGGCAGCCGGAGTAGATGATATAGTTGCTAAAAATTGGTGATTTTGTCTTGGAATGGGTCTGGTGGCTTTGTGTAATATGTTTGAAAGTGGAAGAGTGCCTGGGCACTGATTGCTGTAATAATACCATTGCATTGTATAAAGGTGATGGGGAGAAGATGAATGCAAGAACTAAAATAGATAGAAAATTATGAGTGTATGTATACGAAAGATAGCTGAAGGATTGATAGAGGATGAACAAGGTGTGTTTAGAGAGGATTGGGGTGGATTGAGTGTTTGCACTGGGAGATCTAGATGAAACAGAAATAAGAGCTTTAAAGTGTATGCTGGGTTCAAGGATCTAAATTCTATTTCCTAGAATTTAAAGCGCAATAGAAACGAAGGATTAAACAAAGTTTGTAAGGAGAGAGATGTACAGAAAGTGGTGAAGTTGGAGGAAGTGTAAACTTGTGGAAGTTAGCTGCAGGGCAACCTGCCTAGGTTGAGATCTAGAAAACACACATTCCTCCAGAGGTCAACCGCTGCGGGTTGACTTCTAGAAATCTTGTGTTCGTATGGATAGGAAAGAATCATGGCAGGTTTTAGGAATGTATGGAGTGAGTGGTAGACTGGTGGAGTGTATGGTTTCACATACGGCAGTTGGTAAGACAAGGTGGTGTTATCGTCATGGCTGTCTAATATCTTTATGAATGAAGTACTGGAGAGGAATTAAAAGGAATGAGATAAATTGGTGCAAAATTGAGGAATGGTGATGATGCTGATGGTTTGGTGTTGGTTGCTGAGAGTGAGAGGGATTTTGAGATGTTATGTTGATTGTAGCTTTTGACAGTGTATGTGTGAGAGGACAGGGCTTAAAGTGAAGTCATAAAATAGTAAATTAATGGTATTTAGGGTTGAGATTGGGGTTGGGTATGATATCCGAGTCCGTGGTGTCGCCCTTGAACAAGTGCGAAGTTTTAAAGATCAAGGATCATTGAAAGTATCAGAGGTACTCATGAATCAGGTTGCGACCACAGGGTTGTAAAAGGTAGGAATGTCTTTGAGGCGATTAGTGACATAGCGAATGGCAAAGGTTTGAGTGTGGAATGTGCCATGAAGCAGGCGTAGATCCAGGGGGAGAAAGGCTAAGGGGCTGAAGCGCCCCCAAGTTTCAGACACGTATATGTTTATATTTCTTTTTTTAAGCCATATTTGCATTCTACGATTCAGAAAGAGTTATGTAATAATATAGAATATATATAAAAACGGTGTTTTTTTTAATTGTTTCGATCTGTGAGGAAATGCCCTCTAAGGACCACCGTGATAGGAAGCCCTTGGAAATACCCCTATATTCTTTCAAGACCACGTGAGCCAGGGTGAGAATTTTAGAAGGTCGAGGAAGAATCCGTCACTCGCTTAATCACCCGTCCCAGCTGTGTTTGTTTTCAGACGCCGATCGTCCTCCCCTTCCTTCCCTGCGATAACGACGTGCCCGGCCATATTAACCCTACCCCCATATCGCGAGGCGAGTTTGATCGTCTGGAACGACGCGTTATCATGAATTGTGTTTGCTTTGCTTAGACTGGCGCCAAGAATTCCTTGGGGCCTGCAAAGCCCTGAGGCGCTTAGCAGAGTAGCCGCCCAAGTATTTAACCAGAAGCTCACCATCGCTTGAGGAGATTGAAAGCCCGTCATTCACTCCGCCCCTTTTTTCATATATATCAGGGGTCACCAAACTTTTTTCACTGTGGGCCAGATAACCGAGAGGATGACGAGCGCGGGCCGCATAACCATTTTGTTCATTACAATATATTGAATACACAAAAAATAAAGACAACCAACATATTTATTTACAATACACAAAAAATAATGAAAACTAACATTTATTTACCAAAAAGCTACCAAAGAAGGCGTCGTTAATAATAAGATAGTATTATGACACCCAGTGCGCACATATCCGAGTCTCACAAACTAAGCAACAAAAAAGGTTAGTGAGATTTTTGAATCTGGCATTTGGCTTTTAAGATATCATCAATATTTATCCTGTAATTGCTGCATCCACAATGCAGCGGTGGGCCGAATGAACTGACCTCGCGGGCCGTAGTTTGGAGACCCCTGATATATATTAAAATTATATTTGGGGGTATTGTCTTTATATATCCTTTGAACTGCAACTTGGCAAGCCATTAATCTAAACCCGGTCAACCGTAATTCGCACTCTTTATTTATCGCCAAGACATAACTCAAGCGGCCTGTAGCCAGCTGTCTGCCCGTACTTGTGTAAGACTGAGCGCTGAGCTAGTCTACAGGTATACCTCGGCACGATCAAATGTATCTTATATGATACATGTCTAAAATACAGGTTAATATAAAAAATAATTATTAAATTCAGTATTATACTTTGACTAACGTCTAAAAAATACAATTCCTAATTTTCTGATGTGTGGAAACAAATTTGCCTCTGAGAGAGTTAATACTCACTTCTTTATGAGATGCTGTTATTTATTATCAATGCCCTTTTCTCAAATTACTCAGAGAGAAGAATTTGAGGGAGGAGGAATAATCATTAAGTTCTAGGTTTACTTGTTTAATGAAAAGTGATATCACTCGCCTGTACGCGCGAGCCCGGCGCCCCCCTCAGTCACCAACAGCTCGTAAATGCGATACTAAAGCAAATACCCAAGAATTCAAGCTAGGCCCCTCCCCCCCCAAAAAATTATCGTGGATCTGCCACTGCATGAATCTGCATAAAAGTATGCCGATACCAACGTTGGTGTATGGAAGTGTGGGAAAGGATAATGAAGGATATGGAGGACTAAGGGTAACTTGATAGGGATGCTTAGTGAGGAAGGACTGGGTAAGAGGTGTAAATCGTGTAAAGAAGGGTCTGAATAAGTTTGTGAGAGAGTGGTATGGGGTGGTATGGACATGGAAGAAGAACCGATTGAAATCGACTTGTGTTTTTAGCTCGAAAGTTAGCTCGAAAGTTAAGATATATACCCGGAGAGCCCCTTATCAGGTATTGGAGCCAGGATGGTACGCACCTTAGGCTGTTGGGACCAAGAAGGCATGCAAAGCTCCCAATTGTCAACTGCAGCATGGTTTCTATCTCTCGTGTGAAATCCAGATGTGGCAGACATGTTAAAAACATCACCTCCCTACCTCTAACGATGCCCACCACGGTGGAGTTGATGAAAGCTGATCGGCGACTAGCCTACTAAATTAACAGCTGGTCAAGAGGAATAGGTAAGAGGGGAGGGGAGCTGTAGATGTCGCAAAGAGAAAAAAACAGGTAGCTTCAATCTAGTTTGAAATTACTTGCGGACCAAAGGGGGCGCCACTCCTCCAGGGGACGAATTTAAAAGTGTAGACCCCCCCCCTGCTCGTGGGGAATATAAGATAGTGAATGTTAGGGTGTGAGAAAGGTGATGTGCATAGATGTTTGAGATAGAGAAAGAGCTGACCGAGGAGGAAGTGGATGATGTGTAGGGTGGGTGTGCATGTTTGTGTGTGGGGGGGGGTCAGGGGGCTTCTGTTTAGGGATGGACCCTAACTGGAGGAGATGTTCCATTTATAGCACCCCATTGCTATGAACGGGTGGGGGGTACTTGGGTGGGAGACAAAATGATAGGTGGTTATGTTTAATGGGGCATAAAGACTGTGGGAGGGGAGGGGAGGGGAGGTTTAGTGCCGGTGATGCGATCCGACCTCAATTCGTGGCAGAGTGGTATGTGTTGATTGTTGTGGATAGATTCTACGAAATGAAACATTCTTAAATATAGAAAAAATTGTTAAAATCGTCTAATAAATGTAAAACTGTAAAAAATCATAACAAAGGTGGATTCAGTATGAAGTGTGAATTTACCATAACATTTATTTCACCTACCATTAAGTGGGGCGTGGGTGGTTTGGTTAAACTAGGTTAAGACAAGGTTGAGTGATGGACTACTGGGAGAAGTACGAAGAGGAATGGGAGAAGTGGGTGTGAGATTGATGAGAAATGGCGAGAATGCTGATGACCTGGTGTTGGTGGCTGAGAGTGAGAGTGATTTAGAGATGTTGAGCGGAGGCGTCTCTAAGGGAACGCAGAAAAAAAAGTAAAGTAAATGTTATTTGAGTGTGAGAATGCAGTGGAGGATGATGATATCCGAGTAATACGAGTTTACATTACAAAAAACATCTTTATTTACCTCCACTGCAATAAAGGTAGCAAATTCAACCCTGAGTCACGTCGCACATGCAATTCCACATCACAAATAAGTTTGTGATGTTCTTGAAACCACTGAAAATCTCTTTAGTAAAAATTCGGATCGCTTCAAGATAAACGAATCCCCAAATCACTTTTAAAGAAAGACGACCCCAAATTTTATCAACTGAATATAAAAGCCCTCATTTTTTTTCTCTTATGAAGATAAACCACAAGAAGGAGAGAAGTAAAATAATGCACAACCAACTGAGCCTAAAAAAAAACTAACATAACGTAACCTAAACTTAGGTTTCTTGTTCTTTAATTCAATAATAGAAGAAAGTGGATGATCTTTTAAAAGAGCATAATCAGAACGAGTTAGATTGAGGCTTTATCCTCTAAATAATTTATAACATCATAAAGCGACTCTTGTACCTATGCTGTGATTGATTCTTTTTAACTTTTCTCACCTTAAAATAAACGAAGAGCGATCTCTACTTTACTTTCATGGAAATAAGCCCGACCAACAACAACACTTGTGGTAGCCTATCTTCATGTACTCAGAAATTCCCCTTTCTCTCATTTAAATAAGCCCCATCATCACTAACAACACTTGTGATCGCCTATCTTCAGGTACTCAGAAATTCGCCTTTCTCTCATTTAAATAAGCCCGACCAACAACAACACTTGTGATCGCCTATCTTCAGGTACTCAGAAATTCTTTATTCAATCTCAAAGCAACAAATAAGCTTTTGATAAATTATTTTATTTATGCCATTTTTCCGTGTACTATGTCCAAAGCATTTTCTCATTATTTTAAATATTCAAAGATTTAGCGGGTTTAAAATCACTAAAACTATTTTTCAGTTGTATACATCATTTTTCCAAAATTGTTTTAATTCTGGTTGAATTATTCTTAATATTCGACGCCCCCATTGCACTAAGCAGCGAAGGTTTTACCTCCTAAATTAACGGCACTTGATCATCTAGGCCAGGGTTGTCCAACCTTTTTTTCCCAACGGGCCAACTTAGAATTTTAAGTATAGTCACCGGGCCACAGAGGTACTTAAAAATAAATTTTAAAAAGTTCAAAGATATATATAATTACAAACAATATACTGTATATTAAGAGGAGAAAATTAAATTCGACTAATAAAAAATAAAATCAAATCAATGTGATTTGGGGGATTGCCTTCCTTTTATATTCTCAATATCTGGTTTTCAAAGTAAATGAAAATATTCCTAAAAAATACCGCGTAAAAATAAATCTGAGTAAGCAGTGGGTCTCATGAAAATATTAAGTGGGCCGTAATTTGGCCCGCGGGCCGTGGGTTGGACGCCCCTGATCTAGGCTATGCATATGGAGATACATAAAGACAGTTTGTTGGCAACCGTCTGTTTTGGAAGACAATGGAGTTTGCGCAAAGGATAGGAATTTTTTTGAAGAGCTCTCATCTGTCGACTTCGATCAAATGCATAAGTCGACGAACTCACACTATCATTTAAAATCTAGACTACAAATAAGTTAATAAAGGGAAAAAGACAACAAAAGCAAAACAACAACCAAGTCAAACCACAAAAAAACAAGCACCAACTAAGACAAAAAGGTAAACCACGAAAGGAGACAAACGAAAAGAAAAAAGCATCTTCGGGCGTCGGAAAGAAGTTCCCCTCCATCCACGTTCCCGACCATGCAACCATCAACAAAAGGTTAAATAAATGAAGGATTTCAGCGTCCTACAAAAAGTGAAATAGTCCACTGTCAGGTGTACACGAACCTGTCCCTAGTACGAGAGACAAACGGTAGCGACCCTGCTCGTCCCGATGCCAGGACAAGCAACGTGCACGAAGATCCTATAGACTAGGACACTCTACAAGGATGTGGCGGACGGTCTGAGAAACGGGCACTTTGTCGCATTAAGGTGGAAAGGAGGGCAGGGCACTCCTCAAATGGTAGTACGTCCCGAGATTGTGCCAAATTCGGAGACAACAGAAAGTGACGTGAAACCTCCCAGGCATTGGAGGATACTTCCACGGAAACAGGCGTGGTGCCATGGCACTCAGCTTTAGGTTTTCCTCAGCCTTTTCCCATCTTCTTTGCCAGGCAGCCTGGGGGCATGACCTGATTTATATTATATAGTTAGTGTGGCGAAGAGTGAAACGCTGGTCTGGTTGCCTACAAAGGATAGGTACAAGCTTAGGTAAGTGTATGGGGATTCTGGGTTGCACAGTCGTCAGGGTGTCCCTCTAGGCCTCGTTTATGGTACGTTTGACATCAGTTCGGCTTCATGGAACTGTGGTTGGCGTCCTCCTTAAGGGGTGTGATAACCATACATTTCTTCTTTTCGAAGAATCTTACATCGTAACGTCAGAACCTTCATATAAGGTAAGTTTTTCCAACTCTCCAGAGAACAGGAGTTGGTAAACGTCAGCTAAAGATTAGCTTCGAGGCTGCAAAGTTAGCTTACATATCTTTCAGGATTCCAAGTTTCTCTAAGAACTTTCGGACTCGGCAACACTCTACGTAGGAACCCTCGCCTAAAGGTACCGACTCAGTACTAGAGCAAGTACTAGGCACGCAGCTTCCTTATACTAGGGCATTTAACCTAAAAGTGACAGACAGGGTTACTGAAATTTAATAGGGTCTTGCCTGGCTCCTGCCATCAAGGGCATAGCCGCTGATATATAATAGCCTATTCTTAGGTTTTATTAATAATATAGAAAAAAAACGTTAATAAATAAAAACAAACCAATAACCTACAGAAAACATCTAACTAAGACTAAAAAAAGGGAAGATGAGTTGCAAAAAGCTCACGGAACCTGTCTACCTCCGTTTCTCAGAATTCCTGAATGAATGCATTTCTAAGCTCTCACCACGCACCCGGTCGCGAGGTATTAAACAATATGGTTACGTGCTCAGGGATTGCACGCATGAATATTTCCTTTAAAATATGTACTAGACCACTAGAATTTTCACTTTAGTTTCGTGCTAATTCTTTCAAATGGTAGTCTCTAAACTCTCCCCACTCACCCGGTCGTCAAAATACCTATGTGTCAGGATCGTGAAAATGAGCATGATCCTTTCTTGTTTAGAGAGGATGCTGGTGGACATGATTAGGTCTCAAAAATTCAGCCACTAGGGTTGTTTTCCCCAAGTCAAATTGTGGCAGGTTAGCCGGGGCTAAGATACTCGTATATGTAAGATGCTTGATTTGGGGTAAATTCCAAGCTTGCGGCTGATTAAGACATTCTGAGCATGCTGGTTGAGTCCGTTGTTAGTCTGGTAGTAGGAATATGCGGTCGAAAACGAAACTGAGATGGAGACAGAAGTATACACTGCATGTACGTAATTCATTATATTTGTATGTGTATGAAAATTTAAACGAAATTTTTTTTATAAGTTCGTTAAAAAGATGAAAAGTTCCTAAAAAATATTCATATTTTAATAAAAGTTTTTTTATTTGAATATTCCAAACTAGGGGAATAAATACTCCAAGATAGTTTGTTTGCTAGGATGTAGTAATTATTGAAATTCGAAGAATAGAAATTTTCAAAGATTTCGAAATTACAGATCGAAAATGAGAAAATGATTAAAGAGAGAAAACTGAGCTTATGCTAAAGCATTTCTAAATTGAAGGGCTGAGGAAAATTAATTTTAGGAAATTGATTTTAAATTTTCATATATCACGCGATTAAACGCAATATATCAATTTAAATCTGGGCGGGCACCTTTTATCGAGGAAGATGTAGAATATAAGGGTGGTTTGGATACCTTGTTACACGTCTAGATAAAATTTCAAATGTAGGTAAATAAAAACAAGTTTCATAAAAAAATATTTGTTAAGCCTAGGATGTATGTGATGGCTTGTATATTGGATATTGGAATTAGATAAAATATAATATTGATAGGCGGATATTATTTCGGGCAGATATGTTAAATATTAATTTGATTAAAAACTTGGCCTAATTAAGCAACCTTCGGCGAAAGATGGAATTTGAGAGAATCAACAAGGAAATAAGAAATAATAAAAGTATAAGGAAGAATCGATATTTATATATGCATATTGCAACTTTAATTATTAAGGGAATTTTAAGATAGTATTGGGTAGTTATATATAAATATTTTTATTGAACGAAATTGAAGATTAATGTTAATTAAATACACGACCTTGGATGAAATGAACAAGGAACACTGGCAAGGTTAAAGAAAATTCGACTAGATGAGAGATTATATAAGTAATAAATGTAAAATATTTACAATATAGTATGGACTGATTGCAAGAGTGGTCTAAAAAGAGAGATACAGGAATTAAATACGGTACTTACAATTTTTTTAAAGATTTCCTTTGCCCTCGTAACACTTTGTAAAACAAAGCTGTTGATGAGAGACGTTGAGCACAAGTGGAAATAGGTCTTGGGAAAAGGACGCTAGCAAGGAAAAATGTTGCCAGATTATATGAAAAGATGTATAATATGTTTAAGATGGGTTTCTCTGAGACTATTGTGATTTTATGTTTATAGGTATTACAGGGTGCTTCACGAGGGAGTTTAATCAACTACAGTTAGGCAATTTCTTATCAAAATGTGAAAGTTTTGTAAATAACTATGAATAGTTTGTGTTTAAAAACGATTACTAAATTTTTTTTTAAATTGCAATCAAAATATAATAATGATAATAATTAAATAAATAAAAAATGAAGTCTTACTGACATCAAAATATGAGCAAAGAAAGAAATAAGTATATTTACAATCAACAATAATCAGTTCTAAAAAAATATGTTGAATATTAATATGCCAAATATGCCTTTTTTGAAAATAAAAACTATATATAAAATTAAAATTATGAGATAAAGTTGACAGAATTTATGCTAATAATTGGAAATATATATTTTAAGTAATATGGGAATAAACAAAATAGAGCATTACGAGTATTACGAGTTTTGAAAGTGACTCGACTTCCTTTCTGTGTGATAATAATTTTGGCAAATTACATAAAAAGTCGGGAATCACATATTGTCAGTAAGTGAATGAGAGTATAGTGGTAATTTTTTGAAATGTGAGTATAAAATAAAAAGAGAATGCTTAGGGGCACTGTTAGGTTTTATTAAAATTATGTCATAGACATATTATCTATCTATCTAACTATACGCATCATCTGTCTTATATAATCTGAATTCTCTCAACTTGCATAACTCCCTTAGAAGTATTTAAGTTTAAATTAGCTTAATTATTATTTGTTCTTCTCTTTAATTTTTTGTTTTTTGAAAGTGTTTTGTTTGTTGTTTTTTTTTGGGGGGGATGATAATTTTATTTGATTTTCATTATATTTTTCTCTACTTTTTAAGAAATATTTTAGGAAAGTAGTAAGCCATTTCTAGCTCGATCTCGCGTCTACTACTGGAAAATCTCGGTTCTCCTTGGAGTAACTCATATAGATTTGGATTGATTTAGTTTTGAGAGCTTACTAATCACTTTCTCATTGATTTAGGAAAATCAAGTCTGCCTTGAAGATCGTACTGCTGTTTGTAGTCGGTCCGTAAAATTCGGGTTATATCAGTGTTGCCTTATTTTGGACTTGTGGGATTTTTATAGGTGGGTCTTTGGAATCGCAATTATGATGATACGAAAATTCAATAGTTTAAGCTTAATTAAAGCCATATAGATTAATATTCTTAATGGTGGTAAGCTTTTAGGTATCTCCCTGCGCGAGATAGTTTTGCGATGTGGTTACCAAAATATTTACTAGTTATATGCAATCCGGGAAGCTTGCTTTCGGTGTCATAACGGTAGATAGCATCCTACGCCGTCACTTCCGCCATTTTGTTCCAGGTGAGAAGAATACTGTTGAATTTAGTAATATTGGTCGAAATCTCCGATCATCTCTCGGGTGGTTGTTGTTGCCATGAAATCCAAGTTCTTATAGGGAGACATTCCATTAGGTTTACTTCGTCTGCCAACTAGACGGACAAAAAGTTCTCCATCACCGGCGACGAGAGACCCATAGTATAAATTCAATATATCAGAGAGCTAAGGCAACCACCTGTAACAACTCCTGCTTGTCCAATGAAGTCCCCATAGTTTATGTAAGCTCGTCTTTCCATGACATTACCGCAAATTTTCTTCATGGAATGTCCAGACTCTCTTTCTCTCTCTCTCTCTCTCTCTCTCTCTCTCTCTCTCTCTCTCTCTCTCTCTCTCTCTCTATATATATATATATATATATATATATATATATATATATATATATATATATATATATATATATATATATATATATATGTATATATATATATATATATATATATATATATATATATATATATATATATATATATATATAAATAATATATATATATATATATATATATATATATATATATATACACGAGGGGTGGTCAATATTTGTTGCGAATCTGTAGGGCAAAACAAAGGAAGGGGGATGGCTGTTTGTGGGGGTGTTAGGACAAGTTATAACAAGTCAGGACCTGCAGTCGCACGCTCTTGCCTCGTCTATTTAAGAAGCAGTAGATGATTGCAGATCGTCATTCACAAATTGTTCAACAATGGATAAGGTTGAGCACCGCGCAGTGATCAAATCTTTGACCAAGGAAGACAAAAATGCAAAAGAGATCCATGAACGCATGGTTGCAGTGTACACCGACACCGCCCCTTCCTATGCAACCATTGCTCGCTGAAATAGGGAGTTCCGCCATGGTCGTGAGTCCCTTAAACATGACCCCCGTCCAGGACGCCCGTCAGACGTGACCAACGAGGACAATGTGGCCCGTGTAGAGAGGATGATCCTCGAAAATCGACGGGTGAAGGTCGAAGAAATCGAGCGAGAACTTGGAATATCACATGGAAGTGTTACCAACATCATCCATGACAATTTGGCCATGGCCAAGGTTTCTGCCCGTTATGTCCCTAGAAACCTCACGCGCCATGATCGACTTTAACGTCGTAAAAAGTGCACAAGCTACCCACGCGAGTGCGGATTCGAGGAGCTCAACCATCCTCCCTACAGTCCAGATCTGGCCCCTAGCGACTACTTTTTATTCGGCTAGCTCAAGGCTGCACTGAGTGGAGGCAGGTTTGGGGACGATGAAGATGTCCAGTTCGCCTTTCAGGAGTGAATTGAACAGCAGTCAGGAGATTTCTGATTGTCGGGAATTCAAAGCCTCAGGGACAAGTGGCGCAAGTTCGTTGAAGTCGAGGGCAGATATATTGAAAAATAATAAAACACTTTTCCTCATATCTCGTTTCCTTATATCCGAATTGCAAAACTTATTGGCCGCCCCTCGTATATATTATATATACGTAAGTACTTTGGAGGCTTTTGGCCGAAGTGGGTTGAAGACCGTTAGTGAATGGGGAAATTGTTACGAGTCCAGTGGGCATGGTTTATTATTAACTTTGCGAGGTCCTTTTTAAAACAAATATTTCAGAGTGCAATTTGGTCAAAGATTAACAGGTAGCTGGTACGCGTTGGGATTGCAAAGGAAAGACATTGATGAAAATATAACTTTACTAACAAGAAAATAATATTTAAATATACACAAATATTGGGTTTAAAGGGAATGGTCGTACAGACGGAGTTAAATGTCTACGCGAGATACAGGTGGGTTAATTATGGGATTAAGAAGGTCGGATTCGAGGTCAGTGGTTTAAAGGGGGATGTTAAACCGGGGCGAATACACAAAGAATGGATCAATTGGGTAAGCTAGATTCTAGATTAATCTGCAGGCGGCAACGGTTACAATTGTTTACGTGCTTGTTGCAGGAAAGGGCCAGTTGGGATACCATGACTGCGAAGAGGGAAGTCAGGTTACCTTTCGTTTCAGATGAAGGAGCACTCGTATATGGCCTTCGGAAATGGGAATCCTCGTCAGATACTCGCTGATTGACTATGGCTGAGTTCACGGATATCGATTTAGCCTTTGTTCTCGAATCGAAATTGCTGATGTCTCCAATCGCAGGGGAAGGCGAGGGGTTGGTCTTCGGCTCGTTCTCGGTAGTAGGTGGGAAGTCTATTAGTGTTCTTTTTAAATTGGGTCGTAGGATTATATAGACGCCGGGCGAGGTGGCATTTGGTGGCTTTGGCGGGCGCCTCCACACACAGGTACGATTTTGGGGGAAAGTCGGTAACTCTTTCAGGAAGTGGGAATTTTTATAACGTTGGCATGGAATGTTCGACGAACTTCGATCTTATGGCAGAAGTCAGGAATGTTGGCTTAAAGGCGCCATGGGAGACGATGAAATAGTCCCTAAGCAAATATAGCTGGGGTGTGATAACGGCGTAGGCTGCACCCTCACCCTTTGTTCAGCCGTGTTTTCAAAGTTCCATGCGGTGATCTCAGGACCACGTGGGTACATAAGGGCATGTTGTCGCCCTTCGACCTTATTCTGCTATAAGCTGAAAAATTTTGTATTGTTAACCTCTGCACCAAACCTTATTAAAGACGAGCTCGACATATTTCCATTTACTTTTTAGCTTTATGAGCTCTCCCCTTAATGACGGCAACTGCTGCATCGGTGCTACGTCCACGTCGGAATCCATGTTGTTAGATGTTATTGTGGCTATTAGCTTCCAGGAATGAATGAACACGATTAGAAATGGTCTTCCTAAACAGTTTTCCACTAAACTCCAAAGGGAAGATTGGGCGTAAGTTCTCAGGTCTGTCTAGTGGCTTGCCAACGTTAGAAATGAAGATAATTTCGAATATTTTCCAATCATCCATGAAATAGCTTACATTCAAAGGTATTCATAACATTCAGTAGACATTACGTAATGTTTTAAGGAACATTGGGGAAATTTGTTTTAGTCACGCCTGTGAGTCCTGGAGCTTTTTGATGAAAGGTTTTTACTGTCCATCAGTTCCAGTGTGGAAAATTTTTTCACATCATTCAATCATTGGGAGGATCCCTATCATGTGGTTGAAAAGGTAGATCCTTTAGGAGACGGTGCTTAATTGGTCCAGTCTCATTCTTGAAATCTACATAAAAAACGCATTCTCTTCATAAGACAGTAAATGGACTTGGAACCACTGAAAAGGAAATTCCTTTCAATCTCTTCAGTGGAGAAAAGTTCTACTCCAGCTCAGAAAGGATTCTGAGATCATATCTGGACTGCCAAAATACCTTGGGATTGTCCTTCAGTTCGAGTCCTTGTACATTGAGTTTCAAGCAAATTGATACAAAGTTGAAACTGTGGCTTTGGTCAAATGACCGTATCATGTAGATTACTTGATTTTGAACACGCTCAGTATGAGTTAAGCCTTTATGCGTCTAACAGCATACGCGGTTTCTTTTGAACATACCAGCTAAATTTGAAAAAAGGTATGCCATACTCGCGACACTCCACGCTAGGAGAAGAGTAAAGAAGATTGGGAATTTGTCTAACTACACTAGGAACCTCATTTACAAAATTAAACGGCCGTATGACGAAGCAAAGGATTAGGACAAAGTGACTAGGGTCATGCAAAGCAAATTTCCCGCCTATTTGATGGTTTATGGCGTGGTAAGCAGGGAGGGCCACGTTATGCCTCCTCACATCTTTCTTCAGTGACTCATGGTCAATGCAGACGTTAAATTAAGGTGTTATAGAGTAGTCAAGCCTCCGATGGACCAAGTAGCCGCGAGAAGGCCTTACCTTTTCCATTAGGCTCTGCCCCCGCGCACAAGGCATATACCACAGGTATGGTTGTTTAACAACGGCCCGCATTACTGGTCCACAGACTTGTAACCACCCAGCTCCTCGGACTGCAGCCCTCTATATTATTTTGTGTCGGGCGTTGTTGAAAAGGATGACAACGGGTGGTTCACAACATTTTAGGATCTCTGAGGGCTTCCATTACAGATGTAATGTGACGAATTGAAAAGAACTTCTTGACCAGGGCATGTAACCAGTTTAAGTCCCGCCCAGAAGGTAGATGTTGGCCATTTTGAGTGGTTTCGTAACTATATATATCGTTCTATTTGTTTAACTTCTCATGAAAATATAGACGGAATATAGACGGGGCTGGCTGAATTAGTTAGAAAGATAGACATATAATTGCTGAAGATGATTTACCTAGCTTTGATATAGTGACTGGGAGCAAAAACTAGGCTACTAAGGACGACATCAGGCTTCGTAACCCCTCTGTTGGAACAGTAAGTAGAGAAATCTGTAAATAATATTAAAGCATGTTCCTCTCAAATAGAGTCTCTAGATTACAGCCAGATATGTTGGTTAATGTGTAATCAGAGGTCAAGCAGCTAGCATTAAGATCCCCTGAAAAAAGGATATTTCTATTATGTCAGAAGAGTCTGGGGAAGTTGTGAAAGGGCACATATTTTTTCCTGTTTGGTAGCCTGTCTTTACGCCTAGAGATCCAATGGATGCTTTTATTGCAATGAACCCACCACCGAATCGTTCGCTAGAATAATTGACTGAGATGACTTTGAACGGAAATATTTCTAGGTTATCGTTTTTAGTATTTAAGCTGTGTTTGGAAATAAGGATTATGTCGGGATCCACCTTTCGAATAATTTTTCCTTGGATGCTACCCCTCCGTTCTCAGCTATTGACATTTATATGAATAATCTTTAATTGATGAGAGAAATTATCGATTTTAAGGGTTGTTTGGTGAATATGCTGAACTCTTTTCAGAGTAAGGGGAGTTACGTTAATAGCAGACTCTTTTATCGTTAAAGTCACTCTGAGATAGAATAAAAAAAATACATTTGAGAAGAGCTTTATCGTTTCTTCGAGAAAAACTTCTTCTACTTCAAATGGAGAATTATGTTGTGATAGAATTGCCTGAAGCTGCCGCGCCTTGCATCTATCACATATTCGTACCCATGCTTCCCACGTGTATCCCGCGAGAAGAGAAGAACATGGCGTTCTCATTGCCACGAACATTTCCCGAGTCTTATCTTCCCCCGCCCCAAGTTTAATCAAGGAATTTCAATCCCCCGTTTGCCCGCAGGCGTTGATCTGGCCAGATTGAGTTAGGCTTATGGGAAGATAAGAGTGTTTGAATCGCTAACGGGACATTATATGGAAGTCCCCCATTTCCCCATACCCCGATGGGCTGGCTCAGTCTATTTATGCGATAGAATCTCGCATTTGAATCAGATCCCAATTATCTTCGTCAGGCATCACGCCGATCCAGTCTCCCTTGTTCTTCTAGGAACTCTCTACCTCGAGAACCCCCTTATTGTCCAAAAAAGGACAATATCCTTGAGTGCCAAGGTTCGTGCTCCTTGAGACGCCAAGTCAACAGGGCCCCACCCTGTTGTTCAATTGTTCAGAAGAGAACAACTTTAGAACAGTCATTGTTCTTTGAGCCCGTTCGACAAGAAACGGTTCTCGCTCCCCTGATATCAAGAGAACGCTTGGTTACCCCAATAACCTCAATTGTTTATCCAGAACATCTCCGGTATCCTGTCTCAAGGATCGCTCGTACTTCCCAGCCCCACTTCGCTCCCATTCCTCGAAGTCTGTCCTTCCCCCCTCGTTAAGGAAAACCCCCC
The DNA here is from genome assembly GCA_963969495.1 of Ceratothoa steindachneri. Lineage (NCBI taxonomy): Eukaryota > Metazoa > Arthropoda > Malacostraca > Isopoda > Cymothoidae > Ceratothoa > Ceratothoa steindachneri. Next base: position 199,518,385 of record OZ018318.1, on the reverse strand, counting down.
TAAAAACCCCTGATCCTGGGAAGGAAATCGCCAGTCGGACCGAAGCCATCCCTTCAAATCGCCTTCACCTGCACGCCGACCTTATTAATACGTAAGCTACGATTTTCATTTAATTATTTAACTTGTTGCCAACGTAACTCCGTGCTTTAACATGGATTTAGCCGACCCTTTTCCTTCTTGTTTGTTTGGTCATTTAAATTCCTCCAAATCTTAATTCACCGCTTAGTCAAATTTATCCTATGACCTTTTCATTTCATGTACATCTCCCATTTTAATCCCCGGTCATGTAAATATTTTCCATGTGTTATTTTTGTTAGTTTAATTAATAAAATTCTATTTTGTTAATGCTGGCAATATTATTTATCCTTGGGCTCCGTCCCACTTCTTAAGTATATTGAAGATAAATAAGCCCTCTCCAGGCCTATTTATTAAGGTAGAATAATAATCGGCCATCTGATTAATCCCCGCACTCGAATATAAAATAATCCCCACAAAGAATAGATATATAGTATATCGTCGGGAGCCTTTTCTACGACATATTCTTATCATCGTACTACCACTTATATTTTCTATAGTTTAAGACAGCAGTTACATTTTTATTCTTGATCTTCTCTTTGGAGAAGAGTGCTCTATTGGCTGCATAGATCCTTAGGTTAAGGTTGAAGGACTGTAAACTAAAATCGTTCTTCCCGAAGGAATGGCATGAAAATTGGGATATAGGCGTTCTTTAGTTCTTTAGTCTTCTATTTCTAAGCCTGCCATATTGGTAAGGGCTTGAGGCTCATTTTGAGAAGAGGATTCGAAGTTGTTTTTACCTTCGCTTCCATTGGCTTTCAGAGAAGAGGCTAAGCTTTGCAGTCTTGACTCACACACACTTGCAGGATTTGGGTCGGCGGTTGTTTATAAAGTGGTGGTCTGAAGGGTTGAAATTAGATAAGCAGAACCATAATAATTTTGTATTCGTATTGAGGTGCCCTAAATATCTAGAATTTGAACATGACTTTAACAGTTCCATGGTCCTTAAACATTATTGGACAAATATGTTAACAAAGATAAGACTGAAACGATATAAAGGAGCACAAAACGACTTGAATATATAGCTGAACTACCCTATGGACTATTTCGCAATCACTGGAAGTCCGTGTTCTCCATATCACCAGAGAAGGAAGACTTCAATCCAGAGAGAGAAGAAATGGTCCATACTTACTTGCGTGCAAACATCTCCAAGATAACCCCAGCACTGTCAGTAGGGCAAGAGAGGAAAGAAATTCTGGATACAGGGGGCTATATAACAACAGAGGAAATCAAAGGTGTAATCCAAAATTCAAGCAAAAAGCGTCAAGCCCTTTAGAATTAATCTTACAAAGCAGCCGTACGTAATCATAGAAACATTAAATATTATTTATATCGCGTATCTAAACACCGATTACTTTCCAGATAGATATAAACTAGCCAAAATTATTTTCTTCACGAAACCAGGAAAACTACTTTGTCACCTCAACAGTTAGAGGCTTATATCGTTATTGAATTTCATGGGCAAAGTTTTCAAAAAAAATCCTCAATCGAAGAGTGAAAGAATATCTCAAAGAAAATTACCTTTATAATGCTTACCAGTTCAAATTTAGAAGAAACAGAGACAACACAATGACACTTAGTATAATTACTAAGAAAATAGCCAAGTAAAAGCAAAGAAAAATTACATTGATCTGATCATGAGAGATGTAGAAAAATCAATTTTCAAAATCTGAGTGAGAGGAATGCAATATAAGATCTTAATTGTCCAGATGAACAGCAATCTGGCGAGAATTCTCTGCGATTACATTACAGACAGGAAGGCATACGTGGTTAGTAATGATTATTCAGGCCCAGAATTCGGATTGAAATTTGAACTTCCGCAGGGGGGCTGTCTCAGTCCCACTATGTATTCAATTCATACAGAAGACCTGCTACCACCAATAATGCCTGATTGTCAAAACTTTCAGTTTGCGGACAACATAAACCAGCTCGTTGTTACTCAGTACAGGAACGAACGCTTTCAGGCAAGGACAACAGCATTAGAGATCAGCAACATCAACAATTATGAAAGAGAATGGAAGATAGGAACTAATAGGAGAAAATTTGCAATAGTCCCAATCTCCAGAATCAAGACTACAGATATCAAAGTCGACGACCAGATTTACATATATCAGAGAGAGGGTAAAATCTTGGGATTAAAGATAACATCAATAAGCTACAAAAATTATATTACGGAGAGGATGAATAAGGCGACGCCAATGCTAAACCTACTGGTACTCCAGAGGATTCTGAATTAAGCTCTATGCCTAATTACTAATTCTTGAAGGAGAGAGGGGACAAGTCAGCAGAATCTGCACCAAGAAGGTGGGAAAGAACCGCTTAATATCAACTTTAAGAAGAGAGCAGAGAAAATATGGAAGAAAATTGAATTGCCTCCTACATTTACAGAGCACACAATCATCAGAGCATGGAACCCCTTTAACACTCGATTTCCCAGCGGAATACATCAACTGAGAATTGAGGAAGTACCCATGTTTACTTAAGTTGAAACTTCAACCAAAAAACGAAGAAAATAAAGCAAAACAAAACTGACCACGGTATTTACCCCGACCATAAAAAACAGAGCCAATTAATTCAACCAAACAGGATACCGGAAAGATACAAAAAAAAGACAATTGAATTTAATAAAACTACCAAACAAATGAACAACCGATTAGTTAAACAATAACAAAAAAGCCCGAAAGTGAAAAGAAAAATCAAACAATCCAAAGTGAGGTGAATTGTATAACAAGTGAACTAAAGTGTAAATAAGTGTAATACAAAAACAATAGTGTAGTGAAAAGTAGTAAACAAAACTTAAATGAAATAGCACAAGTGAAGTAAGTGCAAGAGGAAAACGAAAATCAAATGAAACAACTATACAGAAAATTAAAATAAGATAAGAAAACAAATAAATAACAAACAGATAAACATACATAACAACACAGCAACATACTATATAAACAACGAACAAGCTCAGACTAAAAAATCACATAACGGCATGAATGCCATATTAAACACACGAATGAAAGATAAACTACAAAAAGGTAATAGAGATTAGGTGGTTTGCCTGCTACCATTATTAAGTTGCAAATGTGGAATAAAAGAACTAAAAAGAGATGGAAGAAACCGAGCGATAGAGGAAAGCGTGGTTCGGAATCCACGATAAAATCAATACCTAGGTCCACACAATGGAGTTGTTCCATTCTATCAAATCTTTTCGCTATATGAATAAAGTCTAAAACAAGATCATCTTCCACTCTCTTACTTCCTTTCTCACTTCACATTTTTTACTCATCTTCCTACTTCTCTCTACCTTCACCGGCTTCCTCCGATCCTTCCTCATTTGGGTCCACTTTAGACCCTTTGGGGAGGGAGAGGGAGTTTTTGAAGGGTCCAGCGGAGCGGGGGCTACTCTCCACCCTCCTTGCCCCCTCTCCCCTAGCTCACTCGGTAGAAGGGGCTGTGCTGGCGATTAATCTTCCCCTCCTACTACCCCCCCCCAAAAAAAAAAGAATGCAGAGGTTGAGTGCACTTTTTTAGAAACTAAAGCACAACTAGGCCGTAGTGTGTAGAAAGTTAGTAAGGAGAGATGTTTAGAGAAGCTAGTGAAGGTGAAAACAGTGGAAGATATATAGCCGCAGTTCTTTGTGCAGACATTGAGGCCGGAGGGTGGCATAACCCTTCTTTACCATCCAGGTAATAGGAGAAGACGCAGAGGTATAAGGTAGAGGAGGCATGGTAAATGTTGGGAGGTAACACGAAACAAAAGGGTAATGCGTTATAAAGTCAAAATGAATACTGGGCATCTTAGTCCAGTGGATGAAAATTTAATATATTTACAATTTATTTAACTAGGAGAGTGTGTAAGCATCTACTGGGCTGAAATGAATTATCGATTGGGTTGGGATTTCTTTTGAGAATGGATTCTACGATTTTTTGATGGCGAAATTTTTCATATAGATAAAAAAGTTTGTTTTTATCTAGAGACATAGGATGGTTTCGATTAATCAGGTGAGACAAGATTGGAGTTTTCTCTAAGTAAAGAAGTGCATTTTTGGATTCGTACACACGGTGTGTGCCATTATCTGCCTGTTTCAACAACGTAGAAGTTATAACAATCACCATATGTAATCACGTAAACTCTTTTACCTTCCTCTCTTAGTCTATTTTTTTATAAAAGGGGGCGTTTTATATTATGAGTGTTTGAAAAAGTTAAATTTCTCAAGGGAAAGGACTTTTTCAAGCCCAGGGGAATATGGTAGAGAAATAAACTTTTATTTTTTGTTTCGGTTTGAAGCAAGTTCTTGCTCACTGATGAGAGTTTTCTATTGACCTTAGGGGATAGTGAAAGTCAATAAATAGCTTCTTCAGATAGTTCAATTAATCGTGGAGGAAGAGCGAAGCACAAATCTGATATCCCGGGAGAAATAGACGTGAAATGGAATATAGGATTCAGAGTGAGTGGGTATACTAAATACGTACCAAGTTTCGCAAAAGTTCTGTTACACTCGATTTTTAATCTTTTGAGAAGTTTACGCTTGACATAGTAAAAGTTCAGTCAAACAAACTTAAAGTTCTACTTTTCTAGCACGTATCATTAAAACGTCTTTTCCTTTGTGTGCAGGTTATAGCTTATGTGATGATTGGTTTAATGACAAACTTGCCTAGATAGCAGCCATTAAACCTTGCTATATGAATTTAAAGATAAAAATGTGTTGAAAGAGAAAACCATGAGAGAGAATAATTAATTCAGCCGGGAAGGTTTCATAAGTACTGACGCATAAATTTAACAAGATTTATTGAACTAACAAATAACAATGGAATATGGATTAATTATTGAATTAGATAATGCGGTTATTTAATTGGATATTATGGCCAATGAATATAATGTGTATTTAAATGAAATAATATATATATATATATATATATATATATATATATATATATATATATATATATATATATATATATCTCAAAGTAGCGCGAGAGAATGATGAAAATGAATCCATTAAACTACATTGAAAGAGAAAACGGAATAATTTTTCCTTGCAGTAATATTTTTATTACCTTTTTCGAAAAAATCCGTGCAGGGAAGCGATTCGAACCAGGCACACTGAGGCAGCGACCACCGCTTTGATCACAGTTAAAAGTATGCCGTGGTTTAATATATATATATATATATATATATATATATATATATATATATATATATATATATATATATATATATATATATATATATATATATATATATATATATATATATATATATATATATGTGTGTGTGTGTGTGTGTGTGTGTGTGTGTGTGGAAAACTCACAAAGTATTGCGTGAATAAGCAATAATTGCAACAAAGCCCAAGGGGAAATTAATACGAAGATTCCAAGTACTTTCGTACTTTATTTCGAGTTCTTTATCAAGGAATAACAGAAGTATTGAAAATTGTAATATTTATAAGGATGATACAGAGGAGAGGGAACGCCACAAAAAGCAAAAAACCAATCAACAAAATAAATTAATATGGAATGGAAACCTTACGAAGAGCGAAGATAAATACAAAATAAGATAATTAAATCAGGTAAATTCAAAAGACTAAAGCTTGACAAGAGGATTAAAATACCGCCTAAGCAATTAAGGAGGGGCAAAATCTTAACGAGAGATTAGCCTCAGAGGTCAGGATTTAAAAACAAAGGTAAAATAAGTACAAATGTTCTAAAGACTTGATTCAAATGGAAATAAATACAGACAAAAACATAATTCTACATAGATGCACACAAAATAAAATTAAATTGTTTATTAAAATTAATATAAATATTTAGTCTAAAATTAAAAGTTTTGACATTACATTGTGAATATAATTTTAAAAATAACCATCAAGTTTATATAAGCCAGAAGGACTTAAATTAAAATTTGGAAATTTACTAATAAAGGTTGATTCAATGATATTTCGTGAAATTGTATCATTATTATGACAGATGATTTTAGCAGAATTTCAATCAATATTGTGATTAAGATATGACATATGAACATAAAATGAGCTGCTTTCTTCGCCACGACGGACATTATATTTATGCTGAGAAGTTCGTTTTTTTAAACATTTACCCGATTGGCCAAAGTAATATTTAGAGCAATCGATACATTTACGCAATATACATTACCAATAGGGGAAGGGGCGTTCTTGACTAGTAGTTTAGAGATAGTATTATTATAGTTAAATACTACACAAATACCTAGAGATTTTAAAATATGAGGGAGAGAAGCAAAGGATGGATTAAAAGGAAGTACAAGAGTATTCTTGTTATTATAAGGCGCGCGAGGTTCAAAACGATAAAAAGACTTTTTAGCTAACTGAAGGCATTTATTAAGGAAATGAAAAGGATAGCAAAGTTTATGGCTGATGTCAAAAATTTTGGAAACTTCAGAGTCAAAGAATTCAGGACTAACCACACGAAGGGTACGGAGAAACATTGAAATAAAAATTGATCTTTTGACCTTAATATGGTGAGAGGAGTAAAAGTGAATATAAGAAGAAGAATTAGTTGGTTTCCGATAGACAGAGAATTTGAAACCAGAAGGCGTGCGGTGTAATAATAAATCTAGGAAAGGAATACTTCCATTCTATTCAATTTCAAGGGTAAATTTGATTGAATGTACAAAGGAATTAAGTTTGTTCAAAAAAAGAAAAATATTTTCAGAATTCAGCCACAAGAAAAGGATATCATCAATATAGCGAAACCAGATTATAGGAAAATCTAAAATAGAGGGAAGGAAAACCGTTTTGAAAAATTCCATATATAAGTTAGATAAAACGGGGGATAAACAATTTTCCATAGCTTAAACCAAATTTTTGGCGAAAGAATTTACCATTGAAAGTAAATGCACAGTCTTTGGTACAGAGGGAGATTAATTCTAAGAATAAATTAGGGGGTATAGGTAATTCAACGTTACAGAATTTATCTTTATGAAACTGGAATAGATCATGAACCGGAACTCTCGTGAAAAGGGAGCAAACATCAAAGCTAACAAGGGTGAAGTCTGAAGGGTAAGGGATGTACTGAGTTTTTCTATTAGGTAGGAACTATTAACTATATGGGAATCCGAAATGGATCCTACAAGAGGGGTAAGATAAGACGTAAGCCATTTTGACAAAACATATGAGAGAGAGCCTACAGAACTGACAATCGGGCGTAAAGGATTATTCGGTTTGTGGGTCTTGACAAGGCCATAAAGATAAGGAAGAGAGGCATTCATAGATTTAAATTTAGAAATTAAGTCTGGATAATGTTTAAGAAAAGAGCGAACTTTTTTATGAAAATTACTATTCACTTTTTCTAAAGGGTCTTTATTTAAATGCACATAGGTAGAGTCATCATTAGTTAATTTGCTCATTTTATCGAAATATGTTTGTTTATCTAATATAACTATTGCACCAGATTTATCGGCTTTAGTGATATGAAGCTTAGGATTATTCTTAAGGTTATTTATAGCACGAGGGAAACGTGAGGGATAATTAGAGTCCAAGGAGGAAGTCATAGAATGGTACACAAAACATTTAGCAATAGAAATATACTCAATTTTTACATTGGACGGTTAAGAAAGAATAGAAAATTTTAAACTGAAACCGAGAGCACAAAGTGAAGTTCTGTCTATTTGTTGCGATGAAAGGTTGACCACTGTATCGTGGCGAGAGTTCTTCATCTAAGCACACTTTTCGATGAGTCGTTTAAGTTCAAGGTTAACTCGTCGTTCGAGTTTCCCAATGCGAAGTATATTGGACCAGTTATTGGGGATATTAGAAGTAAAGATGTGACGCCGAGTATTGACTTCTTTGAAGGCGGCAGCAGTTTCCGCTTTTAAAAATGAGATCCGTTTAGAGGGGAGAATTTGCTCCATTTCTCCAAAAGGGACACCATGAATTTAAAGATAGCACTTGCCAATGAAAGAGGTAAGGATGACTTTTTCCGCAAAACATTGCTTGAGAAATTTAAGCTTCGTTTTCTTATCGTGGGTACGGAGGAGAGAGGCACAGTAACCTTTTACAACAGGTTTCAATGACGGAAATAGACGGTAGAACTGGGTGAAGGAATCCTCGTATTAATTTTCCCTGTGGGCTTTGTTGCATATATATATATATATATATATATATATATATATATTGAATATAGGAAAATGGTCAATGCTTATAATGTTAAGAGGAATAAGCTATAAAAGGTGGATATTATAGAATGAATAGGATATAAAAATATGGTTTAAATAATTAAAGCCACAACCTAAGCTATATATATATATATATATATATATATATATATATATATATATATATATATATATATATATATATATATATATATATATATATATATATATACATATATATGTATATATATATATATATATATATATATATATATATATATATATATATATATATATATATATATATATATATATATATATATACATATATATATATATATATATATATATATATATATATATATATATATATATATATATATATATATATACTGGGAGAATTATATAAAATATAGTATAGTACAGCCATGACGTTTTTGAAGTTATAATATCAGGGGAACTGTAATTCAAAGGAAAAAAAGGGAAAGAATTACACCTTGAATATTTTTAGACCTTTGTATACACTGATGATTAGGGAGCTAATTTTTACTAACCTTGCCGGAGCGCCGATGAAATAAAAGTGTACGTTAAAATGCACTCGGATCTTCGAGAAACGGGAAAGTCTATTCTGATTGGTTAATTTCGAATTGGGTTGTACAAAGGTTTTGATTGGTTGGTGGTAACTGCCTCTTTACGAACTTTCTAGGAACTTGCAAAGATGTCAGCTGGTACAAGGTGTGTTTAGATGGAAGCGAAAAGAATCTGACTCTCTGCTGTCGTGCTCTCGGGCCACAAGTATAACATCGCCAAGCGGCTCAACGTCCGCCGGATGACCGTCTACAGAGTCGCGGAGATGCTGAAGAACAGGGAAGACCTCAAAGATCGACTCGTTCAGGCAGACCAAGTTGTCAACTGTTTAGCTGTGAAAACGCCATCGAAAATGCTCCGAGGCTCAAAATACAGTGCTTACGAAGAAGAAGAAAAACATCCCGCTGTTCATAGCGTCAAGAAGGAGGGTATCGATACCTTGAGTTGCATGGAAAGGCCGCTGCTCGCCGACCGTATGCGCGAACAACGTTGTGAGCAATGGCATCGCCTTCTCAACAACTGGAAGAGTCATCGCATTCGAATTCTTATTTTTTTCTGATAAAAAGAACCTTCGCGGTTGATCCAGTCATCGATGAGCAAAACTGACGCATGGTAAGTCTCAGCCAGGATGTCTCAGAAGTCTGCTAAGTGTACAAGAGCAAGCATCCGGCCTCCGTGATAATGCTCACCGTTGTGGTTTCGAAGATACCACCGATGTGGTTCATGGTTGGTTACAGGCTTACCGTGGCCGACTACAAGGGGATCATCTTAGCTCTAAAAGTCCTACCATGGCTGAGAAAGATCACGAAGAAGGTGGACTAAGTCTTATAGCAGGACGGTGCCTCAGCACACACGGCCAGGACCGTGGAAGAGTAATTGGGATTGAACATGAACAACTGGTCGAAGGACTTTTGACCTCGCAGTCGCTTGACTTCAATCCCATTGGCTACAACTTGCAGGCTCATATCGAGGGCAAGTCCTACAAGGTCTGCCACAACAACGTCGACGAGCTGAAGCCCTCCATCAACCGCGTGTGGGCCAGCTTGAGGAAGGACTTCGTCCGCAACGTGTGTGCGGCCCTCAGGTCTCACTTGGAGCGCGTGTTTGCCGCGTAGGGCAGCCACATTGATTACTATTACAATTTAAACACATATTTATATGTTAAAACAATAAAAAGGTGTGTAACTGCATCAAAATTATTATTATGTCCTTTAGTGAGAGCGTCATAACGATTTTCTTTTGTTTTGCATTGTGGTAGCCCATCTGGCGACTGTCAACTTGGGCATAAGTCGCCGTACACAACATAACCTACTACTAGACTATATTAAAGAACAAATACAAATATGTAAATAAAAAATAACAACGATAAAAAGGGAAAATTATAAAAAAATAACTACGAGAAAAAGCAAAAAGGCAAGAAGGAAGCGTGCTCCGGCGTCAGGGGTAGGCCTGCCTCCCTCGGCACAGGAACATGCAACCTACAAAAAGAAACACACAAAATAACGTCAATTAGAGTGGAAGAGGCCCACTTCCTACAAAAAGTCGTAAAGTCCATAATTCGGTGTGCACGAACTCGTCTCGAGTACAAGGGACAAACGGTAGTGACCCCGGTCATCTCAGTACCAGGACAGGTAACGTGCGCGGAGATCACCCAGACTGGAACATTCAACAAGAATATGCCGAACAGTCTGGGGACAACGCACTTTTCGCAGTATGGCGCAGGCTAGCACTCCATCAAATGGCGGTGCGTCGCGCGGGTGTGTCCAATTCGGAGACGAGAGAAAGCAACCTGAAGCCGTCGCGGCAATGGTAGGTAGGTCCATGGGAACAGACGCAGCGGAATAGGATGCAACTTTAAGTTCCCCCCGACCGTTTTCCATCTTCTTTGCCAAGCAGCCCTGAGACCTGACGTAAGCCAGCCATGTAATCGGCGTGAGGAAGAGCAAAACGCTGGTCTGGTCGCCCAGCCCTCGGGGACTCTTTAGCGCCCTTATTCCCCGCAATTCCTACATGTTCAGGAACCCAGCAGAAGATAATCTCGACATCCACCCAGCTCGCCAAACCCATGGCGTCACGGATATCGCGAAGCAAACCATGGGATGTGGAGGTTCATAACGAATGTAGCATGACTTTTGAAATGCCCGGTATAAGGATTCTTAAGACTATTTGTACTGGTTTTCATTTAACTACAGCTTTGCTCTGATGTGCTATGCGTCTGATTTACATTTGTACAAATGACCTGAAAATATTCACGCAGGTTACATATATATATATATATATATATATATATATATATATATATATATATATATATATATATAAAGAAAGAATCAGAGCACCTATGTATTTTTATAAAATATAAGTGTTTATAACATCGCGCCTTCGCTTGGCGATTATAGTCGTCCTAAAATGCAATTCGTAATACCAATTTTCTTCTTTGTTTCTCTGCATTTCCTTTCTTTTTACGATACATTATAAATTAACGTTTCAATATTCATTCCTTATTCCCATTAAGCTTTCGGTCTTATCCAACCACCCTTAGAGCAAGTTTTCTTTAAAATGATAAAATACATAGTACAAAAATTACCTTTTTATACAAAAAATTAACAATTCTATTTATTATATAACCAATTAAAATACTAAAGGGTGATGAAAAACCTCTACAAATGGTTGTAAACAAGTAATAAAATGCGAAGTGCTTATTGACAATATGATGAGTTAGTAAGCGAGACTTTAGTGTGTGAAAGGTGAATTGCTGATCTTTTTGATATGTTTAATGCCTTAATCGAGTTAACCTTCCTAACAACAAGATGTCTCTTGCAGTTCATCCAATTATTATTGAGTATTGTCTGAAATTTCCCATAATCAGTGCTAAAGAAATTCCCGAACTAACTGTATCAAAATTGCCGCTCTCGTTTCTTTTTTAGTATCCCATCTAAAACTATTTTCTTTCATGCCGCGCGATTCTTGGTCTCGCATGACACACCCTATTTGCAATTTAATTTTCACTCTTCTTGCTTGGAATAGATAGACTGCAGGCTATATCATTAATTCAGGTACTTGTATTTGGCCTTAGAAAGATTATTTTGTTTGTAGCTTGGGTTCATGATACCAGGGGTAAACAATCCTACAGGGTTTCAAGCACCAAAAGCTGATTAAACTACTTTCTTCGCTTGTATGTTACACAAGTGGTTATAACTAACTTAAATTGAAGTATGAAGACTGCTAGAAGGAAAAAAGACAACACTTTTAGTTCTTGAAAACCCTTTGTTGAAATCGCTATAAAGTTTTTATTGCATCGTTTCCATCATAAACAAGTATTATTACTATATGTAATTTAGAATTTCTTTAACTTATGGATTCAAGTACCTGTGTAATTCCGTCAGTAATCCTTCCCCGCGCGGACAAAACTTTTTTCTCTCCAATTAGTTTAGGCAAATTTGTGTGCTCTTCCAATATGTATTCTACCAACTTTATTCATTCTAATACGTGAAATACCAACTTTATTATCTACCAGCTATTTTGAACTACACCTTTATCGTATTGAGATGATAATGATTTGTAAGTTTATCAGCGAAAAATGTGTTAAAACTAAAAAAATAGGAACACAAGAAAACATTTTTTAATATTTAGTGGAAAACAACTTTAACATCATTTTTAAAATCAGAGTACATAACCTAACCTATGTTAGGTTAGGTTTTATTGTGTTCTTGTTTGTTTTTTTAGTTTTAACGCATTTTTTGCTAATAAACTTACAAATCATTATCACAATGTAAATTACTTACGATAAAAGTGTAGTTCAAAAAGGTTGGTAAATCACGTATTGGAAGAGCACACAAATTTGTTCCTAAGTGTGGATTAAGGAGTGGTATAGCAACTTGTGTTCAAAAGATTATGTGAGATAGAGAATAATCGTGAATTTCTATGTGGTAAGGCAAAATACCATAGCTGGTTTCGTCAGGTTTCCTCTCCCTTGCATATGGTAACGACATTTGTAAGCTCTACTGTTTTGAAGTAGGTATTGCTTTGATTCCGACCACCGTTTATTATTGTTTGATTAACTAAGCTTAGGGTTATATTAGAATATTCATCGTATTCCCTGGATTTGCAAGGAATCAAAAGTACCAACTCTTTGTCGTTTCACCTTCGTATATAATAAATATACCCTTAACAGGGCATCACTTTTTTGTTTTGAGTAATTGGTTTAATTTAATTTAAATGCTTTTCCATGAATCCGTTTCAGATTTATAATCATTGGGTCCCTTTTGCACAAGAGTTACGTAGTGTGACTATTAAGTGATTGGTAACCATCTCCATGCATTCTGATTATCAGCGCACCAAGTAGTTCCCTCCTTTCTTTAGTTTTGAGCTTTCGTTTTGTGTTAACGAACCGAGTGGGGTTGATTCGACTTAGAATCCGCCTGCACTTGAAACTTTTCCCCTTTTTTTTTAGTAATTAATCATTGAGTTTTGTACATAACTTGGGTCGAAGGGTGCGAAAGCTCCTAGTTTATGCTTTCCAATTTAATGGGATGTCTGGTCTCAGTTAGTAATTTCGTAGGAATCCGCAATACTAGATCCATTTTTGTTGGTGATTTATGGGTTCGAATTTAAAAGACACTCAGTTTTCCGGTCCTGTGTGTGGGAAACAACCTCTTAATTATGATTTATTGTTGTATATATGTGATAAATTTGTCTATACTCTTCTATTGTGGCATATTTAGGATTTAATTCACTTTTGCTTTATCCTAGGAAACTCGTTTTGTCAGTGAATCTAACTTCCACAATCTTCGTTTTCGCAGTTATGGTCTAAATTGCATCTCAGCCAGTCCTTGTAGTATTTGTGTACTTGAAGTCTCTCATGTAGGAACATAATTATTTCTTTATTTATAAGAGGCTTAGGATTGTAATATGTGTGTATGCATGTTAATAAAACTTTAAATATGGAATACACAGTAACATTGTAAATTGGCATCGCATCATATTGTATTATATATCATTCTGGAGGGATTTTTTTTAATTAAAATATAATATGGACATTTTATATTCCTCAATATTAAAGAAAACGTGATTGATTTAATTAGCATTCGGGGTCGGTGCTCATAAGTCTGAAGTTAAGAAGCACGGCATAAAACAATCAACATTAGAGTGCCTAAAGACGTCTGGAAATTGCAGTTGAATCTGAATTCAATGCGAGGCCTTAGAATTGTGATACTACTAGTTAATTACAAATTTCGGGGAGGGGTGCAACCCCCACCATTAAAATGGGTATGAGAGCGAAGCCCCAATTTCAAAATAATCACCTTAGGGCTCGAATTCAAATGCGGTTGCCAGACGTTGTTAGTCTATAGGTGGTTGTTTTTGTGTTGTTGCTCGTTGTTAGTGGTCAGGAGACGATTGGCTAAATGTTCACCTGTAGAGGTTGAGTGGCGGTTTCCCATCCATGTACTAAAAGGGCCAATGTTGCTTAACTTCGACCTAGCGCTATTGGGGTACTAAATTCCCGGGCTATGAACTGGGGCTGACTGCAATTTGGGAAAGATTATCCTCTCGCTTGATTTTAGTGATGCAGGCTGGGTAAGAGGATCGGTTGATTATCCGCAGGAAAAGAAATCTCTGAAGACGGATTCAAGGACTCTTTATTGTGCAGAGAACTCAGTAGGCTTTGGCGCAATGAATTCGATTAAACGTGTGTTAGGTATTTGATGTACGTCTACTAATGTTTGGATATACTTGGCCTACACTTCTTTAAAAACAGACTACTCTCTTAGTCTTCTTTTCTGCTTTATTACTTCCTGTCCGACTCTCCTTGACTGGAGTATGTCTACCAAGCTGATATTTAATGTATCCAAACAGTAGGCGTGGCCCACTGTTAGCCAATGATACAGTTTGGGCGGAGCTTACTTGACTCCATATTTATGTGTGTACACAGGGATAGAGAGAATCTTTATTTCAAGTTTCAAGAATAAGATTTCGTGTATCACGGCCCTGTGAGAATAAACAAAATCTGCGTCTTCCCGTTTTCCAACTCGGCGCGTTTTGATAAACATGTTAACACAGCTGTTTTGGACTCCTCCCAGAACTTTGATTTAGCCCGAAAAAGGTCTGGATAGATATTGCGAGAGGCACCTTGCTGCGTGTGACCACGTGTGCGCGTGTAGTATATATGCGTGTGAGGATGTAAGCGTGTGAAAGAGTATCGAATTCATTCTTCATATAGCCTTTACACGAAGAGTATATATTATTATTTACAAGACCAAATGTTACTTTATTATTTACATGACAAAATATATATTATTATTATTTACATGACCAAATGTTAAATATTACTATTTACATGTCCAAATACTATACAATTTTAGTAGATTAATTGCATTTGCATAATTATTTGAGTGCACATTCCAAAACTTCATAGGAAACATGACACTCCATTGTGAGGCTTCATTGTTAATCTTATTTCACCTTGTAATGGGGCACTACAAGTCGCCTCAATATTAATTGTTTTTTGGGCAATGCTCCGCCCCTTTGGGGAGGAGCTAGAAAAGGAGTCATTAAAATTCCTTGAAGTGGATGACTGTGTAGCCACGAGACAAACAACGGTATGGAAATTATCATAACATCTTTAGTCCTTGTGATAGAACGTGTGAAGCTGCGTTACTTTCAACTCCTACCACATGTTATTTAAAACCACGATGCTCACACGTGCATCTTCGCCTTGAAGCTTGGTGTCTTATCACAGTCACCGGATGTCAATGTTTAAACAAGGAGGTTATCGTCCCCCCGTTCGCCCCCATACGCCGACCTCGCCAGATTGAGTTAGGTTTATGGGCAGATAAGGCATTGTTCTCCGGCCCGGCTGTGCGTTCCCTCCAAGCTTCGACTCCATTGTCTCCCCCACGCCAAGGAGATGTCCTGGCTATTTATATGAAAACTTTACCACTAAGATCAGATTGGAGATCCAGATTTTCGTCGCGAAACATCACCACGACCCTCTCTCCCTTTGTGCGCCAAGGGACCTCGACCTCGAGATTCACCATCACTTGTCCAGAAAGAGGACAATATTCCTTGAGTGCCAAAGGTTCGAGCCTTTCCGACGCCAAGTCCTCAAGGCTTCCCCCCCTGTTGTTCAAAGGAGAACAGCATTAGAACAGCCATTGTTCGTTTTGAGCCCTTCGCCAAGAAAAGGGTTCTCACCCCCCCCCTGTTGTTCAGAGGAGAACAACATTAGAACAGCCATTGTTCTTGAGCCCGTAGACAAGAGATGGTTCTCATCCCCCCCCTTTGTTCAGAAGAGAACAACCTAGAACAGCCATTGTTCGTTTTGAGCCCTTCGCCAAGAAACGGTTCTCACCCCCCCTGTTGTTCAAAGGAGAACAACATTAGAACAGCCATTGTTCTTGAGCCCGTAGACAAGAGACGGTTCTCATCCCCCCCTTTGTTCAGAAGAGAACAACCTAGAACAGCCATTGTTCTTCAAGCCGTTCGTCGAGAAACGGTTCTTCTTCCCAAGACGCCACGTCAGGATCCTTTTATTCCCCCCATTCGGCTGGAACTCGCCAGCGGACCGAAACTCCTTTGCGCCACCTTCCACTGCACCACTAGTGCAAAAGTTACGTAAGCCAAACGTCACCTTTGAGTACTTAACCCTTTTGTCAATTCTATCCTGTGCTTTAAATGGTTTATCGAACCAACCCATCTCTTTAACTCGATATTTGTTTTACCTTTTTTTAAATCCTTTAAATCCTCGGATTAGCCGAGCCCCCACGACCCTTTCAATTCTCTGTTTATGTCAATATTTTCCTTCTTGTGTTTGTTGGTAGTTATTATTAATAAAACTCTATTTTATTAATGATAGCAATATTATTATCCTTGAGCTCAGTTCCACTTCTTAAGCATATCGAAGATACATAATATCGGCCGCCAGACAGTAACGCACTCTAAAGATAATTAAGGAAGTTCCCTCAACGAATAGTGTTATATATGGTATCGTCGGGAGTCATTCTACGACAGTCCTATACTGAGAATAGACAGACTTCCAAACATAGTCATATATATACTAGCAATTAGGGTCCGATTTATTTACTGGAACGAAGTTTGCTTTCACGTTAAAAATTATGTGCCTAATTTAATAAGTGTGTTCAGTAGGTACTTCTTCATTCCCCTTTTATAGCTCTCTGAGACTTTTTCTTTTTTTTAGAGGTTAGTCCCAGAGAGTCTCTGGCCTCTCATGGCGAGGAGGCCCTGGGGCCCTGGAGGTCCTGGGGCCATTTGGGGTCCTCTGGTGCTGCTAACCAAACTTTTATTAAAACCCTTTTTCCCTTCCCAATTATTTCTTTTTAAAGATCCTTATTTTCCTCTCTTCTTTCTCGTATCCATTGACTCTGATGGTTAAATGACCTCTTTGCTTGTTTGTTTTTTCGGAGTGGTTCTGAATTTTTCTTTAATGAAGCTTGGAGGCTGGGCGTCTCCGTCGCCTTCGTTTGCTGATGTCCAAGGCGAAACCTATAATTGGCCCTTTTTATCCACGCGTTAGAGAAAGGCAACATCCTTGCCCCATAAAGATGGTGTGGTAAGATCCGTATCCATTTTCCGAGAGGACATACCAGACACAACCGAATCTAGAGTTGCAGTGCCGCCAGGCCCTTGTAGGCCTACGTGGTGGAGAGTCTCGAGGGAGAATGTGAAGTTAATTCTGTCTGTTATAGCTTATTTTAAACTTAAAACTTCCCCTTCTAGCAAGGGTTCTCGTGGCAAACGTTCTTTAGTTCCCCGTTTAGCCTTCCCTCGCTGGTTGGATCATTATGGCAACGATGTGGACCTAAATCTTTAATATACACGCTTTTGGGTCTTGAGTTCCTCGTCTGGAACCATGCTTGCTAAAGTGGATCTATTCCACGTCAATGAATCGTTTGAACGTCAATGTAGTAAACCCTGCCGGATGTGGTCAAGGGGTAGTGGTGAAATTGTGGTTGAGGTGTCATATCACTCTCAATACAACCTTGGTCGAAATATATCAACGATTGTTGAAGTTCATGTAACCGTATTATCTCACCTCCGTCTGAATTTTGAAAAAGGTGTCGTCCGTTCGAATGAATTAACGGACTACGATCTGCCCTGTTTCCAAAGTAAGCTTGGTGCCCAACGTGTCACACATGTACACATGGTGACTACAACTGTGAGTTCTGCTCGAGTCCCAACCACCACATTGGTTTTAACGTTTGAACGTTATGAACTACCCCAGTTTATTAAAGCCGGGTACCTTCATGTTTCCGTTTGGCCCCTACGTCGTACTACCCAAACATTGCTTCAACTGCACTCTATTTGGACATGTTGGTCGTGCATCCGGTATCCCCGTCACTGTTTGAATGATTGTTCTGATTACCATGGCCAGAATGCAGCAGAACACCGCACTTTGCCAAGTAGGTCGAAACATGCGTCGAAACTTGCCCAATCCTCATACGAAAAAGAGGTCCTCGCTTTGCGTGACTCTCTGCGTCTGGGTGTGAGGGGGCTGACCAACGTGCTCGAGTACAAACTTCGCCTTTTGGTCGTCTTTTCTCAGATGTTTGCGTAACGCTAGACGAAACCACTCCATTACGTTCAGTTCCGACATACCTGTAGCATTTCATTGCCAATCTACAGCTAATGTCAGAAGTATTTCTGATACACCTTCGAAGCATCGCTCCATCACCATCCACATCCCCTTTCAACGGGGCAACCATCAGAATGGTAAGAACCTCCCCTCTTTTCTACACACCGGACCACTACACGCAGCTGGATCAGCTAAGATAAACCGCTACAGGTGGAGGTAGGTGGTGACCTAACGCGGCCAAAATTTGTCCAGTCTCCATATACGAACACAGCACCCATCATCGCAGCTCAAAAGGACAACGCTGGATCAAGAGGAAACCAACGGACGAACACACGCCATACGCTCGGGTAATTTTTTTTCAAAATTAGTAAAAGCTACATTTTCAGAGCTTATTCAGTTTAAAAATATTTTTAAAAACGATAAGAAATCCATTGTCCGGCCGTTACAATAAGGCTTTTCTAGCCTATAAATTAAACGAAGAGTCTCACGCCTTCAATTTTGCGACGAGCGCCAACCTTGCCGAAATGCTTCGTTCTCCATCCACGAGTTGCCTGCTGCATTGTAGCTTTGTGAGTCTACTTCTCCTGGCCTTGATAGTATCCATTATGCTATGATTTGACACCTCCATCTACACTCTTTCTTGTTCTTATTTGACTTACATATACAACATTATATGGGTAAAAGGTTCTTACCCATCATTAAGTTTCGTTGATATTGTCCTCCACTCACTTGTTATCTCCATTTCAGTGCTGTTTTCGAATGAGTAATAGCACTCTTGAAATCTTAGTACGTTTTTAGCGATCGGTCTGGAAAGGTTTTCCGTTAAAGCAGTCTTGTTTATATTTTTTAACAGTAAGAAAGCCTACGATAATACGTTTAAATACGGAGTCTTAATGCATCTATACGTTGGCGATATGAAAGGTCCTTTACCGTCTTTTATGCAAAGTTTCTTAGCATCTCGATCCATTACAGTGCGTGTTGGAGACATTTACTCTGACCTGCAACCCCAAAAGGAAGGAGTGCCTCGGGTCAGCCTTATGAGTGTTTTATGTTTTGTAATTGCGATCAATGATATCATCTCTTTTCTTACAAAGGGTGTATCGGCGCCACTTTTTGTCGATGACTTGGCACTCTACTGTTCCTCACCTCGCTTTCTCTCAGCGGTGCGTCGTCTGCACCTGGCATTCGATGCAGTTTCGAAGCGTTCATAACTTAGGGGACTCCACTTTTCCAAGAGCAAAACGAAGACTGTAATTTCACCTGGGCAGAGGGGTTCTTATTTCTTCAACCTATTTCCTTACAATGTGTAGGGATCGAGTTTGTCACTGTTTCCTTTCTTGTGCGTAACTCGAGACCAAGCTATCATGGTTACCATACCTTCGCCGTCTTCGAAGGGACTATCTGCGGGCGCTAGACATTTTAAAGGTCCTCTCCTTCGGGGAAGTGATCGTCTAACTCTGTGGTCAATCTACACTGCCCTGGTCCAATCCAAACTGGACTATACGTGCCAAATTTACTCTACAGTTTCATCTTCATCCCTTAAAATGCTGGACCCGATTTGCAACTACGGAGTTCGTCTTCCCAGTGGACCTTCCACACGTCCCCCGTAAATACTCTTTACTGTGGGAGTGGGGTGCTCCCCTTGCCCTATTATCGATTCCAGATCTGTATGCAATACCTCTGTGGTGTACAGCAGGCCTCTGCCTCAGAGGCTTACAGACGCCTCTATACTACTGAATCAACAGCGGCATTCGATAGGTTGCCCTCTTTACCCCGCCTCTTGAGCCTTCACATAGGAGATCATCTCTCCGACCTGGATGTTCTAAGCGTCCTTCTTATTCCATCGTCGCCATCCCTAGTTGGCGTTCTCCACCTCCCACAGTTTGCAGCAGCATGTGGCGCTTGGACAAGTCCTCTATGGACCCTTGCTCCTTTAAGTGCTTGTTCATCAAGCATGCGACCTAATAGCATTGCCCGATATACACAATTGGTTCCAAGTCAGACAGAGGCGTGGGTGATTCAGTCGCCTGCTCAGGAAAGTTTTTAACTTTGTCTTTACAACTGTCAGCTTCTATTTTTACCCCTGAACTTTAAGCTATTCATTTAGTTTTAAGACTAATCCAAATTTTGGACGCTGCCCATGGTCCGGACGATGTTCCATATGCTATGCTTCGACATCTAGGTGAGCGAGGCATGGAAATTCTGTTAGGTTATCAAACAGGATCTGTGTAGAGTGTATCCTCCCAGACTCCTGACAAATGACTGCTGTGCTCTCTTTTTGTAAGCCGAGGAGAGATCACTCCACCACGGCCAGTTTTCGGCCAAACTTTCTAGCCCCCTGCGTGTACAGGTTGATGGCGAAATTGGTAAATGTTAGATTAGCCTTTTGCATGGTCGCCTGTCTTCTGCAAGTGCGGCTTCGCATGTTTCACTCCACGTCGGATGTTCGGCTCTGACTGGAAAATGCTGTATGCGAGGACTTCGTTCCTAGACAGCACAATGCCAAGATATTTTTCGATCTAGAGATGGCTTATGATACCTCTTGACGATACGGTATCATGGCTCTCCATACGATAAGGGCGTGGTGACGACTCCCAATCTTTATTTATAAGTTTTTGCGAGATTGTCGATTCCGGCCCAATGGAGCAGGAAGAGGGTGTTCCGCACGGAAGTATCCTCAGTGTCACACGCGTTGACCTGAGCATAAATGGTATCACCTCGGTGCTGCCGGAAGATGTTCACACTACGTTCTACATAGACTACGTTTCGATCTCTTTTGGTGTGGCCCAAATGCCAACTCTGGAGCATCGACTCCAACAGGCAATGAACCGCATCTCTCGCTATGCCGAAGCGCACGGCTTTTAGTTTTGGTTGGCCAAGACTAAGGTGGTGGAATTCTGCCGCTATCCACTGCTCCAACCCAACCCGCACTTGTTTCTAAACAGGGTTCGCCTGAAAGTAGTGGATTCGCAACGTTTCCTTGGTTTTGTTTACGATCGATCTTAGCGTACATTACTTGTCTAGTTATTGGGATGAACGGGGTCGCTACCGCTTTTCACTTGTACTCGGTACAGGTTGTGTACACAGACTTGTGAACTATCTGACTTTTTGGAGGAGTTTGTTTTTTCTTTTAGTTTGGTTTTATTAATTTTGGGATAGCATAATACTAGGCTGAAATTATCAAATACGGCAACTTGAATGCAGTCTCCAGTTAGGCGCACCCCCCCCCCCAAAAAAAAAACCACAGGCGCTAACATCACTCAGTAATGCACCCATAGTTGAAGATGACATATTTGAAACTGGCTGAACCAAGATAAAGCCGTCCACCCGTTTCTTTTTAATTACATTAGGCTTGCAGGTTTCCCTCCTTTTCTTTGGATTTTACAAACTTTGGTGTTGGGTTGGGCGTTACCCAAGAGGGGATCCCCCTTTCACCACTCTTAAGTGATAAAGCGCAGCGGCGTCTCCCCCTTTCCTTCCTCAGGGGTATCTCCAAATTACTTCTAGCAGAGATAGGGCTTCCACCTTCCCCATTTCTCGGGTATGGAAGCTTTTCCTGTAACTCTGACTTCAGAGTCACTCCTTGGCGACTCTATAATAGACCACAGAAGAGACAGAAATCATCAAGGCAGAGTCGGCCGCTGTCGATGGGTCCCTCT
The DNA here is from genome assembly GCA_963969495.1 of Ceratothoa steindachneri. Taxonomy (NCBI): domain Eukaryota; kingdom Metazoa; phylum Arthropoda; class Malacostraca; order Isopoda; family Cymothoidae; genus Ceratothoa; species Ceratothoa steindachneri. Next base: position 199,496,352 of record OZ018318.1, on the reverse strand, counting down.
TTGGACCACTGTCCTACCCGTTTCGAGCTTTCTTTCCCCCTTTATGACCCTCGTATAGGCTAGTGATTAGTTTTTTTAGTCGCGGGCGACTCTACATCTCACTTTGTCGGTCGGTCGGGAATAACATTGTAACTATTCGGCCGATTCTAACGAAATTTGAAACCCTTATGTTGTTTTACATTCTTTTTCGAAAGATATAATTACCGAAGTCCTCCCAAGGTTAACCCATAAATTATTTTGTTTTGGCAATTATATCATAACTATTCGGTCGATTCTAACAAAATTTGAAACCCTTATATTGTTTTACATTCTCTTTCTAATGAATTATTTAAAGTTTTCAAGATCGTAAGGTCATAAATCAGAATAAGTGAGAGCACGTGACTTTTTGGTCAGCAAGGCCTTGTTTTTAGATTCCCTTTCTTATGACTAATGAATTTCTCTGGGGGAGGCGAGCAGGTTTCCCGAAACATTCCGATGGGAGCCGGCGCGCCGGCACCCAGACATACAGAGGTAAAATAGATTGTGATCCTATTAGGTTGCCGTTCAGGAGCCCTGATACTCCAATGAGGGATGGCTGAGAGGAGGTCCATCTCGAGGTGAATGCGAATAACCTAGTGCCCTCGTCCCAGCTGGCAGAGTCTTGCCCGGGGTATAAGTGACTCGATGTGAGCCACTCTCGAGCCAAAATCCGGTTCAGGATAAGGTCCTTCCAAAATAACATAGGCGCCCTAGAGACTCAAGGGGAGAGTCGGGCTTTCCCCTTTCGATCGAGTTGTCTCTCGAGGGTCTCTCGTAGGAGTGCCCACTTTGCCCGCCAATAAAATAATCCTAAGTACTAAGGGTTCTTATCAATCCAGAGTCGAGTGATCCATTGAGTGAACGGGTTCTCTGCTTAATCGACAGGTGACCAGGCCAAGGGTGCCACGTTCAGCCCCTTCATTCATTCTGGCAGAGATGACAAGAGCTTAACATACGAGTAAAATATAGTAAGGCAAGTGGAGTCTAGGTGGGGTCGTTTCCCGAAGGCTTCAAACATTATTTGCCAATCCGTTCTACGGATTAGTGCATGTCTATGCGACACATGTGACATCGTGTCAAATATTAACTAGGGCATTCGTTAAAGAACCGAAGTGTGCCCCCGTTTTTAGACACGTGCCGTTTGATGAATGCGGCTGAGCCTGCACAGGTGGCTATTTTAAGTGTTCTTCGGAATCTCGATGGCTCACCTATACGGATGAGCTCGCATTTAAGTCACCATGATCTTTGTGGAATGGGTAAACTCTGCAATGGAAATCGTTGACTACAGCCTACAAGACATCCAAAAAAGAACCTGGTCGACTATGAGGCTGTCGAGGTTGACCGTTTGATGAGGAAACAGGAAGGGACATTCGAGGCCCACGACTACATTCTTTGGCACGATGGACCAAGTTTGAAACACCCTCTGATTCTGCCCCCTTCCCTGCCTATAGACAAGCTAATAAGTGCGCCCAGTTAGAACTCTTCTGCGGATTACCCCTGATACCACCTTGCGAAAGTTAGCGGCAAGTCGGACTCGAGTCCCCGGCTAACTACCCACACCACCACAACGCTATTCCTTAGAAAAAAGAAAAGGTTATTCCCCTCTTCGGAGTCGTTAGACTTAATGGAGGCAAAAGCGTGTAAGGTAGTGTTGAGGGCATTCCCGAAGCTACTAAATTCGGCATCCCGAAAGGAGTGTACCTCTCGGGCCGGTAGTCGCTTCTCTTTCTATCCAGGAAGCCTCTGGTTTCAATACTGCTACAGCTCAGGGAGTACTGCTTTTGTATTTCTTAGAGCACACGTCTTGTCACGCTTGGCTTCAAATTCGAAGTGGAGGTAGACTTCCCTGCCTTCTCTGTCCTATTTAAACCCAGCCATGCATTTCCCGCTGCTGCGTCTGTCTTCACGGCCGAGTTAGTTGCAAGACACTGCCCAACACGAGAGATTACACGCGGTGTCCGATTCTGATGGTACAGTATTATGAATTTTAACGACTCACAGAGTGTATAAGATTTAGGGGTTTATAGGTGGTCACCAGTTTATAGGCTGGCTCCGGGGAGTTGGTAGAGTCACCCGTTTATAGAGGGGTTTTATCCGTGAGGCAGAGTTCCCATACAGGGAGAGTCCCCCTGTCTAGTTTGCTCTGACTCTCAAAGTTCTTGCTGGGAATCCGTTTATAGGCTGGGTTTACAAGGTAACTTGGTTATCACTGGGTTAAAGGAAGGACTCGAAAGGAAAATGGAGTTTTGTAGGCTTTATTCCTGGTTTGGGTCTACCTTAATTGAGGTAAGCGAGATAGTCTAGTCTTACGCGGCTTTGTTGTAAGTTTTCATCTAAAGTTAGATAGTTTGTGGCTAGGACAGCAGGACTTGAGGACAAGAAACGGACTCGTGACGCTAATAATAAACAAATCAGAATGAATAATTCTTTGTGTCTGTCTGCGTAGTGAATATTTAATCCCGTCCACTTATGCTCCCTCCAATTAGGGACGTGACTTCATTTTTCCAAATCTGGACGTCGGGCGGAGCTTACGATGTGAGAAGTATGTTCATGCGGACTTTGTTAAGACTGCTGGGCGGAGTCAAATAGGTGTGTGCGTAAGGTTGATTCTGCCGCTTCACAGGTTCACACCAAAATCTGGCTGGTCATATCAGATACCACCCTAAATTTGCTCAGCTGCCTGCGTTATCTTTTATCGAGACCTTTCGTCTCGCAGCTGTTTCCTCGCAAGTGTATGTTTGTGTCTTCATGTGAGAACATCCAGCTAATCACTTACCTTCTTTTTAGTCGCGTGCGATTCTATATCTCATTATGTCATTCGGTCGGTCGGTCCCCGATTTACTTTTTGGGGGGGTTGGGAGGGGTGGGGGATGGGGGAAAGGGGCGGAGGGGAGGTAATGACATTGTAACTATGCGGCCGATTCTAAAGAAATTCGAAACCTTTATGTCGTTTTACATTCTCTTGGAAATGATATAATTAACAAGGTCCTCCCAAGGGTAGCCCGGGAATTATTTTGTTTTGGCAATAAAATCATAACTATTTGCTCCATTCTAACAAAAGTTGAAACCCTTATGTTGTTTTACATTCTTTTTCAAATGATATAATTGACATAGTTCTTCCAAGGTCAGTCGAGGAATTATTTGGCAATAACACCATAAATATTCGGCCGATTATAACTAAATTTAAAATCCTTATGCTGTTTTACATTCTTTTTCGAAAGATATAATTCCAAGGTCCTCCCAAGGTTTGTCCAGGAAATAAGTGAGAGCACGCGACTTTGGTCAGCAGACCTTGTTCTTAATACATGGAAATTTGTGATATAAGAATTTCGCTCCATTCTAAATTGGTTCATTACTACTTCATGGCATATTATTTCTTTAATTAATGTGTGCATAATTCCAAGATTTCCGATTTCCAAAAGTGTGCTCATTTGTGGGGTTTCTCGTTGAGCGTACTTCACCTTGCAATTCGGGCGTCGCTACAAAAACTCTCCCTCGAACCACGGAGTGTTATCAATGAAGAAATGATATATATTGACTCGGGGTACACAGTTTGTTTTCTCTATAATGCTACACATTTACATTGCTTCGACACCCATATATACATATTTATGTAATTATTACGTGTGCCCAATTCTAAGATTTCATAGATTCAACAGGATACTTATTTGTGAGGTTCCTGATTGAGCCTACTTCACCTTGCCATTCGGGCCTCGCTACAAGCACATTGAATGCCCTTATTGCATTGGAATCTCTCCAAACCTGTGACGCTACGGCTGTTGAAATTGTATTATGCTGGGTTCCTGGACATTTAGAGATTGCAGGAAATGAGCCCGCTGATCAGGGTGCCAAATAGCTTCTATGTACCTTGCAACCGGTCCAACGTTTTGTTTTTCCTTCTTCCGACTACTTGGCAGAAATCATTTCAGCTATTCAGGCTTCCTGGTAAAGAAGGTGGGAACGGCAAACGGGATGCTAAAGTTACGTGTCATTGCCTTGCGATTTTTCTGTGTACCTCCCTCCCTCCATCCATTCCTCTTCCACCACCTTTTCGCAATGCTTCGACGGCTTCGGGTCTTTTTTGTCACTCCAGAAACGGGTACACAAGCGGGACGCACAACCATTTGATGGAGCACTCCCCTAAACCCTGTTGGGACGACTGCGTGGTCTCCTAGACTATCACGAACATTCTCCCAATGTCTCAGTCTGCGTGAACTTCACGCGTGGTTCTCCTCCCAGTACCAGAAAGCGCGATGTTGCTACCGACTTTTTCCTTTTACTCGGGAGTGGATTCGTTGACTCCTGAATGTGTAGCAGCTGAGTACTTAGAGCAGTTTGTGCTCCTCTATTGTATTTGACCTAGTAAGTTGCTTTTGCATGCTCAGCCCTCCTCACCCGAGGGCCATTTAACGCCCGAAGATTGTAAAAGCTGGGCGTGAGGGGTGTTGTGTGTTCGGGTGCTAATAATGGGAAGATCGGCCAACCTCCATTAACCCCCTCCATGAGCCTAATGGCTGACCTCCTTGCGCCAGTTCTCTTGTGAAAAGGCCGTAATACTTAAGGCTGACTGGCCATTTTGCTTTGTTAGCTACCAGGCTCTCGGTCTGTCACACGAGAGCTCTTCAGATCTTGGGCGTCTTGTCGACGAATAGTATGTAGCGCCCAATGGAAGGTGGAGTAGAGTCAAAAAGGAACCGCGCAAATGAGCACCCCGTTCTTCCTATGAAATCTTGAAATTGGGCACACAAATCGAACATTGAAATAATATACAAGTACCATCTTGTAATAATTAATTCCTGGAAGAAAAACAAATACTTCTAAATAATATAAAAATTACAATTTAATAATCTTTGTATCAATGCAAAGCAGAATATATTGTAATAAGGTAAGCGAAATCGTTGTTCTTCCCCGCGAACGTACAAACATACATACATTTGGAATCAGATGCGAGCCGAAGGTCTGGCCACAGAGATAACAAAGAGGGTGAAAAGAGATGTGTAAAAATAACCGAATCGAATCTAATCTAATCCGCCATAGTTTACATGAACCCGTGAAAAGACAAAATCAATCTTGCTATAAATGTTGGTTGATAAAGCACGGTTTAGGTTCCCAAAGTCAGATACTATCTTGATGTGTAGCAACGCCCGAATTGGAATGTAAAGTACGCTCGACGAGGATCCTCACAAGTGACCACCCTGTTGGATCTATGGAATCCTGAAATTGGGCACACATATTAAATACTGAAATAATATGCCATGTATTAGCAACGAACCAGTGTAGAATAGAGCAAAATACTTATATCACAATTACACATGTATTTAGAAAAACATGAATATAAAAAGGCAAGCGAATAGTTGGAGGTTCCCACGCGAACATACAAACATATACACGCGAGGAAACAGCTGCGAGCCAAAAGGTCTCGATGCAAGATAACGAGGCAGCCGGAACGGAGTCAGGTTTGACCAGCTGAAGTTGGCGTGGACCTGCGAAACGACAAAATCAACTCTCCTATCACCTTTCTATCGTTGCCAGCCGGCTAATGGACCAAATGTGTCCATATTAAAACACACACACCCTTTAACTCTGCCCAGCAGTTTCATCAAACTTCTGACCCTATGAGCTCCGCCCCACGTCCAGATTAGGAGAAAAGAAGTCACGCCCCCTTAACTTGAGGTGGTATAAATAGACGGGTTGAAACATTCTCATTATTATTCATTCATCATGATTAGTATCAGTCAGTCAGAAGGATAACCTCCATTCTAAAAATTAAGTAGGCCGGAAGAAAAAGCCTTGTCAACCGGTTATGGGGTTTCCTCTCCTAAGGAGGTAGAATCTATTGCCGGATACCCCTCGAAGGATGGAGAAGAAGAAGCCTGGCGAATTCCCCCCATAAAAAATTAAGAGTCTGCCATCTGAATTCTCGGTCCGGTCTCCCCTTCACCCGTCTATAAGATGGTAACCCCTTCGACTGGACAGTAAACGTAACATAAGAAATATCGATGCGTTAGAACATCAATAGGCAGAGCAAGGAGCAGAAAAATTAGCCAACCTCAAGCCTAATGTCAGCTCAAAAATAAGTAGGCCTGGCGAAATCCAATACCATCGACATCCCCTTTCAACGAGGCAATCGTCAGAATGGTAAGTACCTCGCCTCTTTTCTACACACCGGACCACTACACGCAGTTGGATCAGCTAAGATGAACCGCTACAGGTGGAGGTAGGTGGTGACCTAACGTGGCAAAAGTTTGTCCAGTCTCCACATACGAACACAGCGCCCATCGTCGCAGCTCAAAAGGACAACGCTGGATCAAGAGGAAACCAATGGACGAACACACGCCATACATTTGGTTATTTTTTTCAAAATTAATAATAGCTATCGTAAAAGGGTTTCGGATAAGAATAATGTGTATAAAGATTCAAGTGCAAACCAATCTAACAGCGTATTTTTAGAGCTTATTCAGTTTAAAAATATTAAAAAGATAAGAAATCCATTGTCCGGTGGTGTGAAGAATTACATTAATTGTATTAGAAAGAATGGAGTATAGAAAATTATTAATAACCCAGTATTAAGTGTACAAAGTCTATCAAATTATTAATTTAAAGATAACTGCATATTAAGTTTAAAAAGTCCGTGTAGATATTAATTTAGAGTTAATCCCGTATTCTTAGTCTGGTTAAAAGAAAAGTAGCGTGGAGCGTACACAAATGAATCTATATAAAAGAAGAAAAATAGAGAAATAGGTTTTGGTCGCAGATTAGAATATACAGCTCGGACATCCGGACCCCCAAATGTTTACACGCTTGGCATTGCATGGTTTAAACAAAGAACCGCAGGATTGTTGCCACTTAAAAAAAAAAAAATTTTGCATCCAAGCATAACAAAATGAAATCAGAAAGTAGATATATTGTAGTGGTGTGAGTGCACAAGTTTGTAAAGGTTAACAATAATAAAGAAGTGGCGTGCGCATACACACGCACAAGAATTTTACTCGTATTGAAGAGCTGCAGTTCCCACCTCCGAGCGCTCCAAAGAACCGCTAACTACCGTGCGTAATTATGGATAGTAAAATAAAGTATTGTAAGACTCCGAAGGTCTAAAGAATCCAAACTCCAGGTAATGATGTACTTAAAAATAAAAGCTTACCTCTCATTCTTTTTTTTTTAAATCGTTTCATTGTAAAATAGAGTAATGTCAAAATATAAAAAATGTGCATTTATCCCATTGCTATGGTCGATTATAATAAAAAGAGGCAAATTATCCGCACGCCCAAAATTTTGTACATAAATAGTTTGCCTGTGAAGCAAGTGCATATACCATGTATTATAATCGTTACATATAGTATTATCAGAGGAACTAGTTAAGGAGGTAGAGAGAACCAGAAATATTAAAAATTTGTATATGGGTGTCAAAGCAATGTAAATGTTTAACATTATTAATGAAACAAACTGTGTATCCCGAGTCGATGTATAATAATTCTTCATTTATAATACTCCATGGATCGAGGGGGAGTTTGGTAGCGACGCCCAAATTGCAAGGTGAAGTAGGCTCAACGAGGATCCTCACAAATGAGCACCCTATTGGACCTATGAAATCCTGAAATAATATGCCATATAGTAGCAATGAACCAATGCAGAATAAAGCGAAATACTTATAATATATATATATATATATATATATATATATATATATATATATATATATATATATATAATATTAAATCACAATTGTACATATGTAGCGACGCCTAAATCGCAAGGTGATGTAGGCTTAACGAGGATCCTTACAAATAAACATCCTGTTGGATCTATGAAATCTTAAAGTGGATACACATATTAACTGCTGGAATAACATGTCATGCAGTAGCAATGAACCAATGTAAAATAGAGCAAAATAATTCTATCTAAATTGCACATGCATTAAGAAAAACATAAGAGTTAGAAGGCAAGTGAATAGTTGGAGGGTCCCACTCGAACACACAAACATAAACACGTAGGGAAACAGCTGCGAGCCAAAAGGTCTCGATGCAAGATAACGGGGCAGTCGAAACGGAGTTAGATTTGACTAGCTCAAGTTGACGTGGACCTGCGAAGCGGCAGAATCAACTTTGCTATTAACTTGAAATCGTTGCGAGCCAGGATGGGCCAAATGTGTCTGCATTGAAACGCACACACAACAAACGAACATACTTCTGATCCTATAAGTTCCGCCCCGCGTCCAGATTAGGAGAAAAGAAGTCACGCCCCCCCCCCCCCCCCTAATTGGAAGTGGTATGAATAGACGGGTTCAAACATTCTCATTATTATTATTCATAGGCCATTATTCTCATTCTGCCCCGTAAGAGCGCGGCGATTTTCCTCCTTGGCCGCCATGCTGAGGGGACTCAGCACCCCGTCCGGCCCAGCTTAGCCTCTTCTTCTTCTTTCTAACAGGCTGCGTTTTACTCTACTATGAACTTCATGATGGAGGAGTTCATTAAAGGCAACTCGTGGATTACTCCATAGATGATATCACCTTAGAGCTGGCCGACCATGGAGCGCTCAAAGTCAAGCACGTAATGAGAAAACGGAAAGTCTCAAGCCCCTTCCCTACACTCTTCGTCACGTTTTACTGTGACAAGCTCCCTTATTCGGTGCGTGCCGGTTGATATCGCTACCGCGTGAAGGCATTCGTGCCACTGCCACGAGGTGCTACTACTGTCACCGCTTCGGCCATACTAATCGCTAGTGTAGACGCGTAAAGTCGGAATTACCCGAAGTTGCTCTAGGCTGCACATGATAAGTCCAAATCGTGTGTGGCTAAGTGTGTCAGTTGCTTAGAGCCGGACTTCGCTTTTTAGAAACAATGTTGTGCGTATCTCCGGCGATCCTCAAACTGACCCCCGAAAAGAGGACCGCAGTAAATAGGTTTGGGCTACTCCGCTCACATCCAGGGGTAGGCTGGGGGCCTCAGAGAAGGTATATTCTCCAAAAGAGGGATCGCCGCCTCCTTAGCTGTCCTGCTAAACTAAGGTTTCGAGGCCCAACCTTCCCCGATAAGTCCTCGAAGGTGAAAGCGCCTTCACTGCATTTTGTGGCCAACAGCGGCCGGAGTTTTGCCTCCGGGAAGCGTACGTCCAAACCCGGGAGGGTCTTCTTTGCGAAACGGACCCCCGCATCTCCTCTGAGCTAGGCCTGGGGGCATATTCATTCACTTGAATTGCGGCGGCTCAGGGCCAGCTGGGAGGAGCTGCGGAGGCTCGTCTCCTCCCGTTCCCCATTAGCTATCTTTTTGCAGGAGACCATGGTGGGCGCGTGGCCCCTGCTTACATTCCCGGGATATAAACTTTTTACGAGCCCACCACTACAGGATTGGGACGAGCAGGAGGAGGATGCGCGATTTACATCTGGCATGATGTCTCTATTCCTCTCTTCGCTTTAGATGCCTCCTTTCAGGCTGTAGCTGTGTAGTTGCACCTGGATAGGAAGTATACTATTATTTACGCTTACATTCCACCGTCAGACGACTTCGACGCGAGGGAATTCCGCCGCGTCGTGGCACGGTTTCCGAGGCCCTTTCTCTTGATCGGAGATCTAAACGGTAGACACACCCTGTAAGGAAACTACACAATTAATCCCAAGGGTCAAGTCCTTGCAGACCTAATCAAGGTGCTGGAGATAGGTATCCTAAATGTGGATGAGCTTACGCATCACTGCCCGAGAACCGCTTCATTTTCCTGTCTCGATCTATTTTTGTGCTCTCCGATTGCACAGTATGATTTTTAAAAACAAAATTTGGGGGTGGGGGTGGGGAGGTCGATGACCTCCATGGTAGTGATCACAATCGCATTCAAATATCTTTTTCTGGTTCGCTGCCACCCGAGAGCCTACTCCGGTGGTGCTTGGCGTGGCCGCTGTGGGCCGCATTCTAGGAAATGATTGATTTCTCTTTCCCAGTCGAGGAGTTTAGGTCTGTAGATTAGGCCGTTGAGTTCTTCTCCGGCAACCTCATCGCTGTGGTCCTAACGACTATTCCTAGAACGTCTGGCCGTTTTGGCCTCCGACCGCTCCTGTGGTGATCAGCCGAGTGTGACAAGACCCTCAAACAGAAGTGTTATGTCTGCATGCGCGATAAGCCCCGCCCGAACGACTTCTCCTTCGGTGAATTTCGTTGAGCTAGGGCTAGGTTCCGTTATATTTCAAAGTACGCCCGCCGCTCTTCTTGACGGACACACGTCTTCACTTAATGGGAAGACCCCTCTAGCAGAGATGTGAAAGCGAGTCAAATGGATTCGGGGCAAGTTCTCGCAGCAACCCACTCCCGTTCTCCAGGAGAATGGGACCGCAATCTCGGACCCCGCGTTCGTAGCACAATCCTTCGCGACCGCTTTCTCCGTATTCTGTAGCGGGATGCTACTCTTTACACATTCAATGCGCGTCGTGATGTCGTATAAGGCCGCCAACTGGAGTTTACCTGCAAAAGTGGAGAACCCTTCAACAAGTTTACTTTGAGTGAGATGGGTTCCGCTTCACTTTGTGCGAAGGCACCGCTCTTGGTGCAGATGACGTCCCGTACGACATGATTCGACACCTGGTAAGCGAGGCATGGAATTTCTGTTAGATTTGTTCAACAGGATCTGGTTAGAGGGTATCCTCTCAAAGTCCTCGTGAATCGCTACTGTGCTCACTCTTCGCAAAGATGGAAGGGATCACTATACCCCTACCTATTTCCGCCCAATCTCTCTAACCTCATGCGTGTGCAAGTTGATGGAGCAATTGTTAAAACTTAGGTTAACCTTCTTTTTGGACAAAGAAGACCATCTGTCTTCTGCACTGTGGAGCTTCCGCATGTTCCACTCCACGTCGGATGCTCGCTCTGCTTCGATTAGAAAATGCTGTCTGCGAGGCATTCCTACGTAGACAGCCATTCGCCACGGTTTTTTTCAATCTCGAGAAGGTTTATGATACCGCATGGCGATACGGTTTCATGGAAACTCTCCACACGATGGGGGCGAGGGGACGCCTCCCAATCATTAGATCTAATTTTTTGCGAGATCGTCGATTCCGCGTATCGGTGGGGGAGCCTTCTCCAGCCCAATGGAGCAGGATATGGGTGCCCGCGGGAAGTGTCCTCAGGGTCACACTCTTTGCCCTGATCATCAAAGGCATCACCTCGGTGCTTCCGGAAGACTTTCTCGCTACGCTCTACGTGGAGGACCTTTCGATCTCTTTTGCTGCGGTCGAGAGGCCACATTTGGAGCGTCGACTCCAACAGGCATTAAACAGCGTCTATTGCTATGCCGAATCGCACAGGCTTCGGTTTTCCTTGGCCAAGAGTAAGCTGGTGCATTTCTGCCGCCATCCACGGCTCCACCATGACCCACACTTGTTTCTCAACTGGACGCGCCTGGAAGTTGTGGACTCTCACCGTTTCCTTGGCTTTGTATTTGACCGCTTTCTCACCTTTGAGGCTCTTATTCACAACCTTCTGGTCTCTTATACTGCGCCATAGTTATTCTCCGTTCCGTTACGTTCAGCACCTGGGGCGCTGATAATGCTACTGTCTTACTTTTTTATATATCCTTTGTTCGTTCGAAGCTCGACTACGGATTCGATTTTTTATGAATCCGCAGCCGAGCGTGTATTGAGGAAGGTGGACTCTCTCCGCACTTCCTCATTGAGAGCCTCCTTGTCGATGCTGTGGAGATGCATCTCGCTCTGCGCCGTGCACAGTACATTATTCGCCTGTATGTTCGAGCCCGGCGCCTTCCTCAGTTGCCAACAGCTCTCACTGCATCCACAGCTGATTTCAACAGTGCCTATGCCACCGAGAGATGCCATTCATACCTTAAGCTCTCTGGGTTTAGGGCTAGGAAACTCTTTCGAGAGTTAGATATTTCTCTTGGGCCGCTGCGGCCCTTGGTTCTGCCCCTGACGCCGTCATAGAGGGTACCACCTTTAAATATTTATCGCCACGCCTCTAATCCCAAAGTTACTACAGCTCCAGGAGTATTGCGTTTGTCCTTTTGGATCACACTTCGTGTCACGCTGGAACCGTACGAGTGTATACGGATGGCTCCAACTCCCAAGAGGGGGTGGGTTTCCACGCCGTATCCCCTCTTTTTGACGTCAGCGGTGTTCTGCCAGGCGCTGCGTCTGTCTTCACGGCCGAGCTGGTTGCAATACACCGACCGTGACGTGAGATAACGCGACGTGCCCGATTTACAGACCAGATTTTGATTTATACCGACTCACAAAGCGCCCTGAGTGCTCCTGGGGCATTGGAATCTTTGCATCTTCTGGTTCGCGATATCCTTAACGACACGGTTTTGGTGAGCCGGGCAGATGTCGAGATTATCTTGTGCTGGGTTTCTGGCATGTATAAATTGTAGGGAATAAGCACGCTGATGACGGCGCCAAAGAATCCGCTAGGACTCGGCGACCGGACCAGCGCTTCGCTCTTCCTCACACCGACTACATGGTGGGAATATGGGCTGCCCTCTGGGCAACTTGGCAGAGAAAATGGAAGATCGTCGAGGGGAACTTAAAGTTACGTGCAAGTGCGCCGCGACTGTTCCCATGGACCTACCCCCACCAATGCCACAACGGCTTCAGGTTGCTTTCTATTGTCTCCGAATTTGGCACACTCGCGAGACGCACCGCCATTTGATGGAGCTCTCGCCTGCGCCTTACTGCGACGACGGCGTTTTCCCCCAGACTGTTCGGCATATTCTTGTTGAATGTCCCAGTCTGGGCGATCTTTTCGCACGTTATCTGTCTGGGTATCGTGACGAGCGGGGTCGCTACCGCTTGTCCCTTATACTCGTGACTGGTACGTGCACACTGACTTGCGAACTATACGACTTTTTGGAGGAGGCTAACCTCCTTGACTTTATTTGACTGTTTGTTGTGGATCGCATGCTCCTCCTCTGTGGGGAGGCAGGCCTACCCCGGACGCTGGAGCGCGCTTCCTTCGTGTTAGTTTTTTGCTTTGTTTTGTTATTTAGTTTATAAACTTTTTATCTTTGTTATTTGTTATTTACCCGTTATTTGTTTTTTTTTAATATAGTCTAGTCGTTTACTGTAATAAATACGGCAACTTACGCCAAGTAGGCAGTCGCCAGATGTGCTCCTAAAAAAACATATATATTCACATTCTGAATGTTATTATTAGCGTCATGAGTCCGTTCCGCATCCTTAAGTCGAGCTGTCCTAGCCCCACCTATCTAACGTAGACAGAAATTTACAACAAAGCTGCGTAAGAGTCGACTATCTCGCTTGTCCCAATTAAGGTGTAAGCCAAGAATATAGCTTTTCTTTCCTGTCCTTCCTTTTACCCAGTGATAACAAAGTTATCTTTTGAACCCAGCCTATAAACGGATTTTCCGTGAGTCAGAACAAACTCTCCGGTGAGACTTCAAACGCTTTCGTCCGACATCCCTTCCAGGGGTAACCCAGCCTCACGAATAAAACCCTCTATAAACTGGTGACGCTACTGACTGCCCGAACCTTCTATAGATGTACACATACCCTTTCAACAAACAAGCTCCACCCTGCAGTCTTAGTTGAGAACACACGCACATACCATTTGATCCGATAAGCTCCGCACCGCGTTCACATTACAGAGGCGAAGCCACGCCCCCTTAATTGGCGTTAGTATAAATAAGCGGGCAAAAACATACAACAGTCTCATTATTATTATATTTGGTATCACCAGTCAGTACCTCGTCTTCAATCCGTCCGTCCATAGTCCCAACAACCTGACGCAGAGGGAGACTTACAATAAACACCGAGTATTAACAATGATAGTCAGCCGAAGACGTGAGCACACAAATGAATCACCAAAAAATCAACAATTTCACTTGCCCGAACTGAAGTAGCCTTAAGCCACGATTGAAGCCTAAAAAACCATAATTTTTCTTCCAAATCCTTCCTTCTGCCTAGCAACAAGCAGGTTACGATTTGAACTCAGCCTGCTAGCGGATTACCCTTGTGGAAGAAGAATAAGGAGAGAAAGAAGAAATCCCCCCCCCCCGACTTAACCGCTTTAAATTCGTCTGCCCTATATACTGCGAAAATTAGAACAATGGAAAGACCATTAAGGAGGCATCGTGACTTCGCGCTATGGAAGCTTATCACGACCCAGGGCAATTAAGGAAGTCTGTTGGCGATTAATCTCTCTCCCCGTCTAGATAATTTCGGAGTATATATTCGAGAATTCGAAGTTCACATGCAGATTGTGTCTGAAGCCTCCGTCTAGTACGTTAGCCGTAACGTCTTGGTTAGTCGAGAGGAAATCGACCACATTCTTGTCCAGAGAAGAATTGAGTGATTGTCGAAGAGCTATTCCTCACTCAGTGTTGTTCGTGGAGATAGTTAGGCGCACTTCAACCCTTCTCACCACATGTTCGGATTTTAAAGATCAGAAAAGCCATCCCCGAAGCACCCTCCGTTTGCCTCTTAAAGATAAAAGCGCCCCCCCCCCCTCCAAATTTCAGGTTCCCGAAGTTGAATTGAGCGTGCCGTGAGACGCCCACAATTTCAAAGTCGAACTTAACTACCTGGCTATACTCGCCGCACATCAAGGTAAAAGGGATTTAACCCCCGCTTCCTCACGCTTCTACTATCTTTACCGCGTCGAACCTCAAGGATCCCTTTGCTCTAGAACTTGTGTAGCGGTCTATACCCCTACAAGTGGAAATATTTAATCATAACAGTATATATATACATAGTTTCAAGAAGGGTTGGTAACCATAACTTAAATCGTGTGATTGGCACGCCCGATCTCCAATGCGTTTTAAAATCAAACATAAGATTCATTCACTTTGCTGCTCGGCTCATCGGAATCAGGCCTGTAATACTTGAATAGTAAATTTTAGTTAAATATGTCTAAAAAAAATCGCGAATTAATTGCGTAGTTCTTCTCTCATTTACAGACTCTCCCAACTCCGTTGCAATCTATTTATTTAATCTATTTATTTATCTAAATTACAATCTATTTATTTATCCAATTTAATCCATACAATCTATTTATACCAATATTTATACATATCAATCTATTTAATATCTACCCCATCTATTTAATATTGACCCATTTTATTTAACTATATAATTTATTTGCTCATATAATCTATTTATCAATCCATATAAATATTTATCATACATTTATAATATTTAATCATTTAACATTCAACTATAATCTAATTAATATTTGTCAATCTAATTATCAATCATCATATGTGTACTTTAATTCTCATTAACTCATGCAAAGTTAATTCACCCGCGTAAAATTCAATCCAATCATAAACTGTATAATTTCACTTTTTAATCATAACTGTTCATTCTATAATATATATTTTTCGTATCTCTCGGTTTTAATACACGTATTTCCACGACGTTGCCGATTTAGGCCTAAGGAAATTTCGTCTGCAAATTCAGATTTCCCGTTAGCGATTAACTTCATTCCGCTTGTATAACAAATATATAGGTTTTGGGGTTTATTGTGACCTGATCTATCTAGGGTATTGGCCCAATTAACACCTAACAACCTATACTTGCATAATTGTAAAATCATTATTTAATTAATTATCCCTTGGTTCAAACTTAATTGATAGTGTTAATCATCTTAGCAGTGAACCGTCAATATTTAATTGCATTTGTCATTTAACTTGCCCTATATGTATATGTAAACTTTAGTCCTATTAAAGTATATTTTTTAGCTGTGTTTGAATATTCCTTGGCCTAGCAACTGTGTATTTAAAGCACTCTTAGAATCATTCCCAGGTGAAGCCTTAATTTCGGTATAACCGCGTACACCTGGTCCTACCACGACAACCCTAAAGAATACTTTGTAGTCAGACCAAACTCGTCTCTAAGGCTGCTTTACCTTCTCTACCAAATAAATCGGATCATCAACCGAAACTCCTATAAGTGTTGAACTACCATAATAAACTAGTGACGTCATCTCTATAAACTGGTTCCCCCCACCCCTTCCACCTATAATTACGCCTATCTGATTGCCCTCCGCGTCGCTGCACGGGCGCGAAGTCTAAAAGGTCTAAAATCATAGACTGGATAGGCTGGACGATATTCCTAGTTTCGTTTATCACGAGATTTTAGAATTATCTTGAGTGGTAAACAATACAATGTTTCTGACTACACCCTAAACCGTAAAACCTCTCCCGAACTTGATGTTAGGGTGGTCGATGAATCTGACTGCTAGTGGGGTTATCTCTCACCACACTTCTGGATCCGCCCTCGGGCAGCTCCAGCTCCATAACGGATGCACCCGCTCACTGTGACTTTTCAGGGTGCCCCTCCACTTTTCCCCTAACGGATACGGGACTTACCCCTCTCCTATGTCTATAGATGAGGGGTTTTCTCCCTACCTTCTTCCTCAGTCACCCCCGTATTTCTCTCTATTTTTTTTTTTTTTATTTAAGGGGCTATCTGGCGACTGCGGACTTAGGCATAAGTTGCCGTAAACAAACAGCCTAGTTCTAGGCTACTTTAAAAAATTGAACAGGAAACAACAATAAAAAGAAATAACAATAACAATAACAAAGCAATAACAAAAAAAATAACAAAAACAACAACAACTAAACCGGGTTAAATGAAAGGGAGAAGGCCGGCCTCCCCCCAAAAGTCAATAAGTCCACCAGTCAAAGTGCACGCACTCGTCCCGAGTACAAGAGACAGGCGGTAGCTACCCCGCCCATCCCGGTACCGGGACAGGTAACGTGCGCGAAGATCACCCAGACTGGGACATTCGACAAGAATGTCCTGAACAGTCTAGGGGACGACGCAGTCGTTGCAATAGGGCGCAGGCGAGCGCTCCATCAAATAGCGATGCGTCACACGAGTGTGCCTGATTCGGAGACGACAGAAAGCAACCTGAAGCCGCCACGGCATTGGAGGATAAGTCCATGGGAACAGTCGCGGCGCAATGGCACGCAACTTTGAGGTTCTCTTCGACCGTCTCCCATCTTCTTTGCCAAGCAGCACGGAGATCTGCGCGTATTCATGGCCGGTATTAGGAAGAGCGAAACGTTGGTCTGGTCGCCAGGTCTTCGTGGACTATTTAGCGCCCTCATCGGCGCGCTCATTCCCCGCAATTCCTACATGTCCAGGAACCCAGCAGAAGATAAACTCGACATCCGCCCGGCTCGCGTCACGGATATCGCGAACCGGGAGATGCAGACATTCCAATGCTCAGAGAGCACTCAGGACGCTCTGTGAGTCTCTATAAATCACAATCTGGTCTTCGAACCGGGCACGTCGCATAATTTCCCGTACCGAGCGGTGTATTGCAACCAGCTCGGCCGTCAAGACAGACGCAGCGCCTGGTAGAGCCCCGCTGACTTCAAACAGAGGGAATACGGCGTGGAAACCGACCCCCTCTTGCGACTTGGAGCCATCCGTATACACTGGCACGGTACCAGCGTGACACGATCTGTGCTCCAAAAAGGTCGAACGCAATACTCCCGGCGCAGTACAAGCTTTGGGAGCAGAGGCGTGGCGACAAATAGCCAAATGTGGTACCCTCCAGGGTGGCGTCCTGGGCAGAAACAGGGGAGCCACCGGCGCGAGAGCTATATCTACCTCTCGAAGGAGTTTCCTGGCCCTGAACGCAAAGGGCTTAGGGTATGACTGGCGTCTCTCGGCGGCATAGGCACCATCGAGATCAGCTGCGGATGCAGTGAGAGCTGTTGGCGACTGAGGGAGGCGCCGGGCTCGCGCGTACAGGCGAGTAATGCACTGCACGCGGCGCAGAGCGAGTGGCATCTCCCCAGCATCGACCAACAGGCTCTCAATGGGGGAAGTGCGGAAGGCACCGGTCGCAAGGCGAAGGCCGGTGTGGTGGATCGAATCCACCTTCCGCAATAAACGCTCGCCTGCGGATGCATCAAACTCGCATCCGTAGTCGAGCTTCGAGCGAACAAAGGATCGATAAAAAAGTAAGGCGGTAGCCCTATCAGCGCCCCAAGTGCTGAACTTCACGGAACGGAGAATGTCCATGGCGCGGGTACAAAAGACCCTGAGGCTGCGAATATGAGCCTCCCAGGTAAGGCGTCGGTCGAATACAAGACCAAGGAAACGGTGCAACTCAACCACATCCAGGCGCACTCCATTAAGAAACAAATCTGGGTCGGGGTGAAGCCGTGGATGGCGGCAGAAGTGCACCACCTTAGTCTTGGCCAAAGAAAACCGAAACCTGTGCGCTTCGGCATAGCGAGAGACGGGGTTCAATGCCTGTTGGAGTCGACGCTCCAGAGTTGGCATCTGGGCCGCGCCAAAAGAGATCGAAAGGTCGTCCACGTAGAGCGAGCGAGAACATCTTCCAGCAGCATTGGGCTGATGCCGTTGATGCTCTGGGTGCAGAGTGTGACACTGAGGACACTTCCCTGCGCGACACCCTCTTCCTGCTCCTTTGGGCCGGAGAGGGCTCCCCCCACCCGTACGCGGAATCGACGATCTCGCAAAAATTCAGATATAAAAATTGGGAGGCGTCCCCTCGCCCCCATCGTGTGGAGAGTCTCCATGATACCGTATCGCCATGCGGTATCATAGGTCTTCTCTAGATCAAAAAACACCGTGGCGTAGTGCTGTCTACAAAGGAAAGCCTCGCAGACGGCATTTTCCAGTCGGAGCAGAGCATCCGACGTGGAGTGGAACTTACGGAAGCCGCACTGTGCAGAAAACAGATGGCCTCTGCTGTCCAGGAAATAGGCTAATCTAACATTTACCAATTTCTCCATCAACTTGCACACGCAAGAGGTTAGAGAGATTGGGCGGAAACCGGTCGGAGTAGAGTGATCTCTCCCCGGTTTGCGAAAGTCGAGCACAGTAGCGATTCGCCAGGAGTCTGGGAGAAGACCTTCCTCCCAGATCCTGTTGAACAAATCTAACAGAAAGGCCATGCCTCGCTCACCCAGGTGTCGAAGCATGGCGTACGGGACATTGTCTAGACCATGAGCGGTGTCCGCGCACGAAGCGAGAGCGGAACGCAACTCACTCTCAGTAAACTTGTCGTTGAAGGGTTCTCCGCCTCTGGAGGTAAAGTCCAGTCGGCGGCATTCCGCGACATCACGACGTGCATTGAATGCTGGCGGAGCAGCATCCCGGCTAGAGAATGAGGAAAAAGCCGTTGCTAAGGATTCCGCCACGGACGCGGGCACCGAGATTGCGGTCCCATTCTCCTGAAGAACGGGAGGGGGGTCCTGCGAGAACTTTCCCCGAATCCTTTTGACTCGCTTCCACGCCTCAGCTAAAGGGGTCTTCCCGTTAAGTGAAGACACATATGCCCGCCAAGAAGAGCGGCAGGCGTGCTTCGAAATATACCAGAACCTAGCCCTAGCCCGACGAAATTCGGCGACAGTGAAATCGTTCGGGCGGCGCTTATAGCGCATGTAGGCATAACGCTTCTGTTTGAGGGCCGTCTCACACTCGGCCGACCACCATGGGAGTGGTCGGCGTGCAAAACGGCCAGACGTCCTAAAAATAGTAGTTAGGCCCACGGCGAAGAGGTTGCCGGAGAAGAACTCAACGGCCTCATCTACCGACCTAAACTCCTCGACTGAGATAGAGAATTCAGTCATTTCCTGAAATGCAGGCCACCGCGCCCGCGCCAAGCACCACCGAGGTGGTCTCTCAGGCGGCAGTTGCCCTGAAAATGATATTTGAATGGGAAAGTAATCACTACCATGGAGGTCATCGACCCCCCCCCCCTCAATCAAAATCAGGCTGTGCATCCAAGGAGCACAAAGATAGGTCAAGGCAAGAAAATGAAGCGGTTCTCGGAAAGTGATGCGTAAACTCATCCACGTTTAGGACACCCATCTCAAGCTCTTCGATCAGATCGGCAAGGACTTGTCCCCTGGGATTTATGGAATAATCTCCCCATAGAGGATGCCTGCCGTTCAGATCTCCAAGCAAGAGATAGGGCCTCGGCAACCGTGCCACGATGCAGCGGAAGTCCCCGCGTCGAAGTAAGCTGACGGTGGAATGTACGCAGAAATGATAGTATACCTCCTATCCAGGTGCAGGTTCACAGCCACTGCCTGAAAGGAGGTATCTAAAGAGAAAGGAAGAACGGAGACATCATGCCGGGTGTAAACCGCGCATCCCCCAGCCCGGCCATCCCGCGGTGGTGGGGTCGCAAGACCCTTATACCCCGGGAGGGAAGGCAGGTGGCACGCGCCTAGCATGGTCTCGTGCAAAAAAATAGCTAACGGGGAACGGGACGAGACGAGTCTCCGCAGCTCCTCCCAGTTGGCCCGGAGTCCACGGCAATTCCATTGAAGGAATATGCCCTCCAGGCCTATTTTTTTTTTTTTTTTTTTTTTATAGAGCCCATCTGGCAACTACCCACTTGGGCATAAGTCGCCGAAAAACACGACAGCCTAGAATTAGGCTACTTTAAAGTTAAAATATGAAAACTTAACAATCAATATAAATTTGAAAAACTTAACAATCGAAGCAATCTCCGGCAGTGGGGGGAGGTCCCCCTCACCCCGGTGCAGGAGAGTGCAATCTAAAACAAAACAATAACAAAAAAAGGAACCTTAAATAAAGGGGAGAAGGCCGGCCTCCCCCAAAAAGTCAATAAGTCCACCAGTCATGGTGCACGCACTCGTCCCGAGTACAAGGGACAGGCGGTAGCGACCCCGCCCATCCCGGTACCGAGACAGGTATCGTGCGCGAAGATCACCCAGACTGGGACATTCGACAAGAATATGCCGAACAGTCTGGGGGACGACGCAGTCGTTGCAATAGGGCACATGCGAGCGCTCCACCAAGTAACGATGCGTCACACGAGTGTGTCCGATTCGAAGACGACAGAAAGCAACCTGAAGCCGCCGCGGCATTGGGGGATAGGTCCATGGGAACAGTCGCGGCGCAATGGCACGCAACTTTAAGTTCCCCTCGACCGTCTCCCATCTTCTTTGCCAAGCAGTCCGAAGAGCTGCCCGTATTCCTGCCATGTAGTCGGTGTGAGGAAGAGCGAAACGCTGGTCCGGTCGCAGAGTCCTCGCGGACTCTTTGGCGCCCTCATCGGCGCGCTCATTCCCCGCAATTCCTACATGTCCAGGAACCCAGCAGAAGATAATCTCGACATCTGCCCGGCTCGCCAAAACCGTGGCGTCACGGATTTCGCGAACCAGGGGATGCGGAGATTCCAATGCCCCGAGAGCACTCAGGGCGCTTTGTGAGTCGCTATAAATCACAATCCGGTCTCCGAACCGGGCACGTCGCGTAATCTCCCGTACCGAGTGGTGTATTGCCACCAGCTCGGCCGTGAAGACAGACGCAGCGCCTGGTAGAGCCCCGCTGACTTCAAACAGAGGGGATACGGCGTGGAAGCCGACCCCCTCTTGGGACTTGGAGCCATCCGTATACACTGGCACGGTACCAGCGTGACACGATGTGTGCTCCAAAAAGATCGAACGCAATACTCCCGGCGCAGTACAAGCTTTGGGAGCAGAGGCGTGGCGACAAATAGCCAAATGTGGTACCCTCCAGGGTGGCGTCCTGGGCAGAACCAGGGGCGCCACCGGCCCGAGAGCTATATCTACCTCTCGAAGGAGTTTCCTGGCCCTAAACCCAAAGGGCTTAGGGTATGACTGGCGTCTCTCGGCGGCATAGGCACCATCGAGATCAGCTGCGGATGCAGTGAGAGCTGTTGGCGACTGGGGGAGGCGCCGGGCTCGCGCGTACAGGCGAGTGATGCACTGCACGCGGCGCAGAGCGAGTGGCATCTCCCCAGCATCGACCAACAGGCTCTCAATGGGGGAAGTGCGGAAGGCACCGGTCGCAAGGCGAAGGCCGGTGTGGTGGATCGAATCCACCTTCCGCAATAAACGCTCGGCTGCGGATGCATAAAACTCGCATCCGTAGTCGAGCTTCGAGCGAACAAAGGATCGATAAAAAAGTAAGGCGGTAGCCCTATCAGCGCCCCAAGCGCTGAACGTCACGGAACGGAGAATGTCCATGGCGCGGGTACAAGAGACCCTAAGGCTGCGAATGTGAGCCTCCCAGGTGAGGCGTCGGTCGAATACAAGACCAAGGAAACGGTGCGACTCAACCACATCCAGGCGCACCCCATTAAGAAACAAATCTGGGTCGGGGTGAAGCCGTGGATGGCGGCAGAAGTGCACCACCTTAGTCTTGGCCAAAGAAAACCGAAACCTGTGCGCTTCGGCATAGCGAGAGACGCGGTTCAATGCCTGTTGGAGTCGGCGCTCCAGAGTTGGCATCTGGGCCGCGCCAAAAGAGATCGAAAGGTCGTCCACGTAGAGCGTAGCGAGAACATCTTCCGGCAGCACCGAGGTGATGCCGTTGATGCTCAGGGCAAAGAGTGTGACACTGAGGACACTTCCCTGCGGGACACCCTCTTCCTGCTCCTTTGGGCCGGAGAGGGCTCCCCCCACCCGTACGCGGAATCGACGATCTCGCAAAAATTCAGATATAAACATTGGGAGGCGTCCCCTCGCCCCCATCGTGTGGAGAGTCTCCATGATACCGTATCGCCATGCGGTATCATAGGCTTTCTCCAGATCAAAAAACACCGTGGCGTAGTGCTGTCTACGAAGGAAAGCCTCGCAGACGGCATTTTCCAGTCGGAGCAGAGCATCCGACGTGGAGTGGAACTTACGGAAGCCGCACTGTGCAGAAGACAGATGGCCTCCGCTGTCCAGGAAATAGGCTAATCTAACATTTACCAATTTCTCCATCAACTTGCACACGCAAGAGGTTAGAGAGATTGGGCGGAAACCGGTCGGAGTAGAGTGATCTCTCCCCGGTTTGCGAAAGTCGAGCACAGTAGCGATTCGCCAGGAGTCTGGGAGAAGACCTTCCTCCCAGATCCTGTTGAACAAATCTAACAGAAAGGCCATGCCTCGCTCACCCAGGTGTCGAAGCATGGCGTACGGGACATTGTCTAGACCATGAGCGGTGTCCGCGCACGAAGCGAGAGCGGAACGCAACTCACTCTCAGTAAACTTGTCGTTGAAGGGTTCTCCGCCTCTGGAGGTAAAGTCCAGCCGGCGGCCTTCCGCGACATCACGACGTGCATTGAATGCTGGCGGAGCAGCATCACGGCTAGAGAATGCGGAAAAAGCGGTCGCTAAGGATTCCGCCACGGACGCGGGGTCCGAGATTGCGGTCCCATTCTCCTGGAGAACGGGAGGGGGGTCCTGCGAGAACTTGCCCCGAATCCTTTTGACTCGCTTCCACACCTCAGCTAAAGGGGTCTTCCCGTTAAGTGAAGACACGTATGCCCGCCAAGAAGAGCGGCGGGCGTGCTTCGAAATATACCGGAACCTAGCCCTAGCCCGACGAAATTCAGCGACGGTGAAATCGTTCGGGCGGCGCTTATAGCGCATGTAGGCATAACGCTTCTGTTTGAGGGCCGTCTCACACTCGGCCGACCACCATGGGAGTGGTCGGCGTGCAAAACGGCCAGACGTCCTAGGAATAGTAGTCAGGCCCACGGCGATGAGGTTGCCGGAGAAGAACTCGACGGCCTCATCTACCGACCTAAACTCCTTGACTGAGATAGAGAATTCAGTCATTTCCTGAAATGCAGGCCACCGCGCCCGCGCCAAGCACCACCGAGGTGGTCTCTCAGGCGGCAGTTGCCCTGAAAATGATATTTGAATGGGAAAGTGATCACTACCATGGAGGTCATCGACCACCCCCCAATCAAAATCAGGCTGTGCATCCGAAGAGCACAAAGATAGGTCAAGGCAAGAAAATGAAGCGGTTCTCGGACAGTGATGCGTAAACTCATCCACGTTTAGGACACCCATCTCAAGCTCTTCGATCAGATCGGCAAGGACTTGTCCCCTGGGATTTATGGTGTAATCTCCCCAGAGAGGATGCCTGCCGTTCAGATCTCCAAGCAAGAGATAGGGCCTCGGCAACCGTGCCACGACGCGGCGAAAGTCCCCCGCGTCGAAGTCAGCTGACGGTGGAATGTACGCAGAAATGATAGTATACCTCCTATCCAGGTGCAGCTGCACAGCCACTGCCTGAAAGGAGGTATCTAAAGAGAAAGGAAGAACGGAGACATCATGCCGGGTGTAAACCGCGCATCCCCCAGCCCGGCCGTCCCGCGGTGGTTGGGTCGCAAGACCCTTATACCCCGGGAGGGTAGGCAGGGGGCACGCGCCTAGCATGGTCTCCTGCAAAAAAATAGCTAACGGGGAACGGGATGAGGCGAGCCTCCGCAGCTCCTCCCAGTTGGCCCGGAGTCCACGGCAATTCCATTGAAGGAATATGCCCTCCAGGCCTAGCTCGGAGGAGACGCGGGGGCCCTCCTCGAATTGAAGACCCTCACGGGAATGGCCGTACGCTTCCCGGGGGCAGAACCCCGGGCGCTGTTGGCCGGACAAAGCGCTGAAAGCGCTGTCGCCTTCGAGGACTTATTGGGGGAGGTTGGGCTCGCCATGCGAGTCTTTTCCTCCCTCCGCCTCGAAACTTTAGGCGGGCGTTGCGGCTTCGGAGGCGGGGGGCCCTCTTTTCGAGGAACCACCGTCTCCGAGCCACTCGCTCCACCTCGGGGCGTGGGCAAAGGGGCCGAAGCTCCTTTGTTGCTGTCCTCCTTTCGGGGAACAGCTTTAGGAACCCCGGAAGATGGCCTAGCGACCATCTTCAGGGGTGTTGCCTCCTGTGAGTCTAACGACTCGGTGGAGGCGCGTGGCCGTTTCGCTTTACGCGAAACGGTCACGCTGGGGGAAGAGGGGGGAACCCTGGTTTTAGCCGGGGCAGGGTATGAACCCTTTTTGCCGCCAGCTTTACCAGGGGAGCGCCCAGGTTGGGTAGAGCCCACAGAAGGGCTCCGAATGGGCGCGGAAACAACCGTGCTCGTTGGCCTGGATGGGCCAGGAGCAGAGGGTGCCTTTCTAACTATTGAGGCATATGACGTCCCAGGCAGAGCCGGGCGCGCCAGGACCAAGTCCTTTGCCTCGCGGAATGAGAGTCGATCCTGGGCCTGAACGGCCAGGATTTCTTTCTCAAGGAGATATGCACCACATTGCTTCGAAGAAGCAGGGTGCGGCTCTCCGCAATTGACACACTTGGCCACACACGATTTGGACTTATCGTGTGCGACCTTGGAGCAATTTACACAGACTTCGGGTGACCCCGATTTTGCACGTCTACATGATCGATTCGTATGGCCGAAGCGGTGGCAGTAATAGCACCGCCGCGGCAGTGGCACGAATGCCTTCACGCGGTAGCGGTACCAACCGGCACGCACCGACTCAGGGAGCTTGTCACAGTCGAACGTGACGAAGAGTGTAGGGGTGGGTCTCGAGGCCCCTCCCTGTTTTCTCATCACACGTTCGACCTTGACCGCCCCATGGTCGGCCAGCTCTAGGGTGATGTCCTCAATGGAGTAGTCAACGAGTTCCCTCGCATAAACTACTCCTTTCACAAAGTTCATGGTAGAGTGCGGCGTCACACTCACCGGGGTGCCATGAAGTGTCCGAAGAGCACTTATCTTGGCCGCCTCGGCGGGATTCGCCGCATTCGCCAGAAGGCTCCCGTCCGAGAAACGGGTTACCTTCGGCTCTCTACCAATTGCACTAGCTAATCCTCTCCTCTGATGGATCATGTTGCCCTTGGACAACATGGTGCCATCAGTGGAGCGAATAACGAGGAAGCGTTTGAAGCCAGCGGGCTCGAAAACGCCAGGTAACCTCTGAATCAGGGGCCCCGATGTCATCGAGGCTCCGCCCTGTGCATTCTTGGTCTTAGTCGTAGTCATGGGCTCCGCACACGAGGGGGTAGAGGGGCCGGATGTGCCGATCTTGGCTTGGTCGCCTAACAAAGTGGCAGCAGACCCATCCGTCCCCGCAGCCCCCGCGGATGGAGAGGAGCCCCGAGTCTTCTTCGTCTTTTGAGTCTTTTTAGTCTTTTTCTTTTTAGGAGAGGAGGGCGGGGAATGGACCCGCTTTTCACCTCCGCCGGCAGAAGTCCCCCGGCCAGATGGACCAGCCTCAGCCAGGTCCCTCTCCGAAATGGAGAAGGTCCTGGTTGTCGTAGGGGCACCTGTCGGAGGAGATCCCTCCCCTCCTTCTACTGCCTCGGAGCCCTCAGCCATTTGAGGAGGACCTTGCATAGGGGCGGATTCGGGTTCGGTGCTTGGCGCCGAGCCCGAATTCCCCCCCATGGAAGGCCCTACCGTCTGGGGCTGGGTCTCCTCAAGGACCATGTCTATCACAGGAGGGGCCTCCAGTTGGCCATCCCCTCCCAGGACATCGCAGGTCCCCTTGGCAGTATTGTCACTAGTCAGGTGGTGTGGGGAGGCACAGGCCTTGACCCCAGCAAGGTTCAAAATTCTTGCCAGCAGGTCTTTTGAGGGAAGCGACCGAAGGGGCCTGGCTTCCCTCTCCCCCCTAAGGGGGTTTGCCCTACCGAGCCGCTTGCACGAGGGGCGGTCGGCAATGGGCTGCCTGCTGGCTTTCTTGGCAGTCCCCTTAGAAAGCAAAGGAGGGACTGCCGCTGGAGATAGGGAGGTGCCCGAAAGCACCTCCAGAGAAGGGGGTGAGGGGGAGTCCCCTACACCCGTAGGCGTAGGAGAGGAGTAAGCCTCCTCTCCGGTTAAAGAATTATGGAGGGTCCCTTGCGCAAGCACAAGGGGGGGGACCTCCATTTTCTCGGTGGAGCTGCCCGAGGGCGGCTCCGTAGATGTTTTTGGGGAAGTTGGGGGTTGGGGTTTTTGTTTTTTTTCATACATGGGCATGGTGACCCTCTTTTGATTACGGGACGCAATAGCTCATCACCTCTCGCAGTTGCCCGCACTGCGAGAGGTGCTTACAAGCCCGGCAGAGCCAGGCGCCGCCATTCGGGACCACCCCTCCCGCCTGGTGGCCTGGCAGTCCTTCGGCATGGCGGCTCCACCTTGGACACGGCGTAAAAAATATAGGTTGTGAAGAGGAGAGGAAAAGGGATGTGAGGAAGATGTGGGTGGGGATGAAGCAGGTTGTTAAAAAAAACCCATCCCGAACCGGAGCTGAGGGGTTAGGGAACAATGTCCCCTCCCCCCCTCAGCCCCGATCCGGGGTGGTTGGCTTGAGAAGAAGGTCAGCATTCTACCCTGTGAAATTAGAGGCTGACCAGAGAAAGTTGTGGGAGAGGTTGTATGAAAAGCGACGAGGTAGGGGAGAAATCGGGCTATCTGAAGGAAGGAAGAGAGGCTAAGCTTGGGCCGGACGGAGCGCTGGATCCCGTCAGCACGGCGGCCAGGATGGCAAATCGCCGCGCCCCTTACGGGGCCCTCCAGGCCTAGCTCGGAGGAGATGCAGGGGCCCTCCTCGAACTGAAGACCCTCACGGGAATGGCCGTACGCTTCCCGGGGGCAGAACCCCGGGCGCTGTTGGCCGGACAAAGCGCTGAAGGCGCTGTCGCCTTCGAGGACTTATTGGGGGAGGTTGGGTTCGACATGCGAGTCTTTTCCTCCCTCCGCCTCGAAACCTTAGGCGGGCGTTGCGGCTTCGGAGGCAGGGGGCCCTCTTTTCGACGAACCACCGTCTCCGAGCCACTCGCTCCACTTTGGGGCGTGGGCGAAGGGGCCGAAGCTCCTTTAATGCTGTCCTCCTTTCGGAACCCCGGAAGATGGCCTAGCGACCATCTTCAGGGGTGTTGCCTCCTGTAAGTCTAACGACTCGGTGGAGGCGCGTGGCCGTTTCGCCTTACGGGAAACGGTCACGCTGGGGAAAGAGGGGGGAGCCCTGGTTTTAGCCGGAGCAGGGTATGAACCCTTTTTGCTGCCAGCTTTACCAGGGGAGCGCTTGGGTTGGGTAGAGCCCACAGAAGGGCTCCGAATGGGCGCGGAAACAACGTTGCTCGTTGGCCTGGATGGGCCAGGAGCAGAGGGTGCCTTTCTAACTATTGAGGCATATGACGTCCCAGGCAGAGCCGGGCGCGCCAGGACCAAGTCCTTTGCCTCGCGGAATGAGAGTCGATCCTGGGCCTGAACGGCCAGGATTTCTTTCTCAAGGAGATATGCACCACATTGTTTCGAAGAAGCAGGGTGCGGCTCTCTGCAATTGACACACTTGGCCACACACGATTTGGACTTATCGTGTGTGACCTTGGAGCAATTTACATAGACTTCGGGTGACCCCGACTTTGCACGCCTACATGAGCGATTCGTATGGCCGAAGCGGTGACAGTAATAGCACCGCCGCGGCAGTGGCACGAATGCCTTCACGCGCTAGCGGTACCAACCGGCACGCACTGACTCAGGGAGCTTGTCACAGTCGAACGTGACGAAGAGTGTAGGGGTGGGTCTCGAGGCCCCTCCCTGTTTTCTCATCACACGTTCGACTTTGACCGCCCCATGGTCGGCCAGCTCTAGGGTGATGTCCTCAATGGAGTAGTCAACGAGTTTCCTCGCATAAACTACTCCTTTCACAAAGTTCATGGTAGAGTGCGGCGTCACATTCACCGGGGTGCCATGAAGTGTCCGAAGAGCACTTATCTTGGCCGCCTCGGCGGGATTCGCCAGAAGGCTCCCGTCCGAGAAACGGGTTACCTTCGGCTCTCTACCAATTGCACTAGCTAATCCTCTCCTCTGATGGATCATGTTGCCCTTGGACAACATGGTGCCATCAGTGGAGCGAATAACGAGGAAGCGTTTGAAGCCAGCGGGCTCGAAAACGCCAGGTAACCTCTGAATGAGGGGCCCCGATGTCATCGAGGCTCCACCCTGTGCACTTTTGGTCTTTGTCTTTGTCAGGAGCTCCGTACCCGGGGGGGCAGAGGGGCCGGTGTGCCGATCTTGGCTTGGTCGCTTGCCAAAGTGGCAGCAGACCCATCCGTCCCCGTAGCCCCCGCGGATGGAGAGGAGCCCCGAGTCTTCTTCGTCTTTTTGGTCTTTTTCGTCCTTTTCTTTTTTGGAGAGGAGGGCGGGGATGAACCCGCTTCTCACCCCCGCCGGTAGAAGCCCCCAGGCCAGATGGACCGGCCTCAGCCAGGTCCTTCTCCGAAATGGAGAAGGTCCTGGTGGTCGCAGGGGCATCATCCGGAGGAGATCCCTCCCCTCCTTGTACTGCCTGCGAATCGACAGCCGTTTGAGGAGGACCTTGCATAGGGGCGGATTCGGGTTCGGTGCTTGGCGCCGAGCCCGGATTCCTCCCCGTGGAAGGCCCTACCGTCTGAGGCTGGTTTTCCTCAAGGACCATGTCTATCAGAGGAGGGGCCTCCAGTTGGCCATCCCCTCCCAGGACATCGCAGGTCCCCTTGGCAGCGTCATAAGTCTTTAGTGGGGAGGCACAGGCCTTGACCCCGGCAAGGTTTAATATTTTTGCCAGCAGGTCTTTTGAGGGAAGCGACCGAAGGGGCCTGGCTTCCCTCTCCCCCATAAGGGGGTTTGCCCTACCGAGCCGCTTGCACGAGGGGCGGTCGGCAATGGGCTGCCTGCTGGCTTTCTTGGCAGTCCCCTTAGAAAGCAAAGGAGGGACTGCCGCTGGAGATAGGGAGGTGCCCGAAAGCACCTCCAGAGAAGGGGGTGAGGGGGAGTCCCCTACACTCGTAGGCGTAGGAGAGGAGTAAGCCTCCTCTCCGGTTAAAGAGGTATGGAGGGTCCCCTGCGCAAGCACAGGGGGGGTGACCTCCATCTTTTCTATGGAGCTGCATGAGGGCGGCTCCGCTGTTTTAGGGGGAATTAAGGGGAGATGTGGTTTTTTTTTCATCATTGGGCATGGAGACCCTCTTTGTTTTACGGGACGCAATCGCTCACCACCTCTTGCAGTAGCCCGCACTGCAAGAGGTGCTTACAGGCCCGGCAGAGCCAGGCGCCGCCATTCGGGACCACCCCTCCCGCCTGGTGGCCTGGCAGTCCATCGGCATGGCGGCTCCACCTTGGACACAGCGTAAAATTGATAGAATGTGAAGAGGAGAGGGAAAGGAATGTGAGAAGCGTATGGGTGGGGATGAAGCAGGTTGTTAAAAAACCTCCATCCCGAACCGGAGCTCAGGGGTTAGGGAACAATGTCCCTTCCCCCCTCAGCCCCGATCCGGGGTGGTTGGCTTGAGAAGAAGTTCAGCATCTACCCTGTGAAATTAGAGGCTGACCAGAGAAAGTTGTGGGAGAGGTTGTATGAAAAGCGACGAGGTAGGGGAGAAATCGGGCTATCCGAAGGAAGGAAGAGAGGCTAAGCTGGGGCCGGACGGAGCCCTGGATCCCGTCAGCACGGCGGCCAGGATGGCAAATCGCCGCGCCCCTGTATTTCTCTCTAATTGTACCAGTGGTGCCCTCCTACGCCTTTTCTTTCCCATTGTCCCGCCAAGACGAGGAATGTCTGCAGAAACAGCGCTGAAACAACACCCAATTCATGTGTGAAAACTTGGACAGGGTTTTATTCCTTAGATGGGCAAGGGGCAAGGGCAGATTCTATTGAGTCATGTCCTCCCCTCCTAAATGAACCCGCCAGTGACCTTGCTGGGGACCGATGTGCCTGCCCCCACTTTTTCCCGCTGGAGGTCGGCTTACAAGCCCTCTCGATATATCTTGCACATTGTCGACTGTCCTTTTGAGTCTCTTTCCCCATGATACGTGCCCTAGTAGCAGGACGAGGGGGATTGCCATCTCTCGTCACTCGTAGTCAAGACGAGTTTGTGCACACCGAAATGTGGAGGGGCCGAGTATTTGGAAGAGACAAACCTCCTCGATTGTATATACATAAATAGTAGGTTTAGGGAGGCATGCACCCCTGAGGTTACAAGAGTCATCCAGCACTTGAGCGTATTGTTGTTTTTTTCCTTCATTGTTTGTCTTTGTCTTCTATCAAAGTCATTTTTCGACTGCTATGCTTTTGCTGGGAGTCACCAGTGGAGACCGCTCATAGAATAAAAAAGAATCCGGCTAGGTTAAGAAAGAAGATGTTCTCCAAATTTATATTTGATATTACTGCTTTATTGCATAGATGCTAAAAATAAAAGCAATTTCTATGGAGTATATATGAAAAACTAGTTCATCATCATTAACAAATCTACTTTTCAAAGTAAGGAAATCATGTATGCTGCTGATGTACACAAAAAAAAAATCCAACTCATTAAAAATTACATCAAAACCGTACATTAATTTTTAAAACCCGAACATTTTTTGCTTAATAATCAAGTATAAATCACTTTAAATAATCATTGGTTAAAAGAACAAAAAGTCTTCAGACAGGAACGAAGTAGAACTGCTTCAGGTGCCATTTTCAAAAGAACTGAAAACAATCACGTGACACAATTAAGGCGTACTAAGTTTTGAAGCTGAAACAATTGTGGCCATTAGTATTTTTTATTAATCTGAGATATGATCATTTGTATGTTGAAGCACATTGTGTTACATATCTTCACATTACAGTGGAGTAACCATTTTAACAATAAATATAACAGTGTACCTCTAATTAACAATTGGGTAGAAATGCTCGTAAAATGAATGTTGCGTTATGGAAACGCAAATTTAGCTCTTAAAATGAACGAGCTTCGAATGAATTAGATCTAATTTTGATGCAAATCGCCGAAGAAATTAAAATTTACTCCTGCCATTTTACACAACAATCGAGAAGTATTTTCTATAGCTTTTGCCATCATATCATGGTCAGATGGGTACATCAACCGATCCTTATCTCAAATGTTACACAATTTTTCAGTCTAGTTACTGTTGTCTATAGTTCATTGAGGTATATGTTCCGTTGTAATGATGGCAGTCAGTACAAAAAGAGATGAAACTACGAAATGACAAGGGAGCTACAATCACAACCTACAAAATGCCTCCAGACCTGGAAAGAACCTAACGTCTTTTGGTTAAGGTAGGTAGGGACAATTTCAGGTAAAATATCTCTGACCAACGAAGTTAAAACAGTGCTTCAACGGGATGAAATTATTTACAATAAATATCTTTTTTTTATAACATGAAAATAGATGATCATCTCAAGCTTATCCAAACGATGTTTGCAATCTCAATAAAAAAATCTATAGACTCGAATATAGAAATCTGTCAAATACGAAACAATTTCATATCAATAAAACATACCTAAACAGTTATATTTCTTCATATCAGCAACTTCTCCATTGACTTTTAAGGCATACAAAAAATGATAGATGTTAACGTGCAGTACTCCTTAGAAGGAACAACGTCCAATGAATCTACCTCTTTAATCTGGAAAACGAGGGGCGAGGAAAACCTGTCTTCGCCCCCCCTTTTTTATAATACTGGTTTTATATTTGATGACTCTTTTGTCGCTGCATTCCTTAAGTGGGGGGAGGGGATAAAGGAATTCATCATTACCGACATTTACGACCATATCATTACTAACAGGTTCGTTATTATAAACAAGTTCATTATTAGAAACAGGTTCATTATTAGAAACAGGTTCATTATTACACAGGTTCTTTATTAATAACAATTACACAGTTCCTATAGGAATTTGATATTTCTCAGCGAGAGAAGCAGTCTGAAGCTCGTGGATGAACTTCGACACAACACGTTTAGGACATGTTTTCCACTTGTTTACGGTTCACTGCTAGTGAGTGAAACGAAACCCCTACTAGTAGGGTTGGGGCAAGTGAGGGATTCATTTAGAGGGGAGAATAGTTAGGGTGACGGTTCCTTTGGCGTCCTTCAGGATGCCCACGGCCTGAGCGTGGGTGAGACCTGCCAGGGAGTGTCCGTTGACTTGTAGGATCTGGTCGCCCCTTCTGAGGGAACCCTCACGGGCGGCGGCGCCACGGTCAAACACGCTCTTCACGTAGATTGGAAGGTCCCCCAGGTTCGAGCCGAATCCCCCCACAATCGAGAAACCCAGTCCGTCATCCCCTCGCTCGAGCACGACTGGGCGCAAGGGTGAGGGGGAGGTTTGGGGCGGGGGTGCCCCGTGGGAGATCGGAGGGGGCGGTGGAGGAGGGGGGGAGGAAGGCTGTGAGGAAGGGGAGGGCTGGAGGGGGGATATGACATGGGAGGAGAGGAGGAGCGGGGGATGGGGGAATGAGAACTCGGGGGAGAGCGAGGAAGGGGGTGCTCGGGAAGGTCCCTCGTTAATCGTTACGGGCCATGTCGTCCTGCGGGAAAAGCGAAAAGGAGACGATGAGCAAAGGTTGACCGATGTCGACTCGTGGCCGGCAAAGTTTTTTTACCACGAAATTCATTAACACGCAAGGTATCCCAAATAACCAGTCAATTAAACAATTAAACCCTCAAATAGCCCTATTAACTGACAGTTGATCCATTAACGCCTCAATCACTCGCTTATTTGTTGCACGCTGTGCAATCAGCCCCATTAATCCTTCAAACACCCCAATTAATCCTCCTATCAACGCCATTATTCATCCAATCAACGCCATTATTCATCCAATCAACGTCATTAATCCTCCAATAAACCCCTATTAATCCTTCAACCAGCCATCAAATCATCACATCAATCCTTAATTAACCCCATTAATCCTTCAATTAACACATTGAATCGTAAATCGGACCCCACTCAAGTCATTTCTCTACCACTATTCTTAGATGGTCCTAAGAGTGGTCGTAGTCCGTGTGGCGTCAGAGAATCCCGTCAGCCGCGCGTCGCAAGGGACAATACAGCTAGCTGCCTTGGGCACTTCACGAAAGCGCTAAATGGCCTCGAATGAGATTCCAGAACGGACATCAGCAGCAGCACCCTAATCCCTCGACTCTCCAACAAGTGGGCACTCAGTGCCAGGATTAACTGAACGGGGTACTCCCCCCCCCCTGCAATTTCGAAACAAACTGATGGGGTTGCGGGGAAAAAGGCTTCTGGGAAGGGAATGTATCAGATCAGCGACCACTATAAAGACTCGGCAGCCTTTTATGACATGCAACCGAAGACGCCCAGCATACTAGCCAATTAATATCCCCAAGCCCTTATACAGACCAATTTTCATCCTTCATGCCCATATACACGCCAAATTCTATCATATATATACTCATATACAAGCCCAAAACTATCATCCATGCCCATAGAGGCCGAATTCTATCATCCAGAAATATTTATGGAGCGACAATAACGGTGGAATCTTTAGCCCCCAAATCGGTAGAGCACCTGGGTGATGCCTACCAGGTTACCCCCAAATGTGAGTAGCCATTAGAGTAACACCGCCTTTGGAGGACGTAGGGGGACAGGAGGACCATAAAACCAAAATGGTGGGCCCCTTAACCGACACAACAAAGCCGATGTCCTTACCTCATTTACCCCTGGCCAGCGAAAAGAAAATACACAATAATTAGTTTGATTCCTTCGATACACCCCCCTCCCCCAATTGTATCAATATAACCAAAAAGCAATGAGCCTACAAGAGAATAATTTATTGATCATCATTACTACGAAAACCAACGAGGGCATTTCCGAACTTTGTAAGAGAAATCTGTAAATAAAATAAAGATTTGAACTGAAAAGGGGTTGTATATAGCTGCCGACTCCCCTGTGGGTTTTGGGGTCGGAAGGGCTCACATATGCTTACGGATTAGCTCCTTGGGACACCTTCTTGCCCGCTTTCAGGCGCCCGATTTTCATGGACACAGACGCGGGTGCGCACTTCAAGATGGCGGCCGCCTGCTCCTGCGTCGCCGTCCGGAGGTCCTTGTCATTCACCTCCAGGATCTGGTCGCCCTGCATCAGGCGGCCGTCGTTCTCAGCCACGCCGCCAGACACCTGCCCAAATAAGTTCGTCTTCGTATTTTACAGTGGGGTCGGCGTGCATCATCGGCCTCCCGGCCGAGGATTGGTGATACTTAAAATTAACGAGCGAAAAGCAACGCCGACGTCGAGAGACAAAGGTTAAGTGAAAAGTATCACTCGAATAGTCTAAAGAGGAGACTTGAGGCGCTAGAGTGGGAGTACGCGCAACTCTCCGAAACCGACCCAACCTCTAAAATTAAGGCTAAATTCCCTGCGGCCGTTAGGGACAGTTTTTTCAGGGGGGGGGCGGGGACCGTATGAGAAGCGTCGAGGAAGAAATTTACACACGGATGTAGGATCTTGGACCCGCCTGATTGTTTCGAGTGATCCTCACAGGAACCCTCCAGCGTTGATCGTCAGAGCCCCCCCCCCACTCCCCGTCTTGATCCCCGACCACCCTGCGTTGATCTTCGGAGGACCACCTTCATTGATCATCGAAGCGCCCCTACCCTGTGTTGATCCTTAGATGACCCCCCCCCCCCTGCGTTGATCATCAAGCGTTCTTTGCAATTAATCCTTGAAGGACCACGTCCATTGATCCTCGGACCCATCTATGCGCTGATAATCCTCGGAAGAGCACCTCCAATGATTGTCGGAGGAGCGACCCCTGCGTTGATCCTCCGAAGACCCAGAAGTCTTAATTCTCGGAGGACCCCCCCCCCCCTTCCCGGCGTGGAATTTTAAGGGACCACCTAATTTATCTTCGGAGGATCCTTCCCCCCATTGCAGTGATCCTCGCACGACCGCGCATGCGTTGATCTTTGAAGGACTACACCAATTGATCCTGGGAGGACCCCCCCCATCCATCGATCCTCGAAGGAAGCCTCACCCTCCATGGGTTAGTCCTCAGGTGATCGCCATCGACGTCCATCTTCAGAGGTAACGTCCCATTGATCCTCGGAGCACCCTCCCTCCCCGCCCGCATTGATCCTCGTAGCTCTCCTTTCCCGCCCGCATTGATCCTCAGAGGCCACCCCTCCACGCCCGCATTGATCCTCGTAGCCATCCCTACCCGCCCGCATTGATCCTCGTAGCCCCCCTCCCCGCCCGCATTGATCCTCGAATGCCCCCCTACCCTCACCGGCGACTCACCAGATCCGAAATGAAGACTCCCGGCCCGTTCTTGCGGCCGACGATCGAGAGGCCTAAACCTTTGCCCGACTTCTTCGTCAGCTGGACACTTATGACATCATACAGGTCCTCCTCCTTCTGGGTTCCTTCCTCTCGATACACCACCATCTTCACCTGGAGGGGCACATAGAGTGAGTCATCCTCTAACGTTCAGAAGCCACGCATAGTTCAGGGTCAGCCAATATGAGAATTAGCAATCAGTGGCAAACGAGGTGAGAATACGGGAATAAGTGGACGGGATAAACGACACTCCCGCCTATTACTAGCAAAGATAAAGACCGCGTTAACAAATCTGATCAAACCTTAAAAGCTATCGTAAAAATAAACCAGAAGCAAATTCATACTTAAAACCACGCTCTCAAAATCCCGAAGTTCTACCCTTTTTATGGGAGGGGGGGGGGAGATTATAGAAAAATTCAACGCAGCACGCGAAATTTTCAACACAGTCCATAACACTCAAAGGCCAGAACACGGCAGGTGCGAAAATTCCAAAATAGTAAAGTACATCGGTACACGGGACAGTCCATGAGGCTCAAAAGTCAACATTTAACAGGTGAGATGAAGACCATAAGGCTCAAGATTAAACATCTGACAGGTGCGACGAAGACCACAAAGTTCAACATTCAGCATCTGACAGGTATGGCATAGTCAACAAGGCTCAAGAGTCAATATCTGACGTCTGATGAAGACCACAAACCTCAAGATCAACATATGATAGGTGTGATGAACACAACAAGACTTAAGAGTCAACATCTGACAGGGGTAACGAAGATAACAACCCTCAACATTTAGCATCTGACAGGTATGACAGTTCACAAGGCTTAACATTCAGCATCAGACAGGTGTGAAGAAGACCATTAGGCTCAACATTCAGCATCTAGAAGGTGTGATGAAGACCACAAAGATCAAGAGTCAACATTTGATAGGTTTGATGAAGAGTACAAGGCTCAACATTCAGCATCTGGCAGGTATAACACAGTCCACAAGGCTCAATAGTCAACATCTGACAGGTGCGGCGAAGACCACACGGCTCAACATTCAGCACCTGACAGGTGTGACGAAGACCACAAGGTTCACAAGTTAACGTCTGACCGGTGTGACACATTCCACAACACTCACTTCCTAGCCAATAGTTAAGAACATAACACCAAATGCAGTTAATGAGCATGGAATGAGAAACCAACCACCTCGACCACAAGCACCAAATAAATTTTGGCTGTACCATTCAATTTTTACGGTTCAGGTAATGATAAACCAGTCAAAATTACTGATTAGCTACACTAAAATAGCGTTTCAACAGGAAATACTAAATGCATCTGGGCCCTACAGGTAATACTACTAATACTAAAATACTGATATTTTTCTTTAATGATACAACACTTGAGGTTACTTAATCTTCAGCGCAACAAACTACGAGTCGTCGCTAAGAGGGAATTCTGCCACACCTAGGGCAAACATTATTGGACTACACTTCACATATTACTTATTCCATACCTCTTCATTTTCCTTAAGAAAATTAAAAGAAAAGAGAAATTAATTTGATTAATAGCATAATCACTTCAATCCTTTTGTTTCATATTCAGTGGCTAGATGGATGTAATCAATTTAATCCAAACTATGTAATAACAGGATGTCGAATTGAATCATCACACCATCATCAATTCACCATCACCACCACTACACCGAATGGCGCTAGTGTGCAAATCTAACGACTTTCCTTCATTAGACGATTAATAAGCTTCATTAACTTAGGCAGTGTCTGGGCATGAAGGTCATCATATAGTATTAGTATAATGTGTTTTACATCCCCTTTGAACTTTCTTTAGAAATCTCTATAAATCTCTATATTGAGCGCAGATGTGAACATTCAATTCTATTTGCTTTCTAATACTTTAGGACAAATCGCTTTTCTTCGCCCCTGTTCACACCTTCGGACGAGGGCCACGTAATCCGAATAGTTTCACTCATATTTTTTTATTACTGCAGCTTCTGATTTTAGTGAAATTAAGCCACATTGGGTGTAGTCATTTGTCAGATGGAACGCCAAAAAAAACGAGAGACCATTCGTATCAACATCGTAAAACGCACTCGTCGCACGAAACGCCAAATAACGAGGGAACTTTAGTATCAACATTGCAAAACACGAAAGGTCAAATAACGAAGGACCATTCGTATCAACATCAAAAAACGCTCTTGTCGCATGGAACGCAAAATAATTACAGACCTTTCGTATCAACATGGTAAAAAACTCCTGTCGCATGATATGCCAAATAACGAATAAGTATTTGTCTGAAACCAGAAAATCCTCGCTCGTAACGTCAAATAACGAGACCTTTCGTATCAACAACGCGAAATCCTCTTGTCGCATCAAAGCCCAATAACTAGAAGTTCTTTCCGCGTGAAACGCCAAATAACGAAACCTCTTGTTGCGTTAAACGCCAAATAACGAGACCTCTTGTCGCGTTAAACGCCAAATAACGAGAGCTCTTGTCGCGTGAAACGCCAAATAACGAGACCTCTTGCCACGTAAAACGACAAATAACGAGACCTCTTGTCGCGTGAAACGCCAAATAACGAGACCTCTTGCCACGTAAAACGACAAATAACGAGACCTCTTGTCGCGTGAAACGCCAAATAACGAGACCTCTTGCCACGTAAAACGACAAATAACGAGACCTCTTGTCGCGTGAAACGCCAAATAACGAGACCTCTTGTCGCGTGAAACGCCAAATAACGAGACCTCTTGTTACGTAAAACGTCAAATAAATCTATGGGCGGTGCTTACTTTCGACGGCGTCTGGCGAAGAACGCTAAGAGCCTTCTGATGAGTGATCACTCGGAAGTTCTCGTTGTTCACCTCGAGGATTTGATCGCCGGGCTTTAAGCGACCGTCCTTAGCAGCAGCACCATCGGGGTAAACTTCGTGGATGATGATCGCTCCCTACGAGGAGAGAGAGAGAGAGAGAATCAAAGGAATTAATTAGGCTGTTCAACGGTAACACAAGTGTTGAATGAATCTCGAGTGGAATTGATGACTGTGCGATTGAGTTTAAGTTTGGGTTAGAGATAACTTCATCTTCATCTCCCAGCGTTCTGAACATGGAAGGATCATGGTAGGAAGAGGGAAAAGATACAGAAAGCCTCTGAAAAACAATCGACGCATACACACACACATATATGCATTTAAAGGCCCAAAGAAATGAAAATTGGCATCACGACACTAAAGAAGACGACCATTGAAAGCTTAAGAAAGAAAATGTGAGATATAGAGACGGAGAAAATCGTGAAAACTAATTTTAACCGTTATATGAAAATAAATAAAGGAGTAGGATTCGAACCTGTGTCCTCAAGCGCACATCGCTATTGTGACTACGACGCTCATCGACTGAGTCCGTCATGGTCACAATAGCGATGTGCGGTTAAAATTAGTTTTCACGATTTTCTCCGTCTCTATATCTCACATTTTCTTTCTTAAGCTTTCAATGGTCGTCTTCTTTAGTGTCGTGATGCCAATTTTCATTTCTTTGGGCCTTTAAATGCATCCATTATATCACGTGTCATATGATTTAAGTTATTTACACACACACACACACACACACACACACACACATATATATATATATATATATATATATATATATATATATATATATATATATATATATATATATATATATATATATATATATATATATATATACAGTGGGTGCAATAAATAGCCGATACATGGTCAAAGTATATTTACCCTAGTTAGACAACAGCAAAGTAATCGAAAATTGAACATCTTATGTATTTTGTCCGTTGAATACAAATTCGGTATTAGAATACACAAATAGTAAAGCATTGATATTAGATCGACAAAAGTGTTAGATTATTACGTCAAAAAGTATCCAACACGCCCACAAAATGAGTTTTAAGGCGATAATAAATAGTTCTCGAACATCCCGGAGTGGTTTACGTGACAGGAATGCTGTAGAACTTTCTCGAAAAATAATCTACTTCGTCCACGTGAAACAGCGGACCTCAGTCAGTGTTTGAGAGCTGCATGAGAAGGAGGTCATCGTTCAACACTCTAATTCTAATATGGCGAAGACTAAAGAATTGCCAAAAAGGAGCAGAAAACTAATTGTTCAGTTATATAAAAGTGGTTTGGGTATAGAAAATTTTTCATCTATGCTAAAAATATCAATCTCAACCATTGGTGACACGATTCGCCCGTTCACGTTATATCAGTCCACTGCAAGTCTACCACGTTCAGGTCGTCCATCTAAAATTTCAAACCATGCGGCTAAACATATAGTCCGTAAAGTAAAGAAGAATCCTCGAGAGACTCGATCTGAACTTCAGAAAGATTTGAAAGCAGCTGGGACAAATGTATGCAAAAATACAATTAGAGCAGTTCTTAGGAACGAAGGATTCCATTCTCGCACACCAAGAAAGACATCTTTGTTGAAACCAATTCATATCAGAAATCGTCTGAATTTTGCGAAGGAACATTTAGAGAAGCCTGCAAGTTTTGGGGACGCTGTACTATTATCTGACGAGACGAAGATTGAGTTATTTTGAGGCGAAAAAAACTCAGCACATGATCCTAAAAATACAATCTCAACAGTGAAGTTTGGAGGAGGCAGCATAATAGTATGGGGCTGCTTCTCCTCTGCAGGTCTTGGAAGACTCCATATTATTGAAGGCAAAATGAATACTCAAATGTATTGCAGGATTATGGATGATAAATCTCTTACAGTCTGCAGACGACTTGAAGTTGCCAAGAGGATGGACATTCCAGCACGACAACGATCCAAAACACAGCCAAGGGCCCTGCAGCGTGGTTTCAGCAGAAGAAAATAAAGGTTATTTGATGGCCAAGTTAGTCGCCAGACCTAAATCCTATCGAGAACCTGTGGCGAGAATTAAAACTAAAGATTCAGAAGAGCGACCCAAGAAATCTAACAGATTTAAAAAGAATAGGCCAAGAAGATACCTAAAAATATTTGTAAGAACCTCATAAGTAAATATCCCAAACGGTTGGAAGCTGTACTAGCGACGAAAGGTCATATCACCAAATACTAACTGGTTTTCATAGGTGTATCGTACTTTTTGAAACGTTCGTTTGATATTTTTGCCGTAATCATAGTAATGTTTTACTATTTTTGCAATATGATATCAATTTGTATTCAACGTAAAAAATCCATAGGATATTCAATTTTCGATTACATTAGCATAACATCTAATATCTGGGTTCTAATCACCTCAAACATCAACACGCTATAAACGGGTCGTTCTGACGAAGCTCCAGTGAGATCACTACCCAAACTTAAACACAAACACCGCACAGGCTTGACCAACCATACATCTACACCTACTGCCACCGGGAGTCAGACCCAGCTAAACATTTTCACAACACTCCTGGTCTTTGGACATCTAAGAACAAAATTCATATGTATAGGGCGTGCTAGAGCTTTGTATTTATTATGGCGAGCTTCAGAAAGTTACAAAATGAGTGGATGACATTAGGAATATTTGCGTTGGGAGAAAATAGTCTCGTGACATAGGATACATTCGAACAACATGAGCTAAAAGTTCTCGACTACCTAAACACTGGGTGGTGAAGCTGGGGCTGTGTTGGTGGACAGCGAGGTTCACAGTCGCACACCATTCATCACTCTAACGCTGTCTACAACGCAGCTTAACAATTTAGATCACATGAACTCACAAGGAGCGTGTCTGTCCCTCCGACGATGGAGAGACCGAGACCCATCTTCTCCTTCACAATTTCAATCGTCGTCTCTTTGCCGGGTTTGATTTCGGCCGTGGATGGCGGCTGGAACGGAAGGAGAGATGATCAATTAATGTCCCTTTATGAGGACGCTAGAGAGACAGAGACATGGACCAATGTTTTACGGTTTTTATCATCGATTTGCACTGTCCATATCTGAATGGGGGCTACTAAATATGCTAGTCATCACACAATCGAGCCACATTGTAATCCCAGCTGACAATTAACCACATGTAATGTGGCTTAACTTCACTCGCGATGGGAAATAGTATATCTACACTACTAGGTCGTAACTTCAATTTTTAAAGAAGAGCTCGGGGTAAGATATTATTATGAAGGGACGGACGAAGCGGCGATGGGTAAGAGTTATTATTATTTTATTCCGTTTGCTCTCCCTCATATATATGTCGTGGAATGGCCGGACTCTATAGAAATATATATATGCCTTTTGGGTGTTTGGGTCGAAGTTAGTTTAAGATTCGACCTAGCCGGTTCGTGAACGGGAAATAGTTAAGAATTCAGTGGGGATGGCTTACTTTTTAATTGCGGGGTCCTTTCAAAAACAAATAATTCAGAGTGCAAGTTGGCCAAAGATTAACAAGTAGCTGGTACTCGTTAGGGTTACAAGAAAAAGAAAACAAAAATATACCTTTACTAATAAATAAAATAGAGTTGAAATATATACAGATACAGGTTTAAAGGGATTGATCGTACATGCTAAATTAAATGTCGGCACGGAACACAGGAGGGATAAATATGGGATTAGTGGTCAGGTTCAGGTCGGTGATTAAAAAGGGGATTTTAATCCGGGGCTCACACAGAAAAGATAGGACGATTTGGGTAGACCAGATTATAGAATAATCTGTAGGCGTCAACGATTGCAACTGCTTACGTGTTCGTTGAAGGGGAGGGCCAGTCGGGATACAATGACTGCGATGGGGAAGCTGGTTTACCTCACGGGGCGGATGAGCGAGCACACGTAGTTTGGCCTTCGGAGATGGAATTCCTCGTCAGATACTCGCCGATTGACTATGGCAAAGTTCACGGATGTCGATTTAGCCTTCGTTCTCGAATCGAAATCGCCGGTGTCTCCGATTGCGACGGGTGAGCGTGTCCTTTGCTCGTATGCGATATTAGGCGGGATAGTCTTTGCAAGTGTTGCATGCTAAACCGAGGCGGGGGATTATATAGACGCTCCGCTGGTGGCTGGGATTGCCTGGCGGGAGCCTCCACGACTCGCGCGATCTTGGGGGAACCGAGATAAAGTTGGCGTAGAATGTTCGAAGAGTTTCGATCTATGCCGGAGGGCGGCAGGCTGGCTGATAGGCCATACGAGACGAGGAAAATGTGTCCCTATGTAAATGCAGCTGGGGTGCAATAAAACGGCGTGGACCGCATCCTCGCCGTGGATCAGCCTCGCTCCAAACGCTCCATGCGGTGATCTCAGGACCACGTGGGTACAGAAGGGCACGAGGTCGCCCTTCGACCTTATTCTTCTACAGCCTGGTCATAAAACTAACAAGAAACTAAGTAAACATATATTTAATAGAAAAATACACATAAGAAAGATCTTCTTTGTATATAACAACAAATGCTAATCAAAATTTAGGAGGCGATAAAAGTAATCAACCAATAATAATTTAATATTTCATGGCAACAAAACCTTTGTTTGTAATAAGAGCACGAAGACGATTCTCATACGCTGATATTAGCTTTTTGTAATCATTTCTTGATATTTTGTTCCACTCTTCTACGCAAAGTTCCCTCAAAGATGCCAAGTTCTGTGAGTTTCTCTTACGGATT
Organism: Ceratothoa steindachneri; assembly: GCA_963969495.1. Taxonomy (NCBI): domain Eukaryota; kingdom Metazoa; phylum Arthropoda; class Malacostraca; order Isopoda; family Cymothoidae; genus Ceratothoa; species Ceratothoa steindachneri. The sequence continues at coordinate 199,452,951 of OZ018318.1, read as the reverse complement.
GCAGCCTTCATTATTCGCCACAAATGCTGAATAAGATTGACTTGGCCATGGAAGGCTTACTTTTATCTGCTTAAACCATCATTGAGTTAATTTGGCGGTGTGCTTAGGATCGTTGTCCTGTGGAAATATCCATTGATGTCCGCCGTAGAATTTTTTCGCACTTTGGAGCAGTTTTTCATCTAGTATCTTTCGATACGTGGCACCATCATTTCCCATCAATGATGTTGAGTACTTTACTCACTTTATTCTTTTACAATTCCAGATCGCTTTGTAGATATTTCAAAAATAATAACTAGTAGGCTGCAGAGATGTTGGCAGTTCCCCAAAAGTACTGCTCATTAACATTAGGAAACGGGTACATTTCCCGCTATGATGTATAGGTCCCTCGCAACCTTTCGGAGGAAAAATTGCATGAACCGATATTCCATCTGCGATATGTTCTTACAAGACAATTGAAACAATTTTTTTTTTAAGCGATTGATAACTGAAGATAAAAATGGGTCATCTACGATAACATAGTACGGAAACGATCCGGTTGTGTTGCGTGAGAATTTACCAAAAGGTCGTGATTTGTGTCGGGTAGGATTTCAAAGGTATTTATGAGCTACTCCCATATAATCAAACCATCGATTCTGATGAGCACTGCCGCCTACTGGAGAAATCGAATAAAAAAGTTCACCCGGAGGCCAGAACTAGACAACCTGAAAGGGGTTGTGTCCCAAGACACACCATTGGCGTGTCTTGGGACACAACCCCATGGCTGCATTTATTTAGGTCCTTGCAAAAAACCGTTGAGTGGAAAAACTTTATTGATTTAGATGGTCTCACAAAACACCTAGATAACTTCTTTTCCTCCAAGACAGTCCAGTTCTACGCGGGTAGAATTATGAAGCTGCAGAAGAGATGGACTGAAGCGATTACAAAAATGGTGTGTACTTTGAAGAATAAAAATATTGTAATATGAATACATCTATTCTATTTAAATCCCTCAGAAACGCCCAGAACTTTCTGGACGATCTTATTGTTTTTACAAGGACTCTTCCCCACAGGTGTTCTATTGATTTAAGTCTGGGGTCTGCGGTGGCCAATTCATACAGTTAAAACCAATTCTTGATGTGGTTGGATGCATGGCATGGAGCAGTGTCCTGCTGAAATATAACTTTATTTATTGGTGTTGTATGATAAAATTTCTGGATAGATGGCTCTTAAACCTGTGACAACATGATGGTATAAGTTGTGAAGTTCATTCTTCCTTGACATAAAAACATTTCCCCTGCCCTGATGTCTAAAACATCGCCAATGGAAGTATATGTGAAAGAGGCCTCACTAAACGTTGCTCAATATTCCACCTCGGAGGGTGGGAAGCGTGCATCGCTCAGGCACTACGGTGCACAGTATAATTGAGAAGTGGTCACTACTACGTTAAACCATCCAGTACTTTCCATTCAAAGCCGCAAAGTCAATCAGGGAGCAAAGAAATAGGTCTACGCAGCTAAAGGAGTCTGTTTGGACATGGTACGACGTGGCGTGTCCCCTGTGTAAAAATGCGCGCTAGATGTAATGTTAGAATAGATTCAATAAAACGACACGGGGGTTACATAGCCATCTCCCCAAATTGGATTCCTTCCATTAAAATCACATAAAGGGGGAGCTGAGATAGGTCTAAAAATATTGGGAACGTGAGAGACAATCACAAAAGGGAGCCGTAGATGGAAAATATCGAAAAAACAGAAAAACACCCGACCCCCTCCACTTGGAGAATAGTATGTAGCAGTAGGGATGTTGAAAATTGTGCTTTGCTCACCGAGAGGTAGCACTACCATGAGCCAAGGGGTGTAGGTGAGTTGAAAACTCCGATGCATGTGGAATGGAAAGTTCCCCAGTTTATCTTCAAGTATACATATCGCAGATGGGTTATGGTTAGATCGTATTGTATAAAAATTCTTCCCATTTGGGAAGAATCCCATGACAATTCCACTGAAGGAGGTTCCCCATTATGAGGATCGCCGTGAAACGACAGTGGAAATCTGACGGGTACAACCACTAGAGGAAGACGTGGAAGATCCTTTACACCCTGGGAAAGGAAAGGTCGGGAGGATAAAGGGATACTAGGTTGAACGTGCCGCTTGTCGATGTTTCCCCGGCATAACCTATGGGCAAAGGGAGAGCCAAGAAAGGCTTATAATGGTTAACGGACGCAGGTTGCGAAAATATTCCGAAACTTCGGTTAGGGGCGAAAGCCACGTACAGAAGGCGGCTAAGGGTATCAGTCCGACAGAGTGGCGGGAAGAAGGAGGAAGGTGCCATTCTGGCATCGTCACCCTCACCTAACCTGCGCTCCGGAGACAACTTAGGAACAGAGTGAGAAGATCGTAAGGCTCAAGATACAAGGAAAGGGAGTAGGAGGTAGGTCAGACAGGATTGTGTGGAGTTCCACAGATGCTTGGATATCAAGCATATAAGAGACACGAACTTCTGCGTTTGGCAGACCGTGATTGCATGGGAGTGGCATCAGTGGAGTTTTCTGAGACGACAGACTCAAGAGTCTTAACTGTATTACGTTGGATGTCGGAAGACGCCTCCAAAACAAGGATACCATCATTGCGGGACGACACACAATGCTTCTCGAAATCTTCACTATTTCGAAAACATCCATTTTCGAAAGGAAAAAATCGGAATCCGAGCGGAGGACTAGGGACGGGTGATAATCTAAATCTGGGAGAAGTTGGGACTGGAACAAGATCCAGTAACGCGATGAGCAGGAACTAGAAGTTACTGGGAAATTTTAATGTTTTTTACCCATAAACTAAATAGACTTTTACTTCACCAGGCAGGCTCATCACCCGACACTGAGCCTTACATGGGAAGGCAAGGGCTCATATCCCAGCGGCCCCAGTGATACCACGTCTGGTATACTCCGGTAACCATAAGTGGCCCAGACGGCAGCACTGGACCCTTAAGCCAACGTGGGAAAAGTCTCCCTAGTGGACCGACCGAAAGACTAACCGGGCTTCACACTTGCCACCAAACCACTTTTCGAAGAAGTGTGAAACGACCTCAAAGTCTCAACTCAGGGGGTAAACTCAATTTCCAGACGGAAGACACGGGAAGTTACAGGGTTTTCACGCAAGGCCAAGACGCTTGCTTTTCGCTTCTCAGTTTCAATTAACAACAGACAGTGCAAATCAATGGTAACAACCCAACAAAACAACAACTCCAACCATATAGTGAAGGAGTATAATACTTACGGCTGCCGCTTCTTCTGGTGAGGGTACGGGCGTTGCGTGAGCCGCGTGCAAAGAACCAGGTGAATGTAGTGTAGTTGGCGGAAGTGTAGGGGTAGAAGGGAATCCCTCGGAAGCAGAGGGAGTGGGTGGAGTGACAGATGGGCAGGAAGAGTGGTTGGAGAGGGTAGATGGTGAGGGCGTTGAGTTGGTTGTAGGGGAGAGAGCGAGGATGGAGCGGTGAGCATTGGGAGAAGTATGAATGGAGGAAGGTTTGGCAGGTACGGGAGGTTTAGGCAAAATGGAAGGTTTAGGTGGAATTTCTGTGAAGGAGAGAAAAATAAAATGAATTTATTGCCAATGCAATAGGTAAACAAATGTTCTACTTGAACAAATTTGACACAACTTGAACAAATGTAAAATCTGCATATTCGTGGTGGTCGCTGACAACATATCTTGGCATACACGTGCACTAACAGAAGTATCATTATAAATACTTGCAGTGTTAAACTGTATTCAATACTCCAGGGATGACTTGGAAAAATAAAAGAAACACGAGTCAATCAGATTCATGGTCTTATCATATGACATGTGGTCCTCGAATGAAAGAGACGCTCAACATATGTTAAGATGCAGACACCATAAGATGGGTTCGTCATATAGTACCAGGTAATGCTACAATTTAGCATGATAGGTTCGAATCCACGGTGATAGGTCCGGAATACGCTTCCTGGATCACTTAAAAATATAAAAAACGATTAAAATCAAATTTACTTCCAAGCTATGAAAATAAAGGCTACTATATTTACACAACTCCTGAAATAAAAAAAAATAAAAATAATTGCCTCAAAATTGAAGGCTACTACGATGTATTTGAAAATTTTAAATTAGTTTAGCAAATAATTTGAAGGATGTGAAAACACCATACAGGTATAGGAGTGGTATAAAGCAAAACTCAAACAAAAGTGAGCGAACTAAGTTTAATTTCGTGGTAATCTACTTATTTCAAACCGAATTAAAACTAAGTTTCGTTTAAATAAAAGTCTCTTCAGCTAAAGTCTAAATGGCAGATCTATTGCAACCTAATATACATTTAAGAAATAATAGAAAAGTTACCGAAACAAAGGCCAAAAAAATACAGGTAAGCGATAGTTAAAATGTTTTGTTTTTTTCAAATTATCTCTGAAAAGGAAAAGGAGTGTTATTGAGAAAGCTAACTCTCGCATCAAGCGAGGTTGAGAAATACGACACTTAGCAAAAGCGAAAGCAATATGCGCAAGACTGAAAAAAACATAAAACCGCAATACAAATACAAGCAACCATAGAAAAACGAGTCATTGATCATCAAGCTCATGTTTGTATATAATATACTCACAGGCCCATGCAGACAGAGAGAGAGAGAGAAGATGCCAGCAGAATCGTGAATTCCCATCAATTTTTTAAGGCCATGAGCAATATCATTGCACCGTACCATGAACAGAAACGACCATGACGGCATTAAACATAAAAGACCATTATTCATCCGTAATAAGTTGACAGGAGAAACATGGAAAACACAGATTGCGTAGGGGAGAAAAAGGAAGACATCGTAAGCTAGTTAAAAAAATTATGCACTCCAATTGTTAGTCTTTCAGCCATATCGCGAAGCTACTATTGAAACGAGAAAATGCCATTTCATCTGTATTTCCAAGACCCTAGATTTATATTACAATTTTTAGTCATGTGCGAGTCTAATTGCGAGCAACTCTACATATCACTATGTCGGTCGGACGGTCTCCGTTTTGCATTTTTTTGTATAACATCATAACTATTCAGCCGATTCTAACGAAATTTGAAAACCTAATCTTGTTTTACATTCTCCTTCGAAAGCTATAATTGCCAAAGTCCTTCCAAGGTTAGCCAAGGAATTATTTTGTTTTAGCAATAACAACTATTCGGCCGATTCTTAAAAAAATGGAAACACTTATGTTGTTTTACTTTCTCTTTCGAATAATATAATTACCAAAGTCCTCCCAAGGTTAGCCTGGAAATTATTTTGTTTTGGCAATAACATCATAACTATTCCTCCGATTCTAGCAAAATTTAAAACTCTTATGTTGTTTTGCATTCTCTTTAGAATGATATATGTAATTGCCAAAGTGTTCCCAAAGTTAGCCCTGGAATTATTTTGTTTTGGCAATAACATCAGAACCATTCAGCCGATACTCTGCTAGACAAGACTAGGCTATACTATGCTAAGATATAATGTACAAGGGTAAGATATACTATGCTATGCTTGACTAGGCTATAATAGAATAGTATAGGCTATACTTGTCTAGAAGAATTAATGCTAGGCTAAGCTATACTAGGCTAGATAAGGCTATACTATTCTATGCTATGGTAGATTAAAGTATAATAGGCTAGGGAGGGCTATGCTAACCAAGCTAGCTGGCTAACCAAGGCTATAATCGCCTAAGCAATGCAAGGTTATTCTAGTCTAGGGTATGGTATGCTATACTAGTCTAGGATATACTTGGCTACGCTATAATATGATACGCTTGGCTATAATATTATGCTAGGATAGGCTATATCAAGCTAGCCCATAGTATGTAATGCTAGGCTATCGTTTGTGAGGATATATCGGCTATGCTATAGTAGTCTATTCTAGCTTGACTATACTAGCCTAGACTACTCTATGCAACGCTAGGCTAGGCTGTAGCATGCAATGCTAAGCCATACCTGGTTAACTTAGGCTAGGCTACACTAGACAAGGCTATACTAGGATACGATAGGCTAGGCTATACTAAGCTGAGGTAGGATAAACTAGGCTAGCTAGATTATACTAAGTTAGGTTAGGCCCGGCACAGCTAGGCTTGGCTATACTAGGCAAGTTTAGGCTAGGCTTTTTTCAGGCTATACTAAGCTATGCTATTCTACTCTGTTCTCTACTATGCTATGCTAAGGTATGTATGTGGCTTTACCAATGTCCTCCTTTGGTTACTCCGGGAATTATTTTAAAGTTTTGAAGGTCGTAAGGTCATAAATCAGAATAAGTGAGGGCAAGCCCTATTACACGCCTTTGAAGCATGCTGTATAGGCCTTTAGTGCGTTGTGATTAGACGGTAACCATATGCATATTCAATTCGTATTTTAGCGATGCAGTTGCATGAATTTTAACTATATTGTCAAATGGCGATGATTTTAATTTAACGCTGCACATTCTTAGCGCAGGTTTTCTTTTAATTACTGCTCAATGTAAAATTGTGCACATGAGTGAAACTAACCAAATTTAACTAGCTTTAGTATGTTTCTCACCACCCTTTGTATGGTAAGATTCCCTGAGTGATGCCGTACCTGGTTTCTTTGGCTCTACATTTTTAGCCGGCGTGGGCGGTGCAGCTTTGCCACCAGCAGGTGTTGCAGCGTCACCAGGGGACGGTGTTGAAGCACCGACTCTGGTAGCGTTGGCTACCCACATGTTGATGACGCCTTCCGTCTTCTTCAGAATATTGGCGGCCATTTCATAGTCGATGCCGACCATCTCCTCTTTATTAACGGACAGAATCATGTCTCCAACCATAAGACCCGCCTGAGGGGGACAGGGAAATGCTGTGAACAGGTAGTAGAAATGAAGCGGGAAGAAGAAACGAAAAAGAGACGGTCTGCTGAAACTAGCCTCAAAATGAAATCGGAATATCGGTGGCGGCAGAGAAAATAAGAACAAATGGATAAAAAAGAAAATTAATAAACAAAAATGGATGAGCAATATCAGAAGACGATTCCTTACCCGAATATCAAGTCACGGGATTAAGGGATACCCCAAATCCCAAAGGATAAATTTAAACTTTTCGCTTGTCTTGGTTTATTTATGTCCCAGAGCTCTCACGGATACGGTGTTGGACTTTTAGCGTCGAGGTGTCGGGTTCAATCCCAAAGTGAGAGCAACACAAACGTCAGCACACGTTGAGGTTCTGGGCACCGATTGGTGGACGCGTGTGCTTGCCCCCACGGGGGTAGCTAGAATTTACACACGTCATCAAACACACAGAGTTAATCACAACACCGCTATCTTTTCTCTCCTGGCTTCACCCTACAACACACACAGCCTTTTTTTTTCCAAGGAATCCTACCGATGGGTAAGTGTACCCACCTACCCCTAACGAGGAACGGGCCTCCCTTCCTCCGGGGTGAACAAGGTTCCTACCCGATCGCTGGCTGGTGGCAACAAATAGATTGAATAATTCCTCACACATTCCCCTCCCTCGCTCAAAGAAAACAAACTCCTGGTGCCTCCTGCCAATTGTCATGCGGATCTTTATGTTGATTTCATTATTCGGTAGAGGGAATTTCGTCATCAGGACGAGGGATCCTGTACACGAGCAAAAGACGAATGGTGTAACATAATAGTAGTTGCAGTAGTACTATTTATGTCCCAACATATCGTCCAGTTCAACTTTAGCGACATGCATCAAATAATGGACAAACTGTGGCCAAGAGTTTTCGGACACCTCGGAATTCGATAAATGGACGGTCGTAATTTATTTGAATATAAATATGAATATAACAGTGAAATAATGAAGAACAAATAACATATAGTTATATATGCACCAAAACATGTTACATCAGCAACATAAAACAGATAGGCAGCTAAAGCTATGTGAAATTTACAGCAACGCCAAACTGATAGAGGAAGCCCAGTAGCGTTTCAAGAGTTCATTGATTCTTCGAGGCACCCTCTCCATGATGGTGCGATACCTAAGGGTGTAATGTTGACCTACTCCTGGGTGATGAGAGCCTTCAGTTGTTCATTGTAGTCTGGGTTGCGACCTTTATCAGGTCCTGCCGGAGCTTTGCCAGTAGATTCCTATTCGGAAACTGAGGTGACCAGTAATCACCACCGTGAATTGTTGTCCCGGAACCACTGTATCATGGACGCAGACTTGTGACATGGGGCATTACCCTGCTGAAAAATCACTTTCCGGCAGGCATTTCTGGAGAGGTCTAAGGCTGAGTGAGGACAGCCTTAGGACAGTTTAGTACTTCTCTGAATTCCGTGTGCCATTACAAACGGTGCTAACAAATAATATTACAGAGGCCACCATGTATTACTATTGGCGCTTTGCACTATGGATCCTACTGCTCCTCTGGCGCCACGCGGACTCTAACGTTTCCTATGCGTCAAGAACAGCTGGAACGTGGACTCCTATGACCAAAAAGACACGTCCTCACTGACGCATGGTCCAGTTGCGGTAAGCAAGTTCCCAAGCCAGTCGACGTCGCTTCTGCTGAAAGTGGAACAGCGGATTCTGGTTGGATTTACATGACTTCAATCCTTGTCCAAGCAGTCTGCAACAGTCTCTTCCGAAGCATTAACCTGGCTGCACTCTGGCAATTCATGTTGCAGCTGGTTTTCTTACGATACCGAGGGCTCATGTGACGCAGAGACCTATTGTCAGGATTGCGTACTGACGTTATGTCGCCCAGAACGAGCTTGGTTTTGGATCTTGCCTCTTCTTGGATTCTCTTCAACACTTCTGGTAACATCGGCATGTGATCTGCAGACACCCGGGCGATTTGGCGATTTTTTAAACGGCCATCTGGCTACTGTTGGCGCTTTGCACTATGGATCCTCCTGCTCCTCTGGCGCCACGCGGACTCTAACGTTCCCTATGCGTCAAGAACAGCTGGAACGTGGACTCCTATGACATAAGTCGGCGTAAAGAAAATTTCCGTTTAGTTCTAGGCTACTCTAAAAAATTATAAACATAACGAAAGGAATAAAAAAACAATAAAACAAACAAAACAAGACGCATAAAAACAAGAAGATAGAGGCACGCTTCGGCGTTGAGGGGAGGTCTGTCTCTCCCCGGCGTCGGAACAGGCTGCCTACAACAGAAAGAGTCAAATAAAATGGAGGTCAGCCTCTTCTAAAAATTCAGATACTCCACAAGTTTGTGTACACGAACCCGTCCAGAGTAGAAGGGACAAGCGGTAGCGACCCCACTAGTCCCGATACCGGGCCAGGTAATGTGCGCGAAGATCACCAGGACTGGGACATTAAACAAGAATGTGCCAAACACTCCGATAAACAACGCAGTCGTATCAGTAAAGCGCAAGGGAGCACTCCATCAAATGGCAGTTCCTGCCCAGAGTGTCGAGCCCAATTCGAAGACAACAGAAAGCGACCTGAAGCCGTCGCCGCATTGAGGGTTAGGTCCATGTTAACAATCGCGGCCAGATTGCACGAAACCTTAAGTTCCCATCCTCCGTCTCCCATCTTTTTTCCAAGCAGCCCGGAGGCCTGCTCTGATTCCTGCCATGTAGTGGGTGAGAGAAAGAGCGAAACGCTGGTCTAATCGCCCAGTCCTCGCGGGCTTTTTGGTGCCCTCATTCGCCGCAAGTCTCACATGTCCAGGAACCCCAAAGATAATCTCGACATCCAATGGATCGCGAGAACCGTGGCGTCACGGATACCGGGAATCAGGGAGGGTGTATAATCTAATGCAACAGGAGTATTCAGGCAGCTCTGTGAGTCGCTAAAGGAGATAACGCGCCGAGCGAGGGCCGATGCGTTATCTCCCGTACCGATAGATGTATTTCAAGCATATTGGCCGTTAAGACAGACGCAGCGCCGGGTAGAGTCACGCTGACTTCAAACAGAGGAGAGACCCTCCTGGGAATTGAAGTCATCCGTATACACTCTCATGGATCCAGCGTAACACGAAGTGTGCTCCAAAATGCCGAAGGCAATACTCCTGGCGCTGTATAAGCTTTGGGAGAAGAGGCGTGGCGACAAATAATCAAAGGCGGTGCCCTCCAGATTGGCATCCTGGGCAGAACCAGAGGCGCCACCAGCCAGAGAGCTATACCAAGCTCTCGGAGTTTCCTATACTTAAAACCAAAGGACCAACTGTATGACTGGCGTCTATCAGAGGCCTAGGCACCGTCGAGATCGGGAGCGGATGCAGCGAGAACCATTGGCAACTGAAGGAGGCGGCGAGCTCGCGCGTACAGGCGCATAATGCACTGTATGCGGCGCAGAGCGAGTGGCAACTTAACAGCATCGATAACTAGACTCTCAATGGTAGACGTACAGAAGGTAAGGGTCGCCAGGAAGAGACCGGTGTGGTGGATCGACTAAACCTACGGCAATACACGCTCGGCTACGGATGCATAAGTCCCTGACCCGTAGTGAGCTTCGAATGAACACCGGATCAGGAGAAAATTAAGGCAGAAGCCCCATCAGCACCCGGGTGCTGAACGTCACGGTCTGAAGAATGTCCATGGCGCAGCTATAAGAGTCCCTAAGGCTTCCGGGTGAGGCGTCGGTCAAAAGGAAAAGGTGCTAATCTACCACTTTCAGGCGATTCCTGATTAGGAATAAGTCTGTGTCGGGGTGGAGCCGTGGATGGCGGCAGAAGTGCAACATCTTAGTCATGAACAAGGAAAACCGAAACCTGTGCGCTTCGACATAGCAAGAGATGCGGTTTAATGTCTGTTAGAGTCCACTTTCTAGAGTTGGCATCTGGGCTGCAGCAAAATAAATCGAAAGGTCGCCCACGTAGAGCGTAACCAGAACATCTCCCGGCCGCACCGAGGTGATACTGTTGATGCTCAAAGCAAAGGATATGACGCCGAGGACACTTCCCTGCGGGACATCCTCTTCCAGCTCCATTGGATCGGAGAGGTCCCCCCACCCACCCCAAAGTGGAATTGACTATCTGTCACTAAACAAGAAATAAATATTGGGAGGCATCCCCTCGCTCCCATCATGTGGAGAGTCTCCATGATACCGTATCGCCATGCGGTATCATAGGCCTTCTCCAGATCGAAAAACACCGTGGCGTAGTGCTGTCTACGAAGGAAAGCCTCGCAGACGGCATTTTCCAGTCGGAGCAGAGCATCCGACGTGGAGTGGAACTTGCGGAAGCCGCACTGTCCAGAAGACAGGTAGCCTCCAATGTCCAGGAAAAAGACTAATCTAACATTTACCAATTTCTCCATCAACTTGCAGACGCAGGAGGCTAGAGAGCTTGGGCGGAAACGGTGGGGCTAGAGTGATCTCTCTCCGGTTTGAGAAAAAGCGAGCACAGTACCGATTCGCTAGGAGTCTGGGAGGATACCTACTCTCAAGATCCTGTATAACAAATTTAACAGAAAGGTCATTGGCTCGCCTCTGGAGTTAAAGTTCAGTCGGCAGTCTTCAGCGACATCACGACGTGCATTGAATGCTGGCGGAGCAGATCCCGGCTAGAGAATGCAGAGAAAGCGAGCGCGAAGGACTCTGCCACGGATGCGTGTTCCGAGATGGCAGCCCCATACTCCTGGAGAACGTGAGGGGATCCTGCGAAAACTTGCCCCGAATCCTTTTCACTCGCTTCCACACCTCTGCTAGAGGGGTCTTCCAGTTAAGGAAAGACACGTACGCCTGCCAGGAAGAGCCCCATCTCGACGAAATTCACGGACAGAGAAATAGTTCGGGCGGTGCTTATAGCAAGTAGGGCGTGTGTTCACCTATTATTATTATATCCTGCTGATAGGTGATCTCAGGATGGCATGCAGTCCTCCAAAGCTCCATGACTACCGGACCGAACTTTGTTCAGTTGGGAACATTCATCGTGGTACAACGTGCGGGTAAAAAAGATTGAGAGGATATCCATAATAATAATAAAGAGAATATCATATTGATCAACAAATATGATGTATTATTATATGAAGGCATTCTAAGACTATAACATACCCTAATTTGATAACATTATTTCATACATTTCAATAGCATCACCAATATGGATACTTCAAAAAGAGTTGTAAGAAAGAAGGTACTTTTATTTTACTTCACAGATATAAACCTACACCGAAATATTCAAAAACACTTAAGGACTAAGAAAAAGTTTAGGCGGCCATGGCAACAGCTGCATGTCCAATTATTATAGCGATTACGTATTTCATTATATATCAAAAGAATCAGGTTTCATTCGAATATAACAAACAGCATCGCTGTACTGAAAGAACATAGTTTTGTAATTGTTATTTGATATTCTACTCAAGAAAGACGCATCAAACGCCCCTCTTTATGCTCTCACCATCTATCACCCACCACACATCTCTCGCTAACCTTTATGCTTGCACCACACATCTAACGCTCACCTTTATGCTCACAATATATAATATCTATCGCCGATCTTTATGCTCTCACGACATAGGTACAAATATATAGCAGACTTTAATGCTCTCACAACACATCTAGCGATCACCTTTATGCTTTCACCACACATTTAACGCCCACATTGATACTCTCACCACATTTCTATCGCCCACCTTTATTCCTTCACGACACATCTAACGCTTACCTTTATGCTCTCACCTCATATCTATCGCCCAAGTTTATGCTCTCACCACACATCTATCGCACATCTTTATGCTCTCACCAGATAGGTAAAAATATATGGCAGACCTAAATGCTCTCACAACACATCTAGCGCTCACCTTTATGCTTTCAACACACATCTAACCCCAACATTTAGGCTTTCACCACACATCTATCGCCCACCTTTATTTCCTCACGACACATCTCACGCTCACCTTTATGCTCTCACCGCACATATATCGCCCACATTTATGCTCTCGTCACGCATCTATCGCAAACGTTTATGTTCTCACGACACATCTATCACCCACCTTTATGCTCTCACCTCATATCTATCGGCCACCTTTATGCTCTCACACAACATCTATCGCACACATTTATGCTTTCGTCACGCATCTATCGCAAACCTATATGCTCTCATGACACATCTATCACCCAACTTTATGCCCTCACCTCATATCTATCCTCCACCTTTATGCTCTCGCCTTATATCTATCGCCCACCTTTATGCTCTTACACAACATCTAACTCTCACCTTTATTCCCTCACCACACATCTAACGCTCACCTTTACGCTCTCACCACATATCTTTCGCCCACCTTTATGCTCTCACAACAAATCTATCGCACACCTTTATGCTCTCACCACATCTCTATCGCCCAACTTTATGCTCTCACCACACATCTATCGCCGGTCTTGATGCTCTCCCCACACATCTATCGCACACTTTTATGCTCTCACCACATATCTATCACACACATTTATCCTCTCGCCACACATCTATCGCAAACTATTATGCTTTCACCACACATCTATGGCACACCGTTATGCTCTGACCACATATCTATCGCACACATTTATGCTCTCACCATACATCTAACGCTCACCTTTGTGTTCTCACCACATATTTCTCGCCCACATTTATGCTCTCACCACACATCTATCGCACACCTTTATGCTCTCACTACACATATGAGCGAATGTAAGCGAAGTGTGACATGAATACTCAGGTTAACTGTATATGTCTCTAGAACAAAACCACACTTAACATCCATTTCATTTTTGGAGATGAGTGAGTACTCCCATTACCACAATTCATGGTGAATAAATGCGAGTGAGCTCACCTCGGCCGCCGTCGAGCCCTCCTGGAGATCGGAGATGAAGATCCCGTTGCCATATTCGGCGTGTTTTCCCTCGATGATCATTATGCCCAAGCCGGATTGGCCCTGCGGAGAAAGCTCACAATTAGGATTCAAACAAGCGTTCCTCTTCCCTGATGAAGCTTCGAGATGGCGGATCTCGATAGAAATAAACCCTATGATTTGAGATGGTGAATCTCGATAGAAATAAATTCTTATAACTAAATCCAATGAATCGAGGTGGTGAACGCGATTGAAATTAATCCTTAGAACTAAATCCTAATGAATCGATATATAGCGGATCTCGATAGAAATAAATCCTTAAAAACTACATCATGTGAATCGAGATGGCGGATTTAGATAAAAATGAATCCTTAGAACTAAATCATGTGACTCGAAATAGCGGATCTCAATAGAAATAAATCCCAAGAAGAGGCAATTGCCTAGTTATCTTTTGATCTTAAATTAACGATGTCAGCACGAGAATTCATAAAACATCTCTGAAAGCAGGAATCAGATTCAATTTTCATTTTGAACGAGATGTTTGCCTACGTTAATCTGAGGCTTATAACCTTTGTAAGTATTTTTCAGATTGCCACTAGGAAGCTGATTGAGTTGTTCTTTTTAATTATTCTGAATCCACGCTTTAAAAAGGAAGACAACTAAGTGTTATCCTTTATGAAGCTGAGTAAGTTCTTTTATTCTTCTTCTGTATCCTCACTTTCTAAAGGACAAGGAAGGTGTTAAGTAGCATCTTGTTTTAATTTCATTCTCACTCTCACAGATGCCATCGTTCATATCTTTCGCGCACATGCGTTTTTCCCCTTACCATCCACCACTAGGCGCATTTTCAGTAGCCGATCTCCCGGATCAAACTGTGACTGGGTTCGCAAAATTTCCCTCGGCAGAAATATCGAATCTCAAAGGACACTAAATCACCCCGAAGAGGAGGCGTTAAAAGAGAGTCACGGGAGGATGGGGGAAGAGTCTTTCGCCAATGGCGAACTGAGTTCTATGTATCCATCGACATTGTGCCCCAACTCCCGCGTCTTCCAATCCCTCGAGAATACGGGAAAAGGGATTTTCCTGGGGTAAAGAAATTGCGGTTCCCTTCTCCTGGAGAACGGGGGTCCTGCGAGAACTTGCCCTGAATCCTTTGACTTGTTTCCACGCCTCTGCTAGAGGGGTCTTCCAATTAAGTGAATACAAGTATGCCCGCCAAGAAGAGCGGCGGGCGTGCTTCGAAATATACCGGAACCTAGCCCTAGCTCGACGAAATTCACCGACAGTGAAATAGTTCGAGCGGCGCTTATAGCGCATATAGGCATAATGCTTCTGTTTGAAGGCTGTCTCACACTCGGCTGACCACCACGGGAGCGGTCGGCGTGCAAAACGGCTAGAAGTTCTAGGAATAGTAGTTAGGCCCACGGCAATGAGGTTGCCGGAGAACTCAACGGACTCATTTACCGACCTAAACTCCTTGACTGAGACTGAAAAATCAGTCATTTCCTAAAATGCGGACCACCGCGCCCGCGCCACCACCACCGGGGCGGGGTCTCGGGCGGCAGTGGCCCAGAAAATGATATTTGAATGGGAAAGTGATCACTACCATGGAGGTCATCGACCCCCCTCCCCCCAAAAAATCCGGAGAGCACAAAGATAGATCGAGGCAGGAAAATGAAGCGGTTCTCGGGCAGTGATGTGTAAACCCTCTGATGGAACATGTGACCTTTGGGCATTATGCTGAATATGCTGCCATCAGTGGACTTTATAACAGGGAAGCGTTGTAAGCCAACGGGTTCATTAACGCGGGGTAGTCTCTCAATGAAGGGCTCCAACGTCATCGAGGGTCTGCACTTTTCGAGTGTACACTTTGGGTCTCGGCCTCCGCACTCGAGGGCGCCCAAGGGACGGACGTACCAAACTTGGCCTGGTCTCCTGCCGAAACGGCAGGGGACTCATCCATAGATGGAAGCCTCCAGAATGAGAGGAACCAGATCTTTTTCTTCTTAATCTTTGATTTCTTTTTAGAGGGGGAAAGAGCGTGGAGTGAGCCCTTTTCTCTCACCCCGAATTGAGAAACAAGGTCGGACGAGCCAGCTTCAGTCGTATCTTTCTCTGAGAGGGGGAAGGATTTGGCGAACAAAGGATCCCCACCCAAGGGAAGAGGTTTCTCCTCTTCTTGTGAATCCTCGTGGGCCTGTGCTGTCTCGGGAGGATATTGCGCAGAGGCGGACTCTAGCTCGAGAGTGTCTCAAACCGAGTGTGTGTGTGTGTTAGCCCTCAGGAGAGACCCTGCTCTCTGGGGCGGGCGTACCTCCGGGACCATTTCCACTTCAGGAGGGGCCTCCACATGGCCATCTCCACAAGGTGTCTGGGGTCCTGATCTGCAACTGAAAGGGCTCATTGCCCTTAGCAAATGCCATTGGGGCCGGCATGCCGATAATAAAGGGGAAGGGCGTGCATGCTGGCCCACAACAAGGTCACGAACCTCGGCTCGACGAGCTTATGTGCCATGACCTAAGTGACAATGTGCCCACCTGGAGTAGGGGGGTGAACTGAGGGGGCGAGCCTTGAGCTTCACCTTATTCTTGGCGGACCCCTGATAAAGCAAAGAAGGACACGCCGCTAGTAGCGAGTCGTCCGGAGACGACTATTTGAAAGAGGGTAAGGGGGAATCCCTCAACCGTAGCAATAGGAGAGGGAAAAGCCCCTCTCCACTAGGAGATACTTAAAGGGGACCCTGGGAAAGCACATAGGGGGATGGGGCGCCTCCATCACAGTACAGCCACACACTCTGCTGGAAATTCGGGGCATGTATCTTGGACAAATTTCCCAGCAATTTAGCATTTTGTGCAACAACCTCGACTCAACATCTTAGCAGAGATGCCCCGAATATATTTTTTATCGTAATTTGGGGTATGCATCTACCACACAATTCGTCGCAATATACCACTTACTTTACCAATGTATCTTGGACATCTTGGCACTAATGTGAAAAGGTGGATTCGAGATCCAGCTTTCTCGACCAGATTTTGGGGTTGGTTTCTGTTCCTGACTCCCCCCCCCCCTCTCGCTTCCAGTCAACTCTCTCACACTACACTCTCACCAATATACTCTTCGCAATAAGGTCGCCATCCTATCCCCTGACTATCCAATCTTTACTTTCCAGCTTCCACACCTGATACAGTTTTTTACTTCTATTTTCGACATCAAATAATTTTGTTTACTTGTGGTACCGTTTTATCACTCAACTATACTTCCTTTAACTCCACTCCGAGCCTCTTTTAATAAACCTACGGCAAGATGTCCAATCAATTTCCATTTTCACTTTAAAAAAGTACAAAAAAATTTCAAATCTTTTTCAGATCAAGAATTTAGGGGCCAAATTACTGCCACGTTTCAGAAAATGATTTCGTTTAAGGAACTGCTTCATTTTTTTCGGATAATTTAAGTATAAATTATATTCTCTTCGTTATTTCCTTTAATTTCAATGGTGACTACATACCCAGTATCAAATCCCGCAAAATTATGGCCCCGAAGATGGAGTCTCCAGTATCTACCAACATCTAGGCCGTAGCAACATTGAGGCAAATGAGGCATTTGCTTCGGTTAATTTTCCTGGTTCATTTTTTAAAATGATCTAACTATTAAATTTACAATTTTTGGTCCCATGCCGTGAGATTAATTGCGTGTTTTTTTATAAATAAATCCTTATCAATTACCTACTACAGCAATTTTGGTCAGTCCGTAAAATAACACTGATATTTTGCTACATTTAACTACATACCTAAGCTTTAGACGTATTTTCCAATTATTTGCATCGGTAAAAATTTGACCCTGGCTACTGTGTAGAATATTGAGGGTTCTCTTGTGGGTTGTTCAAACTAGTACGCAGCCCCTTTCATATCAGGCTGAAGATCACAATTCATGGGGGATTCCGGGGCATTAGCAAAGTATAACAAAGCGGGCATAATGCGAGTGAATACAACTAATGGGACAAAAGAGGACCGTTATTTACTTGGATCTTACTGACCCTTTGCTTTTGGAGAGGACCGGAAAGAGACGCACTCCCATACACTATGCGCGAACACTCCTACTTGGTGATCTCACTCAACACGCAGAAATTGGCAACTTTTACTTACCTTCTTCATAACAAAGTTTGTCAGTCCTTTGAAGCGCGCGTATTTCTCTTCCGGACTCTGAAAAAGAAATAGCTTAATGCGAATATGAAGTAAAGGCAAACAAAAAATGTGCTGAAATATGGCCAACCTTTCTTCACTCAAGCCAGCTTTAATAAAAAGGCTAAGGGCTAAATTTCCCGTTCTTTGATATGAATTCGTCCATACGGAAACAGGCATCCATCTCAGAAATCGGAAGATTTTTTGTATTGCTTTGTTCGTTTTGGAACACGACGTTAAAAGAACATTGATATTTACGTTCATTTCCGGGGATTATTTTTTCCTGACTTGGTAAATATATTTTATCATCACGTACTTTTCTGATAGTGTCCTACTCAAACCGTTTAATACATTTTATATTTACATTCATTTCCGGGATCTTTCACGTTCATTTTCGTTATTTTGGGTGCCAACTGTTAACTACTTATATTGGAGGGAATCCACATAGACCCTCAGATTCGAGGGGAAATCTGGTTAGAAACGAGTCAGGGTGCCAAACAGACCCGAATGCAGTTGCTCAAACAAACGACCAACTATCGAGTCAGCTACGCTCCATAGCACATATATTTTCTCCGCAGTCAGAGGAAGACTCCTTTGGCAACCCCCCCCCCCCCCCACACACACACTGATAGAAAGTTATCTACCCATTATAAAGAAGCCAGTTGAAAGATAGCTATCCACAATACAAACGAATCTTTGTAATCGCCTAGAGTCGAATACAACCCTTTATTATGTGAACGAGTCATGAAGTCCAAGGTCTCAGTCCACATCATAGTGCTTGGAGTGGTCAGTAGTGAAGGCTACGTTATGCCTCCGTTTATCTTCCCGGAGGGACTCAGACTCAATATGGAAGGCTACATCCAGTGCCTGTAGGAGCTACGTGTTGCTCTGAATCTACCAGGTACCCGTTGGAAGGTGGTACGTGTGGCAGCAGGAATCTGCACCATACCACACAAACAGGAGAACCCAGTCTTGGCTATCAGACAATTTCTTTGATCACATCACTCCTCAAACTGGCCTCCCAACTCCTCAAACTGCAGCCCTCTGGACTATCATGTACGGGGTGTGGTTGAGAAAGAAACACTAACAAGTTCCCGTGCATCACCAAGGTTGAGCTTAGGACAAAGATCACCACAGTTCGCAGTAAAAGAGGGAAACCGTGGAGAAGGCCTGCAGCAGGTTTCGATGCCCCTTAGAGGACATGGTTAAGGCCGACGGTGATTTCATTGATTAAAATGAAATCTTCAAAGTTTTTAACATGTAATTTTGGCAGCAACAAACAATATCTGTATAAATGAACATTCTTTGTTCTTTTCCTCCATATTGTTAGAGTTCTAAGTGAATTTCCGCCTCATCATAATTCTGCTGTATATAAAGTGTGACTTGATGAAACTCCTTGTCAATCTTAACATAAGTATTCACTTCCTAGATGTAATACAACGCACACTAGGATCTGAATTCATAACATAATTTGAAGGATGACACAAGCCACTAGTCTATCAAAATCATTCAAGTCAGGATATCGAAGATCTGAGAAACACGCACTACTATGGCATAAACATCCTCCATAGGACTGCGTTATCAAGTTCTTTAAACCGAGTTAAGGCTCGTCATATTTAAGATTTGTAGCCAAACTCAAAAACATGCTAGTACTATAACAACATACATATGAACTTGGAAAGTTTTTTTCTATACTCTTCTTTTGACGAATGAAAAAAACAAAGACATTTACATCCCCATACGGGAAAAGTTTTTGAGGTGTTCACCTTTATCGAAACCATTCACGTGAAGTTTCCCCCAAAACAGCACCTCACTTTTTTAAAGAAGGAAACTGATTAAACAAACGCCAAAAAATGTATATCAAAAGACCTAAAAAGGCATTATTTTCCTTTAGTTCCAAGGGATTTGGGATTTCATCAGAATTGCTAGAGAAAAACCTCAGTTCGTGGCCACAAAGGGATTTGATTCGCGGGAATTTTTTAATGAACTGAAGGGAAAAAAAGAAGAGCTTTTTACCTTTCATATTATAGTACGATGGCACTATTTCAAAAGACTTGGGCAAGTTAAAATAGGAAGTTAAAGTTACGGTGAGTTAAAATAGGATTTCTTTTCTACTATTTTAAGTAATAATTGAGACGGTATCGTGTCTGGTTGGTGTGCATACAAGGGGGATTGGGAGGGGGCTTGGTTGGACCCTTCCCATATTTGGCTTTGGTCACAATTTGTAGGTTAACAACCTCGCCACCTCCAGCCAACATTTCAACATCCATCCTTCCAATCTAAGCCAAATGAAGTTATTTTACATTTACAATCTGCTTCTATAGAGATCGAATCTCTTACACGAAACCCACCTCTCCAGGGGTGAATTCTGCATGGCTGTGTTTGGTTGAGGTGTTGTGGACCTATAGGATATCTCGGGGTTTTATTCGTGAGGCAGGGTTACCAATTTATAGGGGTGTCAAACGAAGGCGTTTGAGGTCTCACCTTCGAGTTTGCTCCGACTCCCAAAGTTCTTACGGGAATCCGTCTATAGATTGGGTTCGAAAGGTAACTTGGTTATCACTGGGTTAAAGGAAGGATTCGAAGTGAAAATGGTGTTTTATAGGCTTTATTCTTGGCTTACACCTTAATTGGGACAAGCGAGATGGTCTAGTCCAGTCTTAGGCGGCTTTGTTGTAACTTTCCCTCTACGTTAGATAATTGGGGCCAAGGACGGCTGGACTTAAGGACGAGTAATTTCTTTTTTTTGAGTGAGCCCATCTGGCGACTGCCTGCTTGGCCATAAGTTGCCGTACACAACATAGCCTACTACTAGGCTATATTACGAAACAAATAATAAAAAAACAATAAAACAAATAACAATATATAAATAACAAATAGCGAAGGACAAGGGCTAAAAAAATAACAAGAAAACAAAGCAAAAAAGCGTCCGGGGTAGGCCCGCCTAAACCCGGTGCAGGAACATGCAACCTAAAAAAACAGCAACAGTCAAATGAAGGGGAGAGGCCAGCTCCTCTTAAAAGTCAGTGTGCACGAACTCGTCCCAAGTACAAGAAACAAGCGTTAGCGACCTCGCTCATACGTCCCGGAACAAGTAACGTGCACGAAGATCGCCCAGAATGGGACATTCAATAAGTATGTGCCGAACAGTCTGGGCAACAACGCAGTCTTCACAGTATGGCGCAGGCGAGCGCTCCATCAAATGGCGGTACATCCCGCGAGTGTATCCAATTCGGGGACGACTGAGAACAACCTGAAGACGTCGCGGCATTGGGGGGTAGGTACATGGAAACAGTCAGGGCGCAATGGCACGCAACTAAGTTCGCCTCGACTGTCTCCCATCTTATTTGCCAAGCAGCCCGGAGCGCTGCCCGTATTCCTGCGATGTAATCGGTATGAGGAACAGAGAAACGCTGGTCTGGTAGACCAGTCCTCGCGGACTCTTTGGCGCGCTCATTCCCCGCATTCCTACATGTCCAGGAAACAGCAAAAGATAATCCCGACCTTCACCCTGCTCGCCAAAACCGTGGCGTCACGGATATCGTGAACCAGGGGATGCGGAGATTCAAATGCCCCGAGAGCACTACTGGCGCTTTGTGAGTTGCTATAAATCACAATCGGGTCTCCAAACCGGGCACGTCGCGTAATCTCCCGTTAACAACGGTGTATTGCAACCAGCTCGGCCGTGAAGACAGCGCCAGGCAAAGCCCAGCTGAGATCAAACACGAGGGGATACGGCGTGGAAACCAACTCCCTCTTGGGACTTGGAGTCATCCGTATATACTGGCATGGTTCTTGTGGAGAAATGGCTACATTAAGCGTCCTGGAGGAGTATAGGTACATTCAAGCCCCCCCCCCCTCATGAGGAGAAGCGTGCGAAAGGTAGCCGGCGAAAATGCTTACCATGTGTGATCTCCCCGCCGCTGTGGGCAGTTGGAGCTAACATCTGTTTGAAGGCGACCACCTAAGGTCCTTAAACGACGCTCTAACGATCGAATTACCTACGAGACCCATAAACCCGTGGTTATGGAAAAAAAAGCGGTGCGAGTCAGAAGGCACGCCAAGTAGCGGTGCGGTTGCGAGCCTATAATTTGCGAGCTGACTTGGGCACCCCAGTGCCACCTCAGGAATTCTCGCTCTCCCCAGATGCTAACTCACCATTCGCTCCCCCCCCCTTTTGCCTCTGTGGCCTGGTCACTTCCCCCTTTAGATGGGGCGGCAATCCGCCTATAAATAAGCCCCGCAAAGAAAGAGAAGTTGAGGATCAGAAGTCGATACGCCAGAGGTGGATTAGTTCGTGAAGATCGATCCGTCGGCCAGACAAGAAGATTATTAGTAGTCGATTCGCCAGAAGAAAGATTAGTTCGTAAAGATCGATCTTTCAGCCAGACAAGAAGATTAGAAGTCGATACGCCAGAAGAAGGGTAGTTCTTGAAGATCGATCCTTCAGCCATACAAGACTATTTCAGTGAGAAACGAGAGGATCAGATTGAGAAAATCAATCCCCCCTTTCAGGGCCGTATTAACCTAAATAGTCAAGTTTTATATCGGTGCCATACCGAAGAAGCCTTTTCAGTCTGAAAAGAAGTCCGACTGAAGAAAAGCAAAGCCGCTCACACTCGAGTGATTCTCACAGCTCAAGCACCATAAGAGTGAGAGGAGAAGAACCCTGCCCCAAAGAGCTCCCGTTCTTTAATTACGTTGAAGAATCAGCCCCCGTCACAGGCGACGAAAATTCCACTAGCGACCACCACACTTCAAAGCGAGAGATAAGTCCTCCAGCGACATCCGGCAATCCCTAATACCTACCTGTAAGTTAACAATAACATTTATATCTCTATTGCGATAGTAGAAGTTTAGTACGTCCCACGTTTTAAAGGAGAGTAGAAACCATTATTCTTGAACCTAGGTCATATGTGTTTGTAGATGAGAGTACGTTAATTTAATGTTTTATGCTAATCAAATAGGGTCGTGATAAAAATACTAATTGGCAATTGGTATGTTTACTGGAAGCCTACTTGTTTATGTTTTGTCATTGAAAGATCTTTGAGGCCAAAGATAGAAATGTGTTTACTGTTGGTTTGTAATATTTAATTTAAAATACATGTTTATTTTGGTAGATTCTGGTGTTTCCTCTTATCCTTATGTGTTTAAAAATAGCTCTTCCTTAAGAACTAAACCACTAAAATAGCACTCTTAGAACAAAGCCTACTTCATCATAGAAGTAACTCACGCCCCTTAAAGCATACCGCTACTAAAAGGGTGTCAAAGAGTAGAGGGATCAAAACCAAGGGTCATTCTACGACAGTTCTAGTGCGACACGAAGTGTGCTCCAAAAAGGACGAACGCAATACTCCCGGCGCCGTACAAGCTTTGTGAGCAGAGGTTAACGACAAATGCTCCAGGGCAGAACCAGGGTCGCCATAGGCACCGTCGAGATCAGCTACGAATGCAGTGAGAGCTGATGGTGACTGAAGGAGGGACGGGATCGCGCGTCAACGAGAAATGCACTGTGCAAGGCGCAGAGCGAGTTATATCTTCCCAGCATCGACAAGTAGGTTCTCAATGGAGGAAGTGCGGAAGGCGCCGGTCGCCAGGCAAAGGCCGATGTGGTGGATCGAGTCCACCTTACGTAACACACGCTCAGCTGCGGATGCATAAAACCCGCATCCGTAGTCTCAAGCTTCGAACGAACAAAGGATCGATAAGAAAGTAAGGTAGTAGTTCTTTCAGAGCCCCAGGTGCTGAACGTCATGGAACGAAGAATATCCAAGGGGCAGGTGCAACAGACTCTAAGGCTGCGAATGTGAGCCTCCCAGGTGAGTCGTCGGTCAAATACAAGACCAAGGAAACGGTGCGAGTCCACCACTTCCAAAAATATGTCTGGGTCAGTATGGAACCGTGGATGGCGCCAGAGGTGCACCAACTAAGTCTTGGCCTACGAAAACCGGAACCTGTGCGATTAGGCATAGCGAGACGCGGTTCAATGCCTGTTGGAGTCGAGGCTCCAGAGTTGGCATCTGGGCCGCGCCAAAAGAGATCGAAAAGTCGTCCACGTAGAGCGTAGCGAGAACATCTTACGGAAGAACTGAAGTCATGCCGTTGATGCTCGGGGAAAAGAGTGCGACACTGAGTACACTTGCCTGCAGGACACCCTCTTCATGCTCCATTGAGCAGGAGAGGGCCCCCACCTCCACCCGTACGCGGAATCGACGATCTCGCAAAAATTCAGATATAAACATTGGGAGGCGCCCCCTCGCCCACATCGTGCAGAGAATGTCGATGATACCGTATCGCCATGCGGTATCATAGGCCTTCTCCAGATCAAAAAACACGGAGGCGTAGTGCTGTCTACTAAGTAAGGAAGGCCTCGCACACGGCATTTTCCGCTCTAAGAAGAGCATTCGACGTGGAGTGGAACTTGCGGAAGCCGCACTGTGCAGAGAACAGATTACCTCCGCTTTCCAAAAAAAGGCTGATCTAATATTTACCAATTTCTCCATCAACTTGCACATACAAGAGGTTAGAGATATTGGGCGGAAATCGGCCGGGGTAGAGTCATCTCTCTCCGGTTTAAAAAAAGCAAGGAATCTGGTAGGATACCCTCTACCCAGGTCCTGTTGAACAAATTTAACAGAAAGGCCATGCTTCGCTCACACATGTGTCGAAGCATGGCGTACGGGACATCGTCCGGGCCAGGGGCCGTGTGCGAAAACGAAGCGAGAGAGGAACGCAACTCACTCAGGGTAAACCTGTCGTTAAAGTGTTCTCGGCCTCTGGAGGTAAAGTCCAGTCGGCGGACTTCCGCAACATCACGACGCGCATTGAATGCTGGCGGAGCAGCATCCCAGCTAAAAAATGCGGAGATAGTGGTCGGGAAGGATTCCGCCACGGACAAGAGGTCCGAAATTGCGGTCCAGTTCTCCTGGAGATCGGGACGGGGTCCTGAAAGAACCTGCACCAAATCCCTTTGACTCGCTTCTACACCTCTGCTAGGGTGGTCTTCCCGTTAAGTGAGAACATGTATGTCCGCTAAGAAGAGTGGCGGGCGTGCTTCGAAATATACCGGAACCTAGTCCTAGCTCGACGAAATTCACCGAGAGTGAAGTCGTTCGGGCGGCGATTATAGCGCATGTAGGCATGACGCTTCTGTTTGAGGGCCATCTTACACTCGGTGACCACCACGGGAGCTGTCGGCGTGCAAAACGGCCAGACGTTCTAGAAATAGTAGTTAGCTACATGGTGATGAGTTTGCCGCTGAACAACTCGACTGGAACAGAGAAATCAGTCATTTCCTGAAATGCTGACCACCGAGCCCGCGCTAAGCACCACCGGGGCGGGCTCTCGGGCGGCAGCGGCGCAGAAAATGATATTTGAATGGGAAAGTGATGACTAACATGGAGGTCATCGACAACCCCCCTCCCCGACAAAAAAACTCAGGCTGTGCATCTGGAGAGCACAAAAATATATTGAGTCAGGAAAATGAAGCGGTTCTCGGGCCGTGATGCGTAAACCCATCCACATTTAGGACACCTATCCAGCTCGGCGATCAGGTCGGCACGGGCCTGACCCCTGGTATTAATCGATTAGTCTCCCTAGACGGGGTATCTACCGTTCAGATCTCCGTGCAAGAGAAAGGGCTTCGGCAACCATGCCATGATGCGGCAGAAGTCCCCTGCGTCGAAGTTGGCTGACGGTAGAATGTAAGCGGAAATAATAGTGTATCTCCTATCGAGGTGCAGCTGCACAGCTACTGCCTAAAAGGATGTATCTAAAGTGAAGAGAAGAACGGAGTCATCATGCCGGGTGTAAATCGCGCATCTTCTTGCCCGGCCCCAATCCCGTGGTGGTGTGGTCGCAAAACCCTTATACCTCGGGAGGATGGGCAGTGGACACGCGCCCAGCATGGTCTCCTGCAAAAAGATAGCTAACGGTGAACGTGAGGAGACGAGTCTCCACAGCTCTCCCCAGCTGGGCGGGAGTCCGCGGCAATTTAATTGAAGGAATATGACTCCCAGGCCTATCTTGGAGATGCTGAGGCACTCTTCGAAATGAATACCCTCACGGAAATGACTGTCCGCTTCCTGGAGGCAGAACTCCGGGCGCTGTTGACCGGACATTGCGCTGTATACGCTGTCGACTTCGAGGACTCATCGGGATAGGCGGGGCTCACTATGCGATTCTTTTCCTCCCTCCGCCTCATTTGAAGGATCCATCGACACCGAGCCACCAGCTTACCGCTGGGTGTGGGCTAAGGAGACGAAGCTAGTTTAGTGCTGTCTTCCTTTCGGGGGGCAACTTTAGGAACCCCGAAAAGAGGGCTTCACGACCCTCTTCATGGGTATTGCATCCTGTGAGTCGAACGACTCAGTGGAGGCACGCGGCCGTTTCGCCTTACGCGAAACGGTCAAGCTGGAGAAAGGGAGGGGAACCGTGGTTTTAGCTGGGGCTAGGTCTGAACCCTTTCTGTCACCAGCTCTACCAGGAAAGCGCTCGGGGTGGGTAGAACCCGCAGAAGGCTTCTGAATGGGCGCGGAAACGACCGTGCTCGTAGGCCTGGATTGGTCAAGAGCAGAGGGTGTCTTTCTTAATATTGAGTCATAGGATGTCTCAGGCAGCATCGGGCGCACCAGGATCAAGTCCGTAGCCTCGCGAAATGAGAGGATCCTCAGCATGAACGGCCAGGATTTCTTTCTCAAGGAGATACGCACCACATTTCTTCGAAGTAGCTGGGTGAGGCTCTCCGCAATTGATACACTTGGCCACACACGATTTGGACTTAGCGTTTGATGACTCGGAGAAACTTACACACACTTCGAGTAACCCCGACTTTGCACGTCGACAGGAGAGATTAGTATGGCCAAAGCGGTGGCAGTAATAGCACCTCCGCGGCAGTGGCACGAATGCCTTCACGCGGTAGCGATCCCAACCGGCACGCACTGACTCAAGGAGATTGTCACAGTCGAACGTGACGAAAAATGTAGGGGTGGGTCTCGAGGCCCCTAACCTGTTTTCTCATCACACGTTCGATCTTGACCACCCCATGGTCGTCCAGCTCTAAAGTGATGTCCTCTATGGAGTACTCTACGAGTTCCCTCGCATAAACTAATCCTTTGACGAAGTTCATGGTAGAGTGCAGCCTCACATTCAAAGGCGTGCCATCAAGTGTCCGAAAGGCACTAATCATGGCCGCCTCGGAGGGATCCGACGCATTCACCAAAAGGCTCCTGTCCGAGAAACGGGTCACCTTCGGTTCTCTACCAATCACACTAGCTAAAGGTCTCCTCTGATGGATCATGTTGCCTTTAGACAACATGCTGCCATCAGTGGAGCGAATAACAAGGAACTGTTTGAAGCCAGCGATCTCGAAAACGCGAGGTAGCCTCTGAATGAGGGGCCTCGACGTAATCGAGGCTCTGCTCACTTCTGGTCTTCGTCTGGGACTCTCCACCCGGGAAAGCAACGTGGCCAGACCTGCTGATCTTGGATTAGTCGCTTACCGATACGGCAGCGGCCCCATCCGTCCCCACTGCCCCTGCGGAAGGAAAGGAACACCGAGTCTCTTTTGAATTTTTTTTATGAGGAGGGCGGGGAATGACCTCCACCCGCTGGCAGGAGCCCCTAGGCCAGATGGGCCAGCCTCAGCAAGATCCTTCACTGAAATGGAAAAGCTTTTGCCTATCATATGAGCAACAGCTGGGAGAGGAGATCCCTACTCTCCTTGTGAGGCTTCTGGGTCCAGAGCGGTTTGAGGAGCAGCTTGCATAGGGGCGGACACGGGTTCTGTGCTTGGCACCGAGCCCTGGTTCGACCCTATGGAAGATCCTACCGTCTGAGGCGGGGTCACCTCAGAGATCATGTTGCTGTCAGGAGGGCCTCCATGTGGCCACCTGCACCTCTCCTAGACATCACAGATCCCATTCGAGGTACCTTTTTTACCTAATGCCGGTTAACCAGCATTTGTCGAGGAAGAGAGGACACGTACAATGACCCCCTGTAGCCTCTTAGCGCACGAGTGTAGGATGTTAATGGGCAAGGACCGACGGGCCTTGCCATTCCTTGACCCTCTGAGGAGGTTGGCCTTATCGATGCGCTCCAACTTGGAGCGGTCAATTTTCAGCCGCCTGCGTGCTTTCTTGGCAGTCCCTTCTGAAAGAAAGGGAGGGACTGCCATTGGAAAGAGAGAGGCACCCAAGGGCGCCTCCAGAGAAGGTGGTGAGGGGAGTCCCCTACACCCGTAAGCAAAGGAGAGGAGTAAGCCTCCTCTTCGGTACAAGAAATTTGGAGGGTTCCCTGAAAAGACACAGGGGTGGACCTCCATTTTTTCAGGGGAGCTGCCCGAGGGCGGCTCCGACGATGTTCGAGGGAAAGATAAGGAAGTATTTTTTTTTTAAATTCATCATTGGGCATGGTGACCCCTTTTTTAGCATGGGATGCAAACGCTTATCACCCAACACAGTAGCCCGCTCTGCGAGGGGTGAGTACGGGGCCGGCAAAGGCAGCTGCCCCTATTTGAGGCCACTCCGCCCTATTGGCCTGGCAGCTCATTAGCATGGTGACTCCACCTTGGGCTAAGCATAAAATCGATAGAGATTGACAGGAGGAAGAAAGGGGATGTGAGGGAGGTTTGGGTGGGAATGAAGCAGGTTGTTAAAATCCAACACCCCAGGCCAGAGCTCATGAGTGAGGGAACGTTGTACCCTTCCCCCTCAGCCCCGATCCGGGATAGTTGGGTGAGAGGAAGCTGGTCAGCGTCTACCCTGTGAAATTAGAAGCCAACCAGAGTAGTTAATATGTGTGCCAAATTTCAAGATTTCATATGTCCAACAGGGTGCTTATTTGTGAGGATCCTCGTTGAGCCTACTTCACCTTGCAATTCGGGCGTCACTATAGACCCACCTTCGATGGTGAAAGGGTCCATAGCTCTGTGTGTTTGAAGTGTTGTGGATCCACTCTCGATGGTGTAAATAAGCATTGCTGTGTGTGTAGTTGAAGTGTTGGAGACCGACTCCCGATGCTGTAAAGGTACATAGCTGTGTGGTTGAGGTATTGTGGACCTACACCGATGGTGTAAAAATGCATAGTTGTGTGGTTGTTATGTGGAACAACCTCTGAATATATAAAATGTTCATAGTTGTGTGTCTTAGTTATATGGACTCACACCGATTATCTATGAAATTCGGCCCCAATCTTGCTTCTCAGAAGCGCGTGATGAGTGTGCACATCCCTTCGGGTTATCGGATTTGGGGGAAGGAAACTCCAGGTTTACAGCCCCGCTTAAAGTGAGAGAGGCGGAAAGAATTAAATTTGCATTCAGTGAAGACAAGACGGTCAGGGGCTGAAATTCCCTCGAACCCAAGGATCTTAGTGGAAATGTGGTCACATTTATCCATTTTCCACTCCCTTTTCTAAACGATAAGAATGGATGTTAAATACTGGATTTAACGAGTGAAAGTGAGAAAGCGAAGTCATTTGCACGTATAAAAGGGTGTTTACGACAAAGAATCTCATAATGTAATCGAGTTTAAAGAACAGATGTGATGTTTCTTGGTTTTGTGAGTTTTAGTTTTTTTATCGCCATAGCGATAAAAAAAATCAGTTGTTTCCACCATGTTCGCCGTGCGTAGTTTATGTGATCCTAAATTTATTGATAGTAAAATACATAACATTAAGAACATCTTTGATTGTCTCTCATATACAGCATCTTTAATTGACAGAGCACATTTACACGCTAGAACACATTTTATCGCCGTTTAAAAAATAAGAATAACATTAATCCTCCCTCTCATAACAAAAATGAAACTAAACCAAGGTGAAATGTTCTCCCTTACAAACCCTCGCTCAAACGAATTCATAGTTAGTTAAAAATTTAATAATCTCATGATAGTCTTTAGCTTTTCCAACTAGGTAAAAAATGAACTAATCTAGAATAGGACCACCTACCCTAATAAAATAGGCGTATATAAAATTCCCTGTAAAAATTGTGATGAAATTACATAGGACAAACTGGACGTAGTATATTTCAGATGATTTATGAACACAAATATTTTGTACGCACGGGAATCGTGTCTAATGCTCTTTTTCAACAGTCATTGGGACAAAACGGAATTCATATATATTTATTTATTTATTTATATATATATATATATATATATATATATATATATATATATATATATATATATATATATATATAAATTAAATAACTGGGTTAGGCGACAATTAGTTGAATCCGCATTAATCAATTATCTCCCAAACTTTAATCTGTCGAAGGAAATTTCAAATATAATCCGTATTTAGGTCGCTTATCGCATCCCAAATAGGTATTACCTGAACTCTAAGAGGAGTCAGCCACTCCTTATATACATATATATTTCCTCCGTTTTAGGGGCCTGTCACTCTCTCTTGTTTTACGTTATTTTCTCTGTTCTCTCATTTTATATATAGGGAATGTGTAATGGTAATATTGTCAGTTTTTGTACAGCAGAAGCGTGGAGCGTAATTCTCCAAAATTAGCCCTGTACTTGTGATCTAATTAAGTAATTCTCTCTCAAAGCTTTTGTTTTTGATTAATTATCAGCGTGTACACTACGCTAATCTACTATTTGTGTATTTTGAAAGCAATAATAACCATAAGGAGCTGAAAGCAACGTACCAATCGGGTGGAGCACCGTAGTGATGGATACCAAATAATATCCATGATAGGAGCATCTTGAAGCACCTTGGCGAGACGGGTAAAGGATCGGGCTCGAAAGTGGTGCCCAGATCAGCTCTGTTCCATTCTTCCCCTCTAGCTTGTGTCTCGCTTGGGGAAGACCACTCAAGAACCCTTTGGTAGAGGGTTCACAAATCAACCACTCATATTATTTCAAATGGCCTCGGACTTAATTATCGAACACATTTACGAAATACATAGCTCTATTTTTAACGGCAAATGGTTCACAAAGGTCTTTGATGGCTTTAGAAAGATTTAGGGCAGACGCCATCTTGAAAATTCACCCTTTTGGGAAATATTGGTATTGTCATAGTTAATTATTAATATGTCCCAGAGATTTTTTATGCGACTGCAGATTAAGGATTTTGTTGCAATATTATATTATTTAAAGCGAAAACCAACAAAAGCATATCTCTCGCAGAAAGTTTGTAATACGAGATCTGTAAAGTGGTGAAGATAGGAGCGAAAGTGTGTGAAAGGTATATAGTAGCAAATCATTCTGTAGAGATTGGCGCCGGGAGAACACACAATTCTCCAGATGTCGTCAGCCTATGCGGATGAGCCAAAATAAACAAACAATGAAAACACGAACCGGACGCCTACAACCAATGAGAATGGGTAATCAGGAACGAATGCAAGAATGACCCCGCTCTTAGACAAAACAACGGAAATAAATTAAAGCAAGTAGACGAATTGAGTAGAAAATAACAATAAGGATTATTGGTGTCTCTCCTTGCGTGTGGGACAGTTTTGCATTTGTTGTAAGCTTCAACGTCCTACGAGTACTTTGAGACTTCCATGTATATACATATACAAATAATTCACAGTCACCCTCGGCTCCCAACCTATCTTAAATCGAGTGTGTCCGAAGGAATTAAATTTGCATTCGTTCAAAACAAGACGGGGGATAAATTTCCTCTAGATTTAAGGCCCAATAGCACACTGCCTCATAGCCTATCACGCATTTGCCTTGGGCCTGCGTCTTTTATCTCTATTAACCTCGTCTTTCACCTATTTGGAATTAATTCAATACCTATAATTTTCTCTTCCCTGTTGTGCTTATATAGACTCTAATTTGTATAAATAGCCCCTCCCACCCTCTTTTGTCATTTTCACTCATTTCAATAACAAACAACTTCAAAACAATCAAATAAATAAGAAAAATGCAAAAAATAGAGCATCCAACATTTCATATTAATTAAAGCAAGAGCAAAATTAACGTGAAGAAAATGTATCCATGAGATGGCTGGTCATCCAGCAACTACAAGCAAAACACATTTCACTTTCATCACTTTACCTAACACCTTATGTCCACTCTATTGTTACTCTATACATTTTTATATCTTTTTAAAGACGTAAGACGTATTTTTCTTCACTTCACCTTGAGGGTGATCTGCGATAGGGTCGAAAGACGTCTTGGTTAATCAAGGCATATCACTTGCCAGTTTTTTTTCTCTCGGCTTGCGCCTTTTGAGAGGAGCATGGCGGAAAGAATTAAAAAACTGCAACACACGGTCAATAATGCAGCCGTCGCCTCCGACTTCAACTTTCGTTCTTTAGAATTTGACCTTTAAGAGCATAAAAAAAACCCAAACAGTGAATGGATTTATTTATTAATTTTTTTTTATAAAATTGCCAACCTTATTTGCAAAAATTATCGATAAATTTGGCATAAAAAGGAATATACGATCTTCCAGAACGAATATAGGATTTTCCAATCTTGTAATCGATTTTTTTATTGGTAAATCAAAAGTCTAAATTAAAAACGAATTCTGGCAACATTTCGTTGTAATTGCAATTATGGCAGTCTCTCAAACTATTTGTCCCAATTTAATGTTTTAAAGTTTTATAGAAATGTCCATTAAATGGAAAATTCTAAACGAATTTTAATTATGAATTGTGTACGAGTGTTGTAAGATGCCTGTGTGTTAGAGCTGTAAATCTATTGTGTGCCAAAGTAGCAAATTACTTGCGTTTTAGTGTTGCAAATTACTTGGGCATCATTTTAGCATATAACATTGGCTGTAGCAATGTAATAAATTACTTGTGTACCAATGTAGTAAATTCCCTACCAGACAAATTTCTATTATCTACACCAGTAAATTAGTTGCGGAAGTGTTTTAAAAGAATTGGTCAGCATTGTAGCAAATTACTTCCTTACCATTCTAATAAATTACCTGTGTATTATTGTGCAAATTATCTACCAGATAAAGTTAATTTGTACCAAGCAAGAAATTACTTGCGTACCAGTGTTGTAAATGACTTAATTGTTCAGCATTGCAACAAATTGTACCATTCTAATAAATTACTTGTGTACTATTGAAGAAATATGGTACCAGCGAAACATCTTTTGTACCAGGGGAGTGAATTACTCTTCTACCAGTGTGCTAAAGTATATTATAATACTTGTGAATAACTACAAAAATTTGTAGCAATGTAGTCAATATCTTGTGTACCAGGGTATCTATTACTTGTGCGCTCGTGAAGTTAATTAATTATGAAACATTGTGGTAATTTACTCGTGTACTAGTGTGATTAATTACTTAAGTAGAATTGTGGTAGATTACTCGTGTAATAGTTAGATTAATACCTCGTGTATTCGCGAGTTAATTACTTTTGTACTACTAGTTAAGGGGTTAATTAATTAGGCATTAGTAGGATTAAATATTTGTGCACTAGTGACAATTTCTTGGCATACTAGTAAAAGCAATTACTTGTGTACCAGTATAGTAAATTACTTGTGTACTATTGTGGTATATTTTATGACATCGTAGTGAATTACTTTTTTAAAGTATCAGCAACGAACGGTGCTAAGAAATAAAAATTTCCGCTTCAGCGACGGCGAAGAGAACAAATATGAAAGGTCGACGAAACGCTAATGCTTCACTGAGACCAGAGTTTTTAATTGGATTTCTAAATTTTGGGAAGGAGAGCCAACCTTAATGCCCTAGAATCCCTGCGAGTCTGGGCCAAGAAAGAAGAGATCAATGGACTGAGAGTAAAAAGGAAAAACAAACAAACGGTATTTAATTAGAAAATCAGAAATAAACTTAATATGTAACCTGCGAAATGGACCGTGTATGGTATACCATATTTAAATAAAACAAGTTGATGTGGTGACCATAGGGCTGGAACCCATCTAAATTTGAAATAGAGCTGGTTTTCTCGCTAACCTCACTCATCGGCCAAAATTTACAACTCTATGGAATTGAAACTGTATTTTGACTTTAATTTGCATTTACTTCTCAATTTCGTTACACACCATTTACTTAACATTTTTTTAGTCCCAAACAATTATACTTATTTTTATGTGGAAGATAATTGTTTCGGGTAAATTTTAACAGTGAAAAGGATGAAAAGCGAAAATTTTTCAGCCTAGGTTTTTGAGCTGAAGGAGATTCAAATTCCGATCTTTCAAAGAATAGTTATTGCATTACCATGCGACCTTTAAGACGATTCTAAAATAAAGTGAATTAGAGGTGTTTATCAATTAAAAATTAAAACCATATTTATCTCAATAAGTGAAAAAAATGTTTTTTCATAAT
Organism: Ceratothoa steindachneri; assembly: GCA_963969495.1. Lineage (NCBI taxonomy): Eukaryota > Metazoa > Arthropoda > Malacostraca > Isopoda > Cymothoidae > Ceratothoa > Ceratothoa steindachneri. The sequence continues at coordinate 199,418,801 of OZ018318.1, read as the reverse complement.
TGTTTTTCATCGCCATAATGGCGAGCAACGAGGCCACAGTTGGATCACTTTGAAAACGAGAAATATTAGGCATACGCCCTCATGCATGCCCAACTTCCATCGAAAAGGCAGAACCAGTGATAAAGTAGATTCCAAGGGCACAGTAGAGATCAAGCCTCAGATATAAGGCCGGTCAACAAAGGAGGCAACTCTAGTATGAGGTTGTATCCATGGTTTTCCTCCCCATTAACGATCTACATCCACTCACTCTGCTATAATGGCTAAGTCTGCTTTAATATCCAAATCTCGAAATTGAGCCATTTTCGTACGACATTCCGGCGAATGTTGAGAGCCAATGTTAATCATATTTCCTTAAAAGATTCTTTTTTTCCCTGCTATTGATTGTCGCTAGTCTCGTTCCGGTGATGCGGCCAAAGCAACAGAGAGAACGGACCAAGCATGAGAAAGAGAAAGCAAAGGTTAGACATCTCAATGTAAGCATTCGTCAAAATTTTCAAGGAAAACATGGAATCAAGTAAAGATAATCCGCCTCATAGATGACTAGTAAAGATAGGCCATCTCTGGATGAGGCTAGTAATGATAAGTCATCTCATAGATGACTAGTAAAGATAGGCCATATCTAAGTTAAGCTTTAAATGATAAGACATCTCATAGATGACTAGTAAAGATAGGCCATCTCTAAATTGAGGTTATAATAAGTCATTTCATAGATGACTATTAAGGATAAGCCATCTCTAGATTAAGCTAGTAATGATAAGTCATCTCAGGGATGACTAGTAAAGATAGGCCATCTCAAAATCGAGTTAATATTAAGGATAAACAAAGGGGTATTTTAGGTTTTGATTTTCCTATTTTACACACAAATCTTTACTCGGTTAGTTTATGGATGCATTATCGTTTCTGGGTCATCTTTACGATGGCTTATTTTATCTTTATTTCATCCAACAAAGGTCAAATATTTCAGCGGAAGCACGGGTCCAACCCCTCCGAGGAAGGTCTTAAGCATTGATTACACCTTCCTCTGCGTGTGAAGGTTAAACTGTCCAATGGAAAGGATCGATTTTTTCAAATGTTCCTAAAGATATCTTAAATGATAATGATGATAGATTAATTTTCAGAATATTACGCTAAGAATTCTCTAATTTATATTTTTGGGATGGTAATAATAATAAAATCTAAATATCGGCGCCAGTTAGGGTCATTTATATAAAACCAGAAGCTTCAAATGATGAATTTCAACCCATTTAGTAGATGGCCGGAAAATGAAAATTGCCAATAGACAAAAATAAACGAAAAAATTCGTGCAAACATAATAGAAAGCACCGACTTTTCCCCCACCTCCGCTTCACTCCAGCTCGACGAGTTAAAAGTGGCACCTCACAGATCCGATTTCATCGAAGACGTAAAAAAGAAAAGAAAATCGAGATCGAATTTGCTTCCCTATCATATCATCCCTCTGTCAAGGTTTAGTGAAAAACACAGGTGAGAATGCTAATATTTCTCACATGATGAACTGAATGCTAGTATTTCTGACATTAACTGAAATGCTAGCATTTTTCACATGAACTGAAATATTAGTATTCCTCACATGAACTAAAATGCTAGTATTTCACGTATGATGAATTGAAATACTAATATTTCTGACATGAACTGAAATACTAGTATTTCTCAAATGAACTTAAATACTAATATTTCTCACAAAAACTGAAATACTAGTCAGAAATATTAGTATTTCAAACTCCTTTGGTTCTAAGCGCACATTTAAATTGTAGGTCCCAAATGAGAAATAAAATTCCGCTTTAAATTACTTAAATAATGGTGGCAGACTCCCTAGATTTGTTAGTTGTCTTCAACGAGGGACAGATTAATTCCCGGACAAGTCGAATCGAATTAAAGGGAATAATTATTCGTTGTCTAACAACGGCCGTCTTTGAACTTATTCTCGGAACTTCAGAAAGGCGTTTTAAAGCAAAAGCCTGAATTTCAATTCCAACAATGAAATAAAAATAGAAAGATGGAAATATAAAATGTTCTTAACTTCAACATTAAAACATTTTTTTTAGTATATTTAATTGAATACGGACTTTTTTCTATTTAGTATAACATTCTTTAATAAGGACTTCTTGTTCAGAGTCATCTTTCCTGTGATAAAATTGGAATCAAGGGCGCTAAATGGTGCGTATTTTTTTCTACTCTTTCAGTTTGAATTCGTAAATGCATTTAACTCTTTTAATGTAAATAAATAAAAATCATTTTTTGCAGCATGAAAATGGCTAGTGAGGGCGGGGGTGCCAAGACTCTATCCTCTTTGATGGAGGGGAGGTATTCTGTATGTTTGACACTAACCAGCGATCGGGTAGGAACCTTCGTCACCCCGGGAGAAAGGGGACGGGGGCAGTGACTCGTTAGGGGTATATGGGTACAAATACCCATCGGCAGGATTCCTTGGAATAGAGGAAAAGGTTATGTGTGTTGTAGGGTGAAACCACCAGAGGAAAGATAACGGTGTTGTGATTAACTGTGTGTAAGATCTGCCTACCTCCGCGGGGGTAAGCACAACGCGTCCACCAAATAGTAGCCAAACATCTACGTGCGTTGACGTTTCTGTTGGTCTCGCTTTGGGATTGAATCCAACACCTCGACGTTAGAAGACCAACGCGGTATACAAGAGGCCGGCGAGAGCTTAAGGAAATAAGGGTTACAATTCACAAATTTCCACGATTGGACGCATAAATCCGTATACGCTAAGAGGGAATAATAATTATAATGTATTAATAGAGTCCCGCCACCTCAAACAACGAAGAAATAAAAATGACAATGATTTTTTAAAATACCGGAATTCGACCTAATAGCAATGGTGACCTTTTGTCAGGAGGGAAATAATAATTACAATTGCCAAAGACTTCCGATCAGGAGTTCTGATTGGTAATTAGGAAGGAGTTGTAATTACAATTACTAAAGTCATCGATTGGACGCAGGAGCCTGATGAACCGGCGGGAATAACAATGGCAATTATTATCAGGATGTAGCAACCATTAAAAAAAAAAATCAAAACATAGCTTAATATTTTCTCCATTCGCCTTTTAATCACTGACGTTAAAATTACACCCACTAAAGGAAGATTTATCTCTTCCCAGTAAGTGTGGTATCATCTTTACGTGACCCTTTGACTTTTGAGAGGCATTACACTCTCATCCATCAAGTTCTTCCACTCTTTATGAATTTTTCAATAGGAAATATTTAGAAAAGGTGAAAGTTATGAAAGGTGTAACAGGTGATAGAACCTTAAATGCACGAAATATAACAATATAATCCTTAGATGTTTTAATTATCTAGGCTTATACCATCCGTCCGTAAGCAGTAACGAGGTATCAATAGAAGGAATCATTGAGCTAACTGGAGCTTTGGGTGTTACTGAATACTTCTCTTCTACACACGTGTGTAATGAAATAAATTCGTGCGTAGTGAAGTTAGGAAAGAACGAAAACTCTTTTTTTTTTAATTTTTAAAAGGGACATTAATTTTAAAATCGTAAATGTAATTTGCTGATTGAATTCTTATCCATTTGCGAAATGAATTCATAATCGGCTGGCGAGAATAATCAATTTTAGGGATCTTCGTTGGAATATTTAAATCAGCGAGGACAGATGATTAACGTCACAACTCACACTCCCGAACGGGTTTAAAGGACGATATCGAAATGCATCAGCAACATTGAAATCTTGCAACTTGTTACTCATCTCAGAGCTTCTTTTTTTACCCCGATTGAATAGAACAAAACCAGCCTTAAAAAGGACAATAAGCTACAATTTATTAATTTTAAAACCTTCATTAATGTGATACCCATTTACAAAGGCATTTAACGTAATGGATTAGTCAAAAACGGAGCAGAAATCAAATTAGTCGCACCCGCGAGAAAGGGCATCCAGACTGCACGAGATTCACTGAGAAACTGACTCAATGTGTGTATTTTTAAATTCATTCACTTACCTCTCGAAAGACAAAATAATGTAAGTTAAAAAGGTAAATCGGTTTTCCTGACGGCGTTTATGCAGATAGAGTTGACTCCTATCAGGACAATTTCTCCCGACTCAAGCATTATGATTCAGACTCATTTAATTGAGGTCAGGCAGGAGAGGGGCATTGGGATTTAGTCATATAATTGAGGTCAGCAGGAGAGGATTTAGGTAAACAGTGAACCGATTGCAGTCTATTTACTGACGAGGAAATTGGATACATAAGAAAAGATAGGGACAAATTCAATCCTTCGCCATTGACTAAATGCAAATTTAAGCAGATTAGATCGGGAGGAGTGAGTAATTAATTGGATTCATGCCTTCATAGATAGACAGAGAGACTGTCATGCATTTAATAGACTGTGGATAACTAAATAGTAATGTTCGAAAGGGTCAGTTTGGGAAATAGTGACGAACAATACAACATAAACATCAAAATTCTAGTATTGAAACTCCCTAATTCGGAATGTGCGTGATAAAAAAGAAACAACGTGTGCATCACTAAAAATCTATGAGATTTTTCCCCAATTTTAAAGTGAAAACCAACGATGGCAAGTGCAAAAGTTTGTAACGAGGGATCTGTAAAAGAAAAGTGGTGAAGATAGAGGGAAATGAAAATGCGTGGGAAAAAAAAAATTCAGATCGCGCTGCGGGCGATGGGACTTGGAGACACGGCTGCAACATGGTACAATTTAGTACTCTTGAGTACTTTTACTTTGTACAAATGTGTACTTTTGTGCTTGTATTCTGGCCAAATGTTTTGTGGCGGGTATCTCGCTAAGAGAAGGCGTTTCTGCTACTCGGGTGGTTAAGCCAAAGATAACTAATTTCATTTTTGACTCTACCGACGAAGCTGTGAAAGATATTACTTTTAAAGTTCCTGTCAGTACTACTAATAGTTTTTTCTACTAGTTCGAATGGGCTACTTGTGCGTTATAGAACTGTTTTAGATAATTTAAGGAGAGAAGGTGTAAAATTATTACTTCAGGTATACTACCGCCAGTGAGTTCCCGCAGCAGCTCCCTAGGCAGAGCGTATTGTATTAATAATTATTTAAAAGTTCTTGGTCAGGAAGAAAAAGTATATTTCGTCAAGTTTAGGTGATCATTTTGACAAAAGATACGACCTGTTTATGCCAGATTCACTGCATCTTAACGGAGTAGGATATGCAAGGTTCGGTCAAATTTTAGATAATTATTTACGCTTTTTTCTTGTCAGAGCAGTGCCAGAGACAGTGGATAATTCATGGTAATTCAGTGCATTGTAAATCGCAGTTCTCAAAATAAAATAGGGAAATTGTCGTGTTTTTACACAACATGGATAGTTTAAGGAACAAAATTGATGAAATGAGGTATTAGTTGCGACAGAAGTTTGTTTTTATTGGAGATTTAAAAATATATGGAGAGAAACAATTGAAAGAGATTTTACTGGGGAATTTAACTTAGCAGGCTACGAATTTTTTAACAGTGATAAGTCTAGAGAGAAAGGTAGAGGCTTATTTTAAACATTAAAAACGAGTCAGTCACGATAAGGAGTTCTTGATGAAGTGACTATCTAGACTTAATGTTGACTAATGAAATTAGTTGATAATATACAGTACATGTCGGCGAAACGCTTGAGAATAGAGATCACAACAAAATTCGATTCAATATAAATTGTCCAAGAAATGTTTCTCGAGACTTCTCAATTCATCTGAGTCTTTAAACCTTGCAATTTTGGTAGTTTTCGGGCCCGCTTCAATTTCTATTTTTAATTCGAATAAAATTTTAAGCATTCAAAATCTCCGGGTAAGGTAAATAGAATTTAACCGTTCACTATAAATCTAAAAGATTCAAAATCATCAATTCTCTTGCCGTGTATAAAGTTTGAGATTAAAAAGTCTATAAGGAACATAATAGAAAGTATAACATTTCGAAAACTTGCAATACATTTGAGAATAGAAACCAATACCTTTATTATCGTCACCTTGTCAAAATAAGAACACCCAAAAGAAACTAGAAAGGTGCTAGCTAGCTTCGATATCAAAACAAGAGCTCAAGCGATGTAATTGGAGTAAAACAAGGGTATTGGGAGTATTACCCTGAAATTAGGAGTATTGCGCGAAAATTAAGAATAATACGCGAGTATTAAGAGTATTACACGACTATTAGGCTTATTAGATGAGTACTGTGGGTAATGTACGAGTATTAGGAAGAATTCACGATAATTATGTATATCAAGAAAGGATTAGGAGTATTAAGCGAGGATTGGAGTATTAAGCAAATATTAGAAGTAATATAGGGTGTAATGTGAATATTAAGAGGAAATTAAGAGTATTAGAAGTATCGTGCGAAAATTAGGAGTAATACACCAGTATTTAGGAATAATTCGCGAAAATTAGTAGTATTGCGATGGCACGAAAGGCTACCTCCGAAGGATCCCATGTTCTTCAGTATGAGGATCTTTGGAGATAACATAAAGCAAAGAAAGGTTCCATGGCATACAAATGTGCTTTGTATGCTACAAACTATAAGAAAACACCCCACCAACTGCCTCGAGAAAGTAAAACTATGGTGCAGCGAATGTTCCACTGAATGCCACAGATTCAACAACTGCAAAAGCGCACAGAAGTGCCTCATTTGCAAGAGCGAGCACAGGGCCATGGCCCTGAGCTGCCCAAAACTAAAGAAATGATAAAAAGGAGAAACTAAGAGGGAGGGGGGGCGAAGCAAACCAGCTATGCAAACGCCGCGAATAAAAGTGAAGAAATGCAACCATTGAGGGTATTTCCAGAAACAAGGATCACCACCGATATGAACGCTCGCATCCTTATTTGCATCACACATGCAAATGTGACAAACGCAGTCAAGCCAGGCTGCTACAATGAGGTGCTTAACATTCTGTTGAAGACTAATAACCTTCCAGCAGTAGCTATACGTGCCGACCTTGAGTGCTCCAGAGCATTCGAGGAAGAATCTAAAAATGAAGATGAATAAAATAACACTAGCTCAGAGAGCAATGGGGGACCCCCCCCTGCACAAGAAAAAAGGGGACTAAGAGCAAATCAAAAACTCCTAGTCGACTCCCGAAAATTGAAAAGTCTGGACACATAAGAGACGTTTACTAGGCACAGAAAAAGAAGAATACAAAGAGGAAACACCGGTAGATAACACATTATGCAACGAAGCGCAATGGCTGGACAACCAAAATGACTTTACGGAAGAATATTCGGAGAAATTGATGTAGATATCTTGATTTCGGAGCAGGGGATCGGCACGCGTAATGAACAAGTGAAAATTTGGAATTACGATTTGTCGATCACGAACTACTCACAGCAGCGGTACGACGGTGCGGCTATTGCGATCAAGAAAGAGATGAAATACAAGCAAATCAAAAACCTTGAAGAATCCCATCTCGCGATAGAGGTCGAACTTGACATAGGAAAGATAGTCATAGCCACGGGATACCAGCTGCCAAGGAAAGGCTTTTTACCCTTGCAGTCTTTCACTGGCCTATTTGGCAGAAGGGCCCCACAACCCTAATGGGGGACCTGAATGTATGTGTCAGGAGGCCGGCTATAGTACTTTCAATAGGATCTAAAGGAGCCTTGATATTTTGCTGGACAGGAACATCGTCCAGCGAATTGGACCCGACTTCCCCACATATGATAGAGCAGGGGGTCCCACAAAACCAGACATCTGTCTGGCCAATCGCCAACTACCGTTCAACTACTACATGGAACACGAGTCCATGAACCGTGTAGTGACCATATACGGATCCTAATCACTAACAATAGGAATCCTATACAAGTCACAACCGTAGAAAGAAAAGAACTAGGAAAGGCCAGACTTGGTACGGAATACACATATACTCGGGACTATCATCCTCCCACTTTGGATGAGGCAATTCTTGAGATTAACGAAGCACTCGACAACCATAACCACCACCTAATCGACGCAGATAGAGATTGGATCCCGAAATCCGCGCATAGGTCAATCTCAACATATAGATGGGCCGAATGCATGAAGGATCTGTACCTTGATCTGAAATTATTATATGAGATAAACATCAGGAACGCATTAATTGATTCGATACAAAGAAGAAAGAGATCAAAGAAGAACTCAACAGGTTGACCCTCGAATAACACTGGAGAGGAAGTGACGATGCGATCGAAAGCCTCGATCAGGATCCATCTCCCAAATTTTTTGCCAAAAAAATCAGGCATCTCAAAGGATCAAGATCGACAAAAAGAGCAAAGAAAATGGAAATTAGAAACGAAGACGGAAATATCGAAACGGAAGAAGAAAATATAGAAGCAATGTCCCGAAGTTATTGGGAAAACATATTCAGATCCATAGGACTCACCCGCACCACCGGGTTGATAGACAGCGCAATGGAGGCGCCGAAATAGCCGGGGAGGATCTACTTGGTACGCTCCGCTCATTCCTCCACAAAGCCCCAAGACAATCGGAGCTAACAAATTTATATTTTAAAAAGGCACCAGCCAACATCATCGAGGGAATGAAGAGAATTTTAACGCTTGTCTAAATACAGGATACTTCCCCGATGCTTTCAAGACCACTAAGATGATTTTCTTAGGCAAGCACGAGCATGATCCAACGAGGAAGGAGAGCTACAGACCAATTTCAGTCTGAGTTTGGCGGGAAGCTCTTCCGAGAAAATCCTCAACAGAAAAATGGTGTCTCACCTGGAAGAGAACTCCTTGTACAATCCATACTAATTTGGCTTCAGGAAAAAGTGAAGTACGGAGATATCGATCGATGTATCCAAAGCAGTTAATAAGGTTTGCCAGAGGAGTATGCAATTCAAGATCCCGCGCCCGGGATACAATGCTCCTTTAAGAACGAGCCTATGCAAATGGCAAATGAGAACGAACCAGGAGAAATTCAAGGTGTCCACGATTGGAAGGAGGCTATTTTCAGATGTCAGGGTGGGGGATAGGCGCTATCCCTATACCACGGAGTGCAATGTACTCGGTATGAAAATTACTTCATTAGGGTACATGACGCACGTCTCTGATCGAATTTCAAGAGCCTCGGCCGCAATCACAACTCTATTCATGTTCAGAAACCCCCGAGAGAGCAGTAAGAAGATTACAGTGCACTTGTACGATCTACGCTGCTCTAACCCACTTCCGCACTCTCTTGTGTTTCAAGGAACCAAAAGAGGAGACTACAGTTCGTGCAGAACAAATGCATGTACCTAATAACAGGCACCCGCAGGCGAGAAACAAGACGCCAAGAAGAGCTGCACAGGGAGACGGGGATAAAACCTATTAACACAGTTATAGAAGAACGGACTAGGAATATGCAAGTGATAGTTAATCAGGAAATGAACGAAGAGACAATGGAAATGATTAACCAGAAGAGAAAGGCTAGAAACCATCTAATTTTTCCAATTTCCTCGAGCCTTATGGCTAACGGAGTTGAAGCGCTGTTCCTCGCATGAATAAATGTGTGAAAACACCGGAAACAAGAAAAAAAGTAATCGATTAATGGAACCATTAATTAAATGGAAGAACACCAGAATACGACAACAATCTTACCAATTTCGACTTAAGAGGAAGGAACGCGAAGAAGAAAGAAAATGACAAAAATGAGAAACTACTGAATATGATAATAATAGAAAAAAACCTAAGCATTGCAAATAATAATAAAGTAAATAAACATAAACAACAACAAACGAGAATGACAAAAACAAGAAACATTTTAAGGCAAAAGGATCGAACACCGTTTAAAACAAGAACAACGAAAGATATACACCAACAACTAAATAAATGGGAGCGATAAGCCTAATCACCCAGGCGCCTTGAATCCCTTTGCAAATCTCATACACTACCTTCTCTTTTCATCACTTTTATTTTTTCTATATCTCATACACATGCTTTGTCCCCCTCTACACAGGCACACACACATTAATTCATATTCAGAACTTCATTCTTTGCTGTTCACGACTATCAAGAACTACCTCGCTGCTAAAGGAGGCAACGCAAAAGGAAACTCTACATCAATGCCGCCTCAACAATAATGAGACTTCCGTCTGAAGATGCCGGAAGAAAGGTGAAAGCTCACGGCCAAATTTGAATTAGTTTTAATTACTACCAGATTTTTTTTTTTATCTCTAGGCAGATACCAAAAATTTGCATTTTACAAAATAATTTGGTAAATCAAAATAAAACCTAGTCTTTAACAAAACAGGTATAGATGAGAATCTGTTCCAATCTCTCTCTCTCACACACACACACACACATATATATATATATATATATATATATATATATATATATATATATATATATATATACACACACTACACCGAACAAACTTTCTCCAATTAGTTCTTACAATCACCTCCCAGCATAACACTTATCCCTCACTAACCTCACACTACTGTACCTCACTTCCACTCTTCCATATCATAAATCCATCCATAAATATATTAAAGAACAACGGGAATATCACAAACCCCATTGTATCATTCAATCACTGCCCTTAAATCAAACATTCCACTCCGATATCTTTACCCCATTCTTCTAGCATATTTAAATGGTTTTCGCACTAACAGTTTTTGGAATCACCCATAACACTTCCAGATGAACACGATTATTCCCAATGAACTCAGCGCACGTATTACACCTCTTACTCCATGCTTTCTCAGCCAGCTGTATCAACGTAAAGACTTGGTCAACGAAATGACTTGTTCTAATCCCATCTTGGTCATCCACTACCATACCTTCAATTATGTTTCTTACATGAGCGATCGTAATTTTTAAATCTACTCTATCACACTGAACAGACCTTTTCCAATTAGTTCTTGCAATCACTTCCCTTTTCCTCTTATACCATAATATAATCACACTATTCTTTGGGCACTGTACAACTCTTAAAAGCGTTATAACAAAGTCACAAGAACCATTCCATTTCACAATCACCAGGTACTGTAGCATCGACTCCAGCTGACTTCTTATTTGTCTTACATTTTACTGCGCAAACGCCCATTTACATACTTTTTTTTCTATACTCTAATTGATCACACATTTTACAGCCTAGAACCAATCATAGTCACTTTCGTTTTTTTCTTCCATGTGTAAATTATACAACTCAACAAATTAGTTTCGATATATACTTTAACCTCCTGGCAGTATACATTGCTCACCTCTTTCTAGAATAACTTAATGTTCCAATCCGAATCCTCATTTATATTCCATCCAAATAACTCATTTGCTTGTCTCGTATTCTGATTAATCACTCGATGAACTGCAATTTTCGTCTCTTTGTAAGCATTCAGACACCTTTGCCTGACACGCCTACCTGTAATATGAACTACCCACTTATTCTCCAATGTACGTTCTACATCAGCATTCAACCATCTCTTTTTCTTCCCCATCTTGTGGCGTTTCATCAATATGTATGGCTCGCTTTCATGCTTTCTCCAATCATTTTGTCAAGGGATTTCAAAACAGAACTTATGTCGAAATTATGGTGGATGTCTTCTCCCATGCAATTACACCCTATTCCATCCAAATAACTCATTTGCTTGTCTCGTATTCTGATTAATCACTCGATGAACTGCAATTTTCGTCTCTTTGTAAGCATTCAGACACCTTTGCCTGACACGCCTACCTGTAATATGAACTACCCACTTATTCTCCAATGTACGTTCTACATCAGCATTCAACCATCTCTTTTTCTTCCCCATCTTGTGGCGTTTCATCAATATGTATGGCTCGCTTTCATGCTTTCTCCAATCATTTTGTCAAGGGATTTCAAAACAGAACTTATGTCGAAATTATGGTGGATGTCTTCTCCCATGCAATTACACCCTAGCTTCAACCTACTAAAAATATGCGCGCTTATGTTTTTACATACTGTCCATCAAAGTTTCCTTAGAATTTTGGGGGTAAAAATTAATTTTGCTCGAAATTTCAGATTTATCTAATCATTTACTTTTGTAATTATTTTCAAAAATTAATTTTAAGAAATCTCGAAAACCTATCTAATCATTTTAAATATATTTTTGACTTATAATAGACTTTATGGATACCATGTATATCATTAAACCGAGTCGAATTCTTCAAACGTGTCTGGCAGTAAAATATAAGAGAAGACAAATATGAGTTCATGAATGCCGAGTTACGATAGCCGAGAGATGGGAGGTGATGGCAAATATCAATCACCTCTTATTTAAACATGTCAAATTGAGAGTTACGGAGACGGGGATGGGGGGGGGTTATATTGTAACCTAGCACCGCTTGCCATTTTCGACTTGAATTTACATAGCTCAATTTATAGCCCATTCGTGGGGGGATGAAATGGGTTTTGACCCCATCAGTCCACAAACCTGTACAAAAAGCACAAAGTCAAATTTAGAACCCTCCCTTTCATTGGGGGTTTAAATGGGTGTGAACCTACTCAATCCTCAAACGCGTATAAACAGACCACTCAAGGTCCAACTTAGAACCAAATTGTATGAGTTTAAATGGTTTGAACCTTTTCAATCCACAATCCCGTACATACAGCACACTCAGAGTCCAATTTAGAGTTCATTCGCGGGGCTAACAATGAGTTTTAACCCCATCAATCCACAAACCCATTCAAACTGCACATTCAAAGTTCATTTACCCCCCCCCCCCCGAGTGGGTTTAAATGGATTTGAACCTCTTCGATCCACAAAGTCATACAAACAGCACAATCAACAGTTGAATTTAGTCTATTCCTTGGGTTTAAATTGGTTTAAATGGGTTTGAACCTCAACAATCCAAATTTTACAAGTACACACTAGAAAGTCCATTTTTTACCCCCTTGGGCAGTTTCAATTCGCTTGAACCTCATCAATCTCTTAAAAATGGACAAACAAACGAAATCTCAAAATTTAATTTTTAACCCTTTCGGGGAGTTTAAATGGGTCTAAACCCCATTTACCAAACCCATACAAACAGCACATAAATAGGCCAATTTATAAACCCTTGGTGGGATTAAACTCCACACATGCACACTTAAAGTCAAATATAGAACCCCCATGAAGGGGTTTAAAACTATTTGAAACTCATCAATCACCAAATGAGTACACAACAAACACAATTCTAATTTTGAAACAACTTTAAAAAGAGTTCAAAAGCCTCTTAAAGTGCTGATTATAATCAACCCAAATTCATCTTACGTCTGGCGAGAGAAAGGAAAACGAGGATGGTCAGAGACGGGAACAATTCAGCCGCCTTCGGAAATGAATGACGTCACGAGTTAGAAAGAGTTTTGGGCGGAAATCTCCACTTTCCTCCGTGTAAGAGATGGCTGAGAATTACAAAGCGTTGGTGAGGATAAAAGGAACCGAAACGCACCTCCAAATTCTATAATAGAACTCATTAAGATAAATAAGTCTAGCCCTAAAAGATCTAAAGCACAGATTTAAAACGCTCCACAAAAAAAAACACGTTAAAAAAAGGTGGTAACCAACGAAGGTGACCCTAGCGAAGGGAAAGAATGGTTAACGACGAAGGAAACAAATGGATAATAGCAAGTATAATTGATAAAAGGAGATAACAATCCTTATCAGCCTTTGATAATGACACCGCAAAGAGATAAGTCTACGAGAATATGTTTATAGAAAGAACAGAGACTCACGAGCTTGAACTCCCTTGTAGGGGAGAGGGGGATATGTGAGGGGAACATTCAATTTGGCGAATGAAAATGAAAACGAGTGACGAAACAAATCCGCACAGGTCCGATCCAATATGAAAAATATGAATTGTAGGTTCTTCTTTAACTTTGGTTAACGCCGATATTGACATAACTACCATAAAGATATTTTATTCTGATTTATAGTTATTTTATTTTATATATTTTTTTTATTTTGCCGTTAAAAAAAGCATAAAAAACGCTGGAACCTTCATCAGAAAACGTTCGAAGAGCGGCGGGTCGTAAATTGCTGGACGGAGGTTATGGGAAGAGCGAGGAATATGCATCTTTCATCAATTTTCACCTACTCAAACTTGACCATTGATGGATACTCTTTTTCAAAAAATTTCGTACACAAATGTTCGCATTGGTTTTCTTATCATCATCATCATCACTAACTCTATAATTTGAGAAGGGGATTTTTTTTTAGTATTTGAATAATAATTTCATCTTAGTTTGGTTATGACTTATGTTTTTTATCAAAGTTATTTCTAATAATTCTTTTATAATATGAAAAAAACAAAATGGTGAACTTCAGAAATAAATAAGTATCGAAATTTTGTGATTTTTTTAAACCCAATGAATTACAAATGGTGAAGTTCAGAAAATTTATTTTTATATATCTTCTATAACTATATTTTAGCAATGTGATATTTTGAAAGGGAAGGAAATTTAGTTTAGAGTTCCTTTTTTAAATTGTTATAATTGACGAAGTTCAGAAAATTTATACAAATTTAACCATGGCTGCTTTTTTTAGATTTTAAATTTTAATCTTAGTAGCGAAGCGCAAGCTCCCCCTTACGGGGAGGGTAAGGAAGCCATTGCCTGGTTCAATTATTATTATTTTTATCATTATTCGATGATGGATAGGGATATAAACACCAATCACAGATTAGCATTAAGATCAATCTTAAGCGATTTTCTATAAATAAGTCATAAAACCAATCACAGCAGCCATTAAGTCAATTACATAGATCAGAAGCAATAAAGGATGAAAGGGAAAAAAGGCACGGCACCAAAGAAGGTTCTTCGTGGAAGCTAAAGTCAGGAGGCGTGGACTCACGAGTCGTTGCAAGAATTGCTTTCCGCATGATTTTGGTATTGATGGGCGACTTCTTTTTGATGGCTCTATATTGCATGTTATGCTCATTTTTAGTCGCCTGTGAGTCTAATCGCTAGCGACTCTGCATCTCACTATGTTGGTCGGTCGGTCGGTCCCCGTTTTGCTTTTTTATTTGTTTTTGTAATAACATCATAATTATTCGGCTGATTCTAACGAAATTTGAAACCCTTATGTTGTTTTACATTTTCTTTCGAATAAAATAATTGTCAAAGTCCTACTAAGGTTAGCCCTGGAATTTTTTTTTTTTTGGGGGGGGAGGAGGCAATACCATCATAACTATTCAGCCGATTCTAGCGAAATTTGTAACCCTTATGTTGTTTTACATTCCCTTTCGAATGATGTAATTGCCAAAGTCTTCCCAAGGTTAGCTCGGGAATTAGTTTGTTTTGGCAATAACACCATAACTATTCCTCCGATACTCTGCTAGATTAGACTAGGCTGTAATATGCTCTACTCTGCTAGGCAAGCCTAGAATAGGCTATAATATGCTAGGCTATACTATGCTAAAATATAATGTACTAGGGTGAGATATACTATGCTAATTTTGGCTATAAAATGCTATGCTAGGATAGCATATAGTATGTTAGGCTAGACAATACTAAGTTATGCTTGACTAGGGTATAATAGGATAGTATAGGCTATACTTGCCTAGGAGAGTTAATGTTGGGCTAGATTATACTATGCTAGGCTAGGCTAAGCTATGGTAAGCTATACTAGGCTAGACAGGGCTATAGTATGATATGCTATTGTAGGCTAAAGTATAATAGGCTAGGGAGGGCTATGCTCTGCTATGCTAGGCTACGATAGGCTAGCTAACCAAGGCTATAATAGGCTAAGCTATGCAAGGTTATTCTAGTCTAGGGTATGGTATGCTATACTAGTCTAGGCTATAATATGATACGCTTAACTATATTATGTTAGGTATGGTTATTCTAGGATAAGCTATACCAAGCTAGCCTATAGTCTGTTAGGCTAGGCTATCGTATGCTAGGATATATTGACTAGGCTATAGGAGCCTATTCTAACTTGGCTATACTAGGCTACTCTAGGCGACGCTAGGCTATAGAAAGCTAAGCTACGCTAGGCAAGGGCAAGACTATATTAGACTAGGTTAAGCTAGGCTATACTATAATATGCTAGGTTAGACTAAGGTCTACTAAGCTAGGCGATACTAGGATACGATAGACTAAGCTATACTAAGCTAAGTTAGGATAAAGTTAGCTATACTATGCTAGATTATACTAAGCTAGGCTATCCTATGTTTAGCTATGCTTGGCTATACTAGCCTAAAACAGGGTAGGTTATAATATGCTATGCTTGGCTATGATATGCTATGCTATGATAAAGTATGTGGCTATACTATTGTATTTTATGCTAGACTATGCTATGCTATGCTATGCTATGTTATACTCTGCTGTGATATATTAAGCAATGCTGTGCTATTCTATACTATGATATGCAATAATATTCTATAAAGTGAGGGCACGCAACTTTTTGGTCAGTGGACCTTGTTTTTTCAATTCTCCTTTATGTATTCATGAGTGGACATTTTTGCCGTTTGTCCATTGCACCCTTGAAGATGACCGCAAGCTGGTCGAAAGAAAACATCGAGCCTTTATTTAGGCTTTTCCAATCAAATCAGTAGACTTTTTAGGAAATTCGAGAAGCTGCAGAGAAAAGTGAACAAACTCATGGATTTTTTTTTATAATATAATAAATTACAGGATAAAAGTTTGGACATTTTTTGTCTGAATGCAATTTCAAATATAGTCATCGAATTGATACAAGCCAATATTTTAAAATTAGAGAATTTACTAATGAATGACGATTCAATAACATTGAGCATAATAGTATTAGGTTGCAACGAAAGTAATGTCCTATTTTAGAGTATATATTCTAAAAGGAAAAATAATTATGACTATGGAAATTTTTATCATATAAACATTACTTCTATTGCACATGGAAGAAACAAGGTCTGCTGATCACTTATTCTGATTTATGACGTTACGACCTGTAAAACTTTCAATAATTCAAAGACTAACCTTAGAAGGACCCTGGAAGTTATATTTTTCGAAAGGGAATGTAAAACAACATAAGGGTTTCAAATTTTGTTAGAATTGGACGAATAGGTATGATGTTATTGACAAAACAAAATAATTCATGGGCTAACCTTGGGAGGACCATGAAGTTATACCATTCGAAAGAGAATGTAAAACAATATAAGGGTTTCAAATTTCTTTAGACTCGGCCGATTAGTTACAATGTTATTTAAAAATAAAGGAAAACGGAGACCGACGGACCGATCCAACCGACCGACATAGGGAGATGTAGAGTCGCTCGCAACTAGACTCAGTGACAGACCGTCGAATTCTAAAGAGCATATTAGCGAAGAAGAATCAGAGAACACAGTTTCCCCAAACTTATTCAGTTTCTAAGACAAGTTTCAACCAAGACTATTCTTCAAGAGCCACGCAGAATCGGGTATAACTGTAGGGCTGTAATCGCCAAGTCTTTGTTTACGCAAATGAAGATGGAGCGTCGTGAAAATGGTCGAGAGACTATCAGAATTGAGCAATGGATGAATGTCATATTCGGACGAACCTTCCCATACATTATTTTTATGTGAGCTTAAAATGACACCGACTCGAACTCGGGCAATTCTATTTATAAGTCTAAGCTTTTGATGTATTTATGTATTTTGGACATTTTACTAGCCACTGAGGGGGCAAGCCAGCCCAACTTCCCGGATAAATAGGGAGGGTTGGAGTCAAGGAGGGCATCCGTCCGTAAAGTATCTGCCAAAACCTTAATGGATGAGTCTTTTACCCAATGAGAGTAACAGACTCCTAAAGAACGGCGGTCCCGAGTAGGGAAAAGCGAAGAAGAAGAAGAAGAATTACCTCCATTCCTTTCGAGAAGCTCATTCCATCTGGCAACAAGCTTATAAATGCCACGCTTGTAAGATTTTTGAGGTTTCAGCGTCGGGAGGAAGTCCGCCTTCCCCCGCCGCAGTAACGTGCTACCTACAAAAATAACAAATAAACAGAAAAAAACAACTAGTGAAATAAAGGGGAGAAGGCCGCCTTCACCCCCACCCCAAAGTCGGTAAGTCCACAGGTCAATGTGCACGAACATGTCCCGGGTACCATGGAGGTCATAGGAGAGCACAAAGATAGATCGAGGCAGGAAAATGAAGCGGTTTTCGGGAGGTGATTAATAGAGTGGGCTCCCCAGTGGGGAAGTCTATCGTTTAGATCACCGAGCCACGAGGTGGCGAAAGTCCCCCGCGTCGAAATCGGCTGACGGTGGAATGTACGCGGAAATAACAGTATAACTCCTATCAAGGTGCAGCTGCACAGCTACTGCCTGAAAGGAGGTATCTAAAGCAAAGAGAAGAACGGAGACATCATGCAGGGTGAAAATCGCACATCCTACCGCCCAGCCCCCATCTTGTGGTGGTGGGGTCGCAAAACCCTTATACCCCGGGAGGGTGGGCAGGGGGCATGCGCCCAGCATGGTCTCCTCCCAGTTGGCCCAGAGTCCGCAGTAATTCCATTGAAGGAATATGCCCTCCAGACCTACCTCGGAGGAGATGCGGGGGCCCTCTCGAACAGAAGACCTTAACGGGAATGGCCGCACGCTTTCCGGAGGCAGAATTCCGGGCGCTGTTGGCCGAACAATGCGCTGAAGTTGGTGTCGCCTTCGAGCTCTTATTGGGGGAGGTTGGGCTCACCATGCGAGTTTTTTCCTACCAGCGCCTCGAAACCTTAGGCGGGGGGCCCTCTAGTCAAGGATCCACAATCTCCGAGCCACCTAGCCCACCACTGGGCGTGGGCGAAGGAGCCGAAGTTTCTTTGATGGTGTCCTCCTTTCGGGGGGCAGATTTAGAAAACCCGGAATATGGCCTGGTGACCAACTTCAGGGGTGTTAACTCTTGTGAGTCTAACGACTCGGTTATGGCGCGTGGCCGTTTCGCTTTACGGGAAACGGTCCGCTGGGGGAAGGAGGGAGCCCTGTGGGGGATACTGAGTCACACACGATTTGGACTTATCGTGTGCAGCCTTGGAGCAACTTACCCACACTTCGGGGAACCCCGACTTTGCACATCGACAGGAGCGATTTGTATGGCCAAAGCGGTGGCAGTAATAGCACCTACGCGGCAGTGGCACGAATGCCTTCACAGGTAGTGAAACCAACCGGCACGCACCGAATCAGGGAGCTTGTCACTGTCGAACGTGATAAAGAGTGTAGGGGTGGGTCTCGAGGCCCCTCCCTGTTTTCTCATCACACCTTCGACCTTTCCCGCCTCATGGTCGGTCAGCTCTAAGGTGATATCTTGTATGGAGTAGTCCACGAGTTCCCTCGCATAAACTACTAGTGTGAGAGAGGTGCGTAGATCTTGTCAGAGGTCAAGTCCGGAGTGATTGTAGAGCCTAGTCGATTCTTTTCTTTGTTATTCTTGATTCTTGTCGAAGTTCCGAATCTTGAAAAAGATAAAAGTATATAGTAAGAGTAGAGTGGTGAGTGGGCGTTTAGATAAAGTGGTGAAAGGGAATGAGTTGAAAGTTAGTATTCCTTTCACAAAGTTCATGGTAGAGTGCGGCATCACACCCATATGCATGCCATCAAATGTCCGAAGGGCACTAATCATGGCCGCCTCGGAGGGATTCGACGCATTCGTCAAAAGGCTCCTGTCCGAGAAACGGGTCACCTTCGTCTCTTTATCAATCACACTAGCGAAAGATCTCCTCTGATGGATTATGTTGCCCTTAGCCAACATGAGGCCATCACTGGAGTGAATAACGAGGAAGCGTTTGAAGCCAGCGGGCACGAAAACGCCAGGTAGTTTCTGAATGTGTGCCTCCGACGTAATCGAGGCTCCGCTCTGTGCACTTGTACTTTTGGTCTTTGTCAGGGACTCTGCACCCTGGGGGGAGGGGGGGGGGGGCAGCGGGTCCGGACGTGCCGATCTTGGCTTTGTCGCTTACCGAAGTAGCAGAACTATCCATCCCCGCAGCCCCCGCGGATGGAGAGGAGCCCAGAGTCTTTTTCGTCTTTTTTTTTCTTTTTAGGAGAGGAGAACGGGGAAAGAACCCGCTTCTCCCCTCCGCCGGCAGGAGCCCCCAGCTCAGCAAGGTCCTGGTGGTCGCAGGGGCATCGACCGGAAGAGGAGATACCTCCCATCCTTCTACTACCTTGGAGACCCGAGCCGTTTGAGGAGGACCTTACAGAGGGGCGGATTCGGGTTCGGTGCTTCGCACCGAGCCCGGATTCGCCCCCATGGAAAGCCCTACCGTTTGTCTATCTTGGGAAGGACCTCCATGTGGCCATTTTCCCCCGGGACATCACAGGCCTCATTGGGAGCGGTCTCTCTAGTCGGGTTAGGGGGGGAAGTACGTGCCTTGACCCTCGCTATGTTTAGCAGGTCTTTTGAAGGAAGCGACCGATGGGCCCTGTCTTCCCTCTCCCCCCTAAAGGGGTTTGCCTTACCGAGCCGCTTTAATAGGGAGGGGTCGGGTATGGGCTGCCTGCTGGCTTTCTTGGTAGTCCCTTTGGAAAGTAAAGAGGGGACTGCCGCTGGAAAGGAGGCACCCGACGGCACCTCCAGACAAGGGGGAGAGGGCAAGTCCCCTACAGCCGTAGGCAAAGGAGAGGAGTAGGCCTCCTCTCCGGTCAAAGAACTTTGGAGGTTCTTTGACTTCCACCAACTTAAACTATTTAAATTGAAACCCCTTTGATTCAGATTAGTATTTATTTAGTTTATACATTTGTTTTTAAATTTTTACTCACTGTTTTCTTAGTTTATTTGAATTGATTTATTAATTTATATTTTTAATTGCCTGTTTGTCTTTTTTTTCATAAAATAGGTCATCATTCTTTTGATTCATTTTAGTACTTTTGTTATTTCCATCGGTTTTTTTAATTACTTTTTATCAATTTTTTTGTGTATGTGTTTTTGTGTATCTTTAAATCAATTCAGTTGTATACCTTTAATTTTTTTATAGGAAAAATATCACAACTTTCTTATTAAATTTAAAAACTTTAGTTCAAATTCTTTTGATCTTCATAACGTTAATGATTTTATAATTAATTTTTTTCTTACAATTTTAATCTTAGAACCTGAAGATGGAGGCATGTTGCCCGAAACGTTGTTTCAAAAATTGCAATAAATATATGTACTTGAGCATCTTCTGCGCCCTTGCCTTCGCTGTCAAATTTTATATATATGTACCACGGAAGGAAACTGAATAAAAGACGGATTGGAGTTAGTACTTTCGTCTATTCGACATTTTCAAACTCAATGGTAAGAAAAATAAGACACCCAGTATTTATACAAAGCACGTTTCCCTGGGATGAGGTCAACACTTTAATGCTATCAGATAAGTCGGATTTTAGAAAAAGTGATAAATTTGGATCTAGCGAAAACAGCCCTGGGCTAATATTGAGATTACTGTCCTTTGTGTGGGATATTAAAAATGATTCCAGGATATTTCTCTTTATAAAATCATTATTATGGATTATTGTATCAGTTTTTGACCAGTTAATTTCGTGTCCCATCTTGGAATTACTGCATTTTTGTGTTGTTGGGTCCTTATGGAAACATTTTTGGAAGTTTGGCCTACATAGAATAAATTACAATCTAAACATGGAATTCGGTAAATTACATTATTATCATTATTTGGGCTATGCTTTATTAAGAGATTTTTTAATGTATGATTGTATTTATAGGCTACCTTAATATTAA